>CAUJGJ010000195.1:2179637-2197637 GCA_963170055.1 Halisarca cf. caerulea | reverse complement strand
CTCACACACACACACACACGCGCACACACACACACACACAAACACGAAACACAACACATCAAGCTGTTTGCTAGAACAAGTAAAAATGACAGAGACTGCAGACAATCTGTTCTGCATGGCACAAGATCACACATACATCACAGCTATGTCTGCTGCTGCTGCTGTGGGGGTTCTGTGGGAGGGAGATCAACATTCATGCTGCTCGGGCCTGTAGAGGACAACATAGTGGCATCACTGGGCTGAGTATTGCTAGTGCTCTCCTCCTGCTGTCTGTCAGGCTCGGAGGACTCCAGGTCAGGTTCTGGATCTTCGTTGGATCTCTTCTCCTGTGGCTCCTCAGATTTCTCCTCCTGTTTTCGTTTGCGATCTGCCAGCTTCGATTTCTGTTCTTCCTTGTACACTGCACACAGAAGTAGTGGTAAATAGTAATGTGCTGTGTGTGTGTGTGTGTGTGTGTGTGTGTGTGCGTGTGTGTGTGTGTGTGTGTGCGTGCGTGCATGCGTGCGTGCATGTGTGTGTGTGTGTGTGTGTGTGTGTGTGTGTGTGTGTGTGTGTGTATGTGTGTGTGTGTGTGTGCATACTAAACATGTGCAAGTATAAGTGGCCCAGCTCATCTGCTACGAAACTGACTAAAGACCACCATACAGAAGGACCAGCTGTCTATAAAGACCACCATTTGCTGGCCCATATGTCACCTCAGTGATACTACTGTTCCCTGTATAAGGACCACCTGTCTATAGAGACCACACACACGATACCTCTTGAGGTATTGTCTCATTGCAATGGGACAATATGTACACATATAAAAGCAATATGTATTTACATGTATACTGTACCACACCTTGAGGAGTTACACACACACACACACACACACACACACACACACACACACACACACACACACACACACACACACACAACACACACACACACACACACATACACACACACACACACACAAACACACACACACACACACACACACACACACACACATACACAACACACAAACACACACACACACACACACACACACACAAACACACACACACACACACACACACACACACACACACACAAACACACACACACACACACACACACACCATACATACACAGAAAGGGAGAAATATCTCACATTCTAGACTTTCCTTGAGTTCTGGTATGAAAGACTCAAACTCCATATCCTCAAGAGCACTGAACACATCACTTGGGACTAAAGTCTTTCGCTTGTGCTTGAGAGAATATGTATTGGAGCTACATTGGGTAAGGTATGTATGCATGTATGTAGGTAGGTAGGTGAAATGCTATTTTATTTTTACAGTTACAGAAGGATATTTAACCCGGGGAGGCCTTTAGCCAAGAGGCTACTACTCTAGACACTTCAGATTAGTGTTTGTCCAGTACTTTCCTTTATGCACATGCATATTATCGAATATGTTTTGTATTTCTGTATCACTGGGAGCCTTCATATTTGCCCTCTGGGCTAGTGGCATCTCCAGGTTAAATAACGAGAACTGAACTGAACTGAACTAATGAGGTTGCGGTGTACAAGGTTTCTGGTGCACCACAACACATGTACATGTGTAAAAGGCAAAAAATCAAGTCAGAAGAGGGGGGCAAAGGAGCGACTATAAAAATGGGATGGGTGGAAGGGGGTGTCAGGTATCCATATTGGGTACCTGACGAAGTGGTTCCGTCAGTGCTCCTCTCACTACCAACAGCAGTGTTACCCTGCAGTTCAGTCAGTACTCCTCTCACTACCAGTAGCAGTGTTACCCTGCAGTTCAGTCAGTACTCCTCTCACTACCAGCAGCAGTGTTACCCTGCAGTTCAGTCAGTACTCCTCTCACTACCAACAGCAGTGTTACCCTGCAGTTCAGTCAGTACTCCTCTCACTACCAACAGCGGTGTTACCCTGCAGTTCCGTCAGTACGCCTCTCACTGCCAGCAGCAGTGCTACTCTACAGGGGCTATAGGATTCATAGGTTCATTCAAAAATACAGTGAAATCTCTGTAATCCGACATTCTCTCTAATCCGACAGACTTATGAGGTACCGTCACCATATTAGAGTATGCTGATAGTCACTTCGTAATCCGACATTTTTCAAGCCTCATTGACTGTGGGCTTAGAGAGGCTTCACTGCATAGATACTTGATGTCCCGTGTACTTCTTCAACATACGAAACCTTTGAATGAATAAGCGACCCCACACAGTCCTATGACCGCACATGAGATATTGCTGACATCCTGTCGCACTCACCAAGACGCACAGTACAACACAAACATGCTTGCTGCTTTACAAATGGCTGTTTGGGCATCCTTGGACAGCTTGACTCCTTCTGGAAGCTGCAGACAATCACGAGATAAGGTACACAAACAGTTGAAAGTATGTGAATGTAGTAAATCATTTCGAAATGTTTCAAGGACCGCACACTCACAGTTTCTTTGATTACTCTTGCAACAGAAGAGGCGGGCAAATTCAGATCCTCTGGTCTTTCGGCCATTTTATTAATTTCCGGAGAAAATCGGAGAATCCGGATATTACTCTTGTTCTTGGTGTGGCATTGCTCGAAAAAGCATTTGTAAGGATGGACTATTTTACGACTAGCTTGTAGAAATGATTGGAATGAAATGACTCACTCCTTACCCTCCAGACCACCAAAGTACAGTACCCGTCGAAGAAAAACCGAAGAAACTGGAGAAATGAGTAGTTCAGAAGAAGTCTCGTGGATATCATGGTTTTGTAGTCTAAGAGGAAACGAATTCTTCTGCGAGGTGTGTTCTCTCTACAGAAGTATTGTAAGTGTTTCTGATTTTAGACTATATTTAACTGATCAAGTGATGGAAGTAAGATGCATCATCTTTCTACGTTCTTATTTTTATTGCGAGGGGATGGGATGTCTTATGATAGAACCCCTCAAACACACGACTTTTCTACTTATATTGTCCTTTCTTGTTGCCCACGCCCTCGACCCTGTTGACCAGACAACAGTCTCTGTCACAGTCAGCGCTACAATGTGCAGACTGTGTGTCTATGTGTACGTTTACCCGAACACTGAAGGTCTACTTCGTGTTTTGACTCGTTGATAGTCGTGCAATAATCCGACCCGTGAAGTAATCGGCAACTCAAAGTTAAGTACATTAAATCAATTCAGTTACTGGGACTTTCATCACAGTTGTTCTCGTTCCACATTGAACGAGACCTTTTCTAGAAGCTAGATTGACATCTGTTCATGGTGTTGTTGTTGCTTGTTTGTGTGTGCATACGTGTGTGTACACATGTGGGTTTAATAATTATAGTACACTCCATTGTGACTCCAGTGTGTACAGGGGACAGAATGGTACCATTCCGTGTGAGGTAATCTCTAGTTGTCTGCTCATTTAGAGGACCTGACTGGCACATTCTCTCAAGTAGGATGGTAGCAGGGAACCACACATACGTATGTATGTACCCCATAGTAACAGTGTGTAAAGACGTATTTCTTCAACAGTTGTCCCAGCAATCATACATACATGCATACGTACATTGTGTGTACTAACAGTGTGCAACAGTATGTGATAGACACTGCAAAGTACGTACGTATGTATGTACATACATACCAGTTTACAGTATTTAATATTATCCAAATGTATGTACAGTGAAACCTCTCTAACCCGACACACAATAGGGCTTTAAAGAAGTGTCAGGTTAGTGGGTTGTCGGATTACAGAGTGACTCTTGCATACTTTAATATAGTGACTGTACTTCATAAGTTAGTCGGATTAGAAATATGCCAGATTACAGAGATTTCATTGTAGTACCAGTGTGTGTGTGTTTGTGTGTGTGTGTGTGTGTGTATGTGTGTGTGTGTGTGTGTGTGTGTGTGTGTGTGTGTGTGTGTGTGTGTGTGTGTGTGTGTGTACATTTGTGTGTGTGTGTTGTGTGTGTCTGTGTGTGTGTGTGTGTGTGTGTTTGCCAGTGTTTCCTCGTTTTCCAATAGTTCCTGCACATTAGGGCACATGTACCTATGTTGTACGTACGTAACTCATGGAATGTGGGGAAACTTTCTGTCTGAGAAAATGCATATCATTTGAATGGTCCTAAAACACAAGGTTTCACTTATGTATGTATGTACATGCATGTTCTCTCTGTGATGGTTGATCAACAGGAACATGTCTCACCATGTACTGGCTGTTGCAATAGTGGCTGTAAATGGATATATACGTATGTGGGTGTCCCCTTTGCATGTACACTTAGACCTCACTTGTACCTCTGATAATAAGTACTAGTTTATGTCCACTTCGAGGTACATACTGAACAAGTTTCATTGTATGTACGTACGTATGCCGTATGTATGTATGTTTGTATGTATGTCTGTATGTATGTATGTTTGTATGTATGTATGTATGCCAATCACTGTTCTAAAGTGTTGACATGACAGATCACAAGTGCATAAATGAGCATCAACGTACGTATGTCCCACCTACCTATGTACGTACTTACGTACATATGTTCCACCTACCTATGTACATACGTACGTATGTTCCACCTACCTATGTACCTACGTACATATGACCCACCTACCTATCTGCCTATGTACCTACGTACGTATGTCCCACCTACGTACCTGTGTGCCTGTGTACATACATATGAGCTTAGTCTGAAAGATTACCAGATTATGTAAACTGCAAAGTGCACATACATACACATATACGTATGTACGTATGTATCATATGGGTACTATTGACATTTGTAAGAGAATTACATAGAATCATTGTTTTTTTTTTTGTTTTTTTTTTTTTTGGTTGTATTGAAACTTCTCTCTGTGGTCAATGAATAACAATCTATCAATACTTTAGGTGGATGAGGACTACATTCAGGACAAGTTCAATTTGACTGGACTGAATGAGCAAGTCCCACACTATCGACAGGCACTGGATATGATACTTGATCTTGAGCCTGGTAAGTTGTGTGTGTGTGTGTGTGTGTGTGTGTGTGTGTGTGTGTGTGTGTGTGTGTGTGTGTGTGTCTGTGTGTGTGTATGTGTGTGTGTGTGTGTGTGTGTGTGTGTGTGTGTGTGTGTGTGTGTGTGTGTGTGTGTGTGTGTGTGTGTGTGTGTGTGTGTGTGTGTGTGTGTGTGTGTGTGTGTGTGTGTGTGTGTGCATATTGAGGCGTACGTACGTATGTACACATCTTTGTCTTGAGTTTGAGTTTGTTCCTCAACCAACCTTTCACCTATTGTCTGTTTTGCTCAGATGATGATATGGAAGACAATCAAAGTGATTTGGTAGAGCAGGCTGCTGAGATGCTGTATGGGCTCATTCACGCACGCTACATCTTAACAAACAGGGGACTGGCTCAGATGGTTTGTGTGATCCTGTTTCTCTCCGCCGCTAAACAAATTGCTTACTAGTTGCCAAGTGTTGGGTGTGTACAGTGGTGGTGTATCCGTACGTGTGTCCATACATCTGACACACTTGCATGTATAGGTGTCCATGTGTTCGTGAATGCCCCCAACAGGAAGTTCAGGTGGTGATTGTACATGTGTTTGCGCGGGGTGTTCCTTCTGTTTGTTGATACGTACGTATGTACATCTGACACACTTGCATGTGTATGTACAGAGGGTGTCTAAGAACAACATATTTGTGTATGTGAATGTCTCAAGAAAAAAGTGTTCCAAGTAGTGGGTGTACATGTGTGTGTGCATGCGTGTGTGCGTGCGTGTGTGCATGTGTGGTGTTGCCCCTTGTGTGTTGATATGTATATACCTACACTAGCACCCTTGCATGTGCAGTAGGTGTTTTTGGTTGCCTTATTTGCCTAGTGTTTTCAGCTGGTAGCCGTAGTGGGCTACAAAGTCCTCAGCTTGTGCTATTTGCCAAGTGTTTTCAGCTGGTGGCCATAGTGGGCTACAAAGTGCTCAGCTTGTGCTATTTTCCTCTACCAGTTTACTGTGATTTTTGAAGTTGCATGGAGTGTGGCACAGCTTGCATTGTGTGTTTGCTGATTTGACTGATTCAATAAGGACATCAGATCTGCTTGGTTGTCTTTTGGTTAAAGCCTATTGTGTGTCAATATTGACATAGTATGCTTCAGTGAATACACACATGCATAAGCAGGAACTTATGCACTGGTGTATGTACACCTATGCACATGCACACACACACACACGCGTGCACACACACACACACACACACACACACACACACACACACACACACACACACACACACACACACACACACACACACACACACACACACACACAGATATGTATTTGGAAGTATGTGTGTATTTTCAACACTGGTGTATGCATACATACATGTCATACTCTAATATTGACTTTGCATACAATGCATATAATCTTGTTGTAAATTTCCCCATGGACATCTGTATGTACGTACATACGTATCTACGTATGTACTTTTTCTGCCCCTGTCAGATTGTAAATTTCCCCATGGACATCTGTATGTACGTACATACGTATCTACGTATGTACTTTTTCTGCCCCTGTCAGATTGTAAATTTCCCCATGGACATCTGTATGTACGTACATACGTATCTACGTATGTACTTTTTCTGCCCCTGTCAGATTGTAAATTTCCCCATGGACATCTGTATGTACGTACATACGTATCTACGTATGTACTTTTTCTGCCCCTGTCAGATTGAAAAGTACCAGCAGGGAGATTTTGGCCACTGTCCCCGTGTGTACTGTGAGAACCAGCCTGTGCTTCCCATTGGTCTGTCGGATGTGCCAGGAGAGGCGATGGTGAAGCTGTACTGCCCCAAGTGTTGCGACGTGTACAACCCAAAGTCCTCCAGACACCACCATATTGATGGTGTGTACTTTGGTACCGGTTTTCCCCACATGCTGTTCATGGTGCACCCGGAACTGAGACCACCGCAGCCAACTCAGCAGTTCACAGCAAGGTAAGATGCAGTATTATCGACATGGACAGTACTAGCTGTATTGTGTGCAGTACTACCTGTATCACTACATAAGACATCCACTTTTCTGGATGTCTTTTCAGTAGTATGTATCTTGCTATAAGCTTCTAGTTTAGATGGCCCTCCTGAAATTGTGACACCCTCATGTCTGTCATGGTCATTGCATAAAATGGTACACACTTGCGATGCAGTTGTATTGAATATGTGACCAAGGTGCAATGCATGCTATGGAACGGTATTGTTACATTTAGGCATAAGAGTCCGTGGTGGTGGTGGTGGTGGTGGTGGTGTGTGTGTGTGTGTGTGTGTGTGTGTGTGTGTGTGTGTGTGTGTGTGTGCACGCATGTTAGGTTGGAGGTGTGTGCTTGTTCAAACTAGCCCAACCCAACACTACATCAACACTGACATCACAAAGCCAGCGGTCACACCTCTACCATGGTAGATAGGTATATCCTCCACCTCTGTTAATAGAATAGAATCTGTTGAAGGAGTAAGGTTCCTGGTAGCAGCAGTAGGGTAGTGTAGTATTCTATACATACTTTAACTTTTAGAAGCAGCCACCTTGTCATGATAGCTCTGAATCACAGTCTTTTATGTAGGGATTCTCCATAGAGGGAATAGGCCAAGTTGGATCCATGCACTAATACCGATGGAGCCCCCATGCTGTGGATAGTGAAACCTGTCGTAAACACCACCTGTATACAAGGACAACATGTGTATAGTTATGATTGTGTACAGGCAAGTGGATCTCCTCAGTAATGCTGTTGTTGGACCACCCATCTATATACAGACACCACTATGGTTCTGGTGTTGAGGGGGTCTTTATAGACAGTGTTTACTGTAGTCTGTGGTTCACTGGTGTGAATTTGGTGTGAAGGTCTCAATTGTGCTCAGCCAAGGAGGCAACTCGGTGCCAATAGTGTTCCTATTGTCCAGGTACCGCATGATATCTTGATGAAATGATATCCTTTGTGCTCAAATATTGTATGCATTCGACTATTCAAATTTCCTCTTTCACACAACCTTTAGTATCAGGTAATAGTTTTATTTAAAGTCTATTGTATTTTGCCGAACTTCAAGTAGGCCTAAACTTGGTCAAAGTATGATTAAAATGTGTTCCTTCCTCTGAAAAATTAAATATGTTTTTTTATATTCAATTTCCTATTTTACAGGCTGTATGGATTCAAGATCCACCCTCTATCCTACCAGCTTCAGCTGCAAGCGGCCATGACGAGCAGGTCTGCTAGCTCTTCAAGGAGGCCTGGCAAAGCGCAGCACTACAAGTGAAAATCTTTTCGAAAGCGCTTGACGTGACCCGCTCTTATGTCTATGTGTGTATGTGTGTACAGCATGCATTTATATATGGAATTGACACTGTATTTGCGTATAAATGTTTCAGTGACGCTCCAGTGACGCAATAAAATGGCTGCCACGACCAGTTGAATTCTTTTTACATTTGAAACTGTTGTTTGTCCTAGTAGTTATTGTGTTCAGTAGAAATATGCCCGTGTCCGAAACGAAGATATCAGCAGAGCCTTTCATTGTGAGTTATTGACCAATAAGTTCAATAGCAATGAGCTACGAGACAGATTACGTCGATCAGCACGTCCACGTGCGCGCCCTTTCTGCCTGCAGGAGGAGAGCGATGTTCCCTACGAGGAGGAAATCCTCAGACACCCCTTCCAGGTGAAGTGCTGGATGAGGTACATTGAACATAAGAAGACTTCGAGTAAATCCAGTGCCGCCGTTAACATGATTTACGAGAGAGCCCTAAAGCAGCTTCCAGGAAGGTATATGCATACTTTGTCATGCTGCCTCTGTGCAGATACAATATATGTATGGGCTAAGATCAGTTTGTTATTTCTTGCTTCTACACATACACACGTACACACACACACACACACACACACACACACACACACACATACATATACATGTACACACACAGTTACAAGCTGTGGTACAACTATCTTAAGATGAGGAGGCAGCAGGTGAGGGCGAAATCTGTTAATGATCCAGATTATGAAGCCATCAACAATGCTTTTGAGAGATCCCTGGTCTTCATGCACAAGGTAGGGGTGATGTAGCATTTAAATGCATAGTCTGGCATTTCTGGCCTTTTCTGTCTTATTCTGGTGTCATTCCTTGGTCCGATTAAGGAATTGCATTCCAAACAAAGGAAATTCCCCGTATTGGGAAGAATTTTTGCACTCCCCTGTGATTTGTTCTGATGACATTCCAGTGTAGTTATTCCTTGGACAGTGTATGAATATATATACGTATATGTACAGTGTTTGATGGAGTTTCTATTGTACAATCTCTGTAAGTGTATGTACTTGCATGCATACGTACGTACAGTACATGTAGTGTGTATGCTATAGGGATATCAGTGCAGGTGTAAAGAATAGGTGTGCTGAAGTGCGGCACATAAAATTGAATATATTGTACGTACATTTTGCACTTTTCCCTCCGTAGATGCCCCGAATTTGGCTGGGCTACTGCCAGTTTTTGATGGACCAGTGCAAAATTACTAAGACAAGACACACGTTCAACCGCGCCCTGCAAGCCCTTCCCATAACTCAGCATCATCGGATCTGGCCTCTCTACCTCAAGTTTGCCCGGACCTATGATCTGCCAGAGACAGCCATGAGAGTCTACAGGAGGTACCTGAAGGTACGTAGGTGCAGTATGAGAAATAATAAAGTTGACGTTTTTTGCTGATTTATACCTGAAATTGTCATCATGAGATGGCTGTACTTGCTAAATTTTGTGCCCAGATCTTTGTAAGGTTTTATCAATAAGTAGGGTTGTGTATTTTATATATCATTTTACATAACAATGGTGGAAGCATGCAAGTATCCTTGATGTGTATGCATGTTTGGGATGTTGCACTAGTGGAGAAATTTTATGAGCAAGTTAGCACAGCAGCACACCTGTGTAGCGGTTACTGTAACAAAGCCAGTCCAGTTAATGCCTATATATCCCCCCTTTGACAACCCCCTAACCACAGACCACCCCATGATGTAGGGGGCAGTCTTTCTTGACAGGTCCCTTTGATGTTGGTCGTCTAAAGTGGGTCAAACTGCACACTGTTCTGACCCCAGTAAAGCGGTCACTGGACTACAGCTG
Source organism: Halisarca cf. caerulea (assembly GCA_963170055.1). Classification (NCBI taxonomy): domain Eukaryota; kingdom Metazoa; phylum Porifera; class Demospongiae; order Chondrillida; family Halisarcidae; genus Halisarca; species Halisarca cf. caerulea. The sequence continues at coordinate 2,187,574 of CAUJGJ010000195.1, read as the reverse complement.
CCCCTAGGCTGGGTCTGTATAGTTACCTCTGGACTACAGTGGCCCATAGGCTGGGTCTGTATAGTTACCTCTGGACTACAGTGGCCCCTAGGCTGGGTCTGTATAGTTACCTCTGGACTACAGCCGCCCCTAGGCTGGGTCTGTATAGTTACCTCTGGACTGCAGTGGCCCCTAGGCTGGGTCTGTATAGTTACCTCTGGACTACAGTGGCCCCTAGGCTGGGTCTGTATAGTTACCTCTGGACTACAGCTGCCCCTAGGCTGGGTCTGTATAGTTACCTCTGGACTACAGCTGCCCCTAGGCTGGGTCTGTATAGTTACCTCTGGACTACAGTGGCCCCTAGGCTGGGTCTGTATAGTTACCTCTGGACTACAGTAGCCCCTAGGCTGGGTCTGTATAGTTACCTCTGGACTACAGCTGCCCCTAGGCTGGGTCTGTATAGTTACCTCTGGACTACAGTAGCCCCTAGGCTGGGTCTGTATAGTTACCTCTGGACTACAGCTGCCCCTAGGCTGGGTCTGTATAGTTACCTCTGGACTACAGTGGCCCCTAGGCTGGGTCTGTAAAGCTACTAGTGGACTACACCAGCTGCTGATCGGGTTTGTGAGAAACCACAGGATACAGTAGCCCATAGGGTAATGTAGCCTCTACATAGCTGCTAGACTGGGTCTGTAAAGTGGCCAGTGGATTACTGTAGCCACTAGGCTGTGCCTGTGAAGTAGCCTCTTCTGTAGCCACTAGGCTGTGCCTGTGAAGTAGCCTCTTCTGTAGCCACTAGGCTGTGCCTGTGAAGTAGCCTCTTCTGTAGCCACTAGGCTGTGCCTGTGAAGTAGCCTCTTCTGTAGCCACTAGGCTGTGCCTTTTAAAGTAGCCTCTACTGTAGCCACTAGGCTGTGCCTTTTGACGTAGACTCTACTGTAGCCACTAGGTTGTGCCTGTGAAGTAGCCTCTTCTGTAGCCACTAGGCTGTGTCCCAAAGGTTCTTGTATGCAGTGGTTCCACTGTGCTAGTGAGCAAGGTTGAGTGCATACAGTGTTTGTACCCTTCTGTTCAGATTGCTCCAGAGGATACTGAGGACTACATCGAGTACCTGCTGTCAATTGATAAAATGGACGAAGCAGCTGTCAAGATGGCAGACATCGTTAATGATGATAGTTTTGTGTCTAAGAAGGGAAAATCTAAGTATCACCTTTGGCATGAGTTGTGTGAATTGATTGCTAAGAATCCTGATAAGGTACACTGTAGGTGTAGGTCTGTGTGTGTGCGCGCGTGCGCGCGTGTGTGTGTGTGTGTGTGTGTTAGAACATGTAGATATATACACACGTATGTCTCTTATCCCATGTTTGCTCAGATCACAACATTAAAGGTTGATGACATCATACGAGGAGGTCTGCACCGATTCACAGACATGATTGGTCAGCTCTGGGTCTCGCTGGCTGACTACTACATAAGAGCTGGCCATTTTGAAACAGCTCGAGATGTGTATGAGGAAGCCATGGCAACTGTTACCACGGTGAGGGACTTCAGTCAGGTATTCGATGCATATGCCCAGTTTGAGGAAAGCATGATTAATGCACGAATGGAGGCCAGTGCCAAGGAAGGATTTGCAGATGATGGTGTGTGTGTGTGTGTGTGTTGTGTGTGTGTGTGTGTGTGTGTGTGTGTATGTGTGTTGTGTGTGTGTGTGTGTGTGTGTGTGTGTGTGTGTGCGTGTGTGCATGCGTGTGTGCGTGTATACATACAGTACGACTCCATACCTACCTACGTATATAAAATGTGACGGTATGTTTGGTTTCAGATGAGCTGGACTTGGAGATGAGACTGGCCAGGTTTGAGAAACTGATGGAGTGTCGTCCTCTTCTTCTGAACAGTGTTCTCCTTCGGCAAAACCCTCACAATGTGTTTGAGTGGCACAAGAGAATTTCCCTTTTTGAGGGAAAACCCCATGAGGTCAGTTTCCAGCTGCTACTGTATGTACGTACAGTGTGTTCCTCTTGTGTCAAAACTTGAATGAACAGAGGATAAGTTCAAATATGCTAGAAGAGAGAGTGGGTTCAGAAGTGGGCAGGATTCACTAACAGTGGGTGGGGCTCACTAGTAGTGGATGGGGCTCACCAACAGTGGGTGGGGCTCACTAGCAGTGGATGGGGCTCACTAGCAGTGGGTGGGGCTCACCAGCTGTGGGCGGGGCTCACTAGCAGTGGGTAGTGTTCACTAGCAGTTGTTCACAGTGCTGTGAAGCATGTCCACAAGGCTGGACAATTCACTATTATTGAGAGGTCCGCTGATTATTGGTTTTGGCAGTGAAACCTGACTATTATGACATGCAGCGAGCATAATTTGTTTATCCTAGTTAGTGTTTTAGCATGATGGCAAGGAATTTCTGTTTAGTAGAACTTCTCAGTGATAATTTATCCTGATTCTGTCATTCCTGCCACAGATCATCAACACCTACACAGAGGCAGTGCAGACAGTGGACCCCAAGCAGGCAGTTGGGAAGGTGCACACACTGTGGGTGGCTTTTGCCAAGTTCTACGAGGAGAACGGCCAAGTGCCAGAGGTGGGTTACAAGGTTAACAGGGACATATTTTGCATACCGAGGACCTACTTACCTAGAATGCCATGTATGCATGCATATATGGTTCAGGTATTTTATCACAGAGGTTCTTTTGTAGGGTTAGGGTTGGGGTATCTTATTTAGACTGGGAGCCTTTAGCCATGGGCTATTTTTTAAGTGGCACCCGATAACAAGAGAAGAAAAGGGGAAGAAAGGAGAAAAGGAGAAAACGTACTAAAATACAAAAAAAGAATGTACACATGTCATTGGTGTGTGTACCTGTATTGTAGGCAAGAGTCATATTCAACAAGGGAACCAAGGCCGCTTTCAGGACTGTGGACGAGCTAGCCAACGTCTGGTGCGAGTGGGGAGAGATGGAGATAAGGCATGAGTGAGTTTGATGTGGATGCAGCTATAGTTTGCTATGCCACGTATTCGACTCATTTGTGCGCACACACTAATGATATGTAGCCGACAGATGTTGGTGTTTACACAGATATTAACTGAAGAATGTAGTAACACACAAACACATTCACATAGATGTGCACGCATGCACACACACACACATGTACGTGCACACACACACACACACACACACACACACACACACACACACACACACACACACACACACACACACACACACACACACACACACACACACACACACACACACACACACACACACACACACACACACACACACAATGTACATACATTCCCAATAGAAACTACACCGAAGCTCTTAAAGTGATGCAGAGAGCAACAACTCTGCCAGCTAAGAAGGCTGCATATCACGACAGTACAGAGACAGTTCAGAGTAGAGTGTACAAGAGCCTGAAGGTGTGGGCCATGTATGCAGATCTTGAGGAAAGTCTGGGAACATTTGAGGTATGGGAGAATGGCATATGCATGTATGTGTGTACATAATGTCTAGCACTGATGAATGAAGGACGTGAATTTGCATACACATGTACTCACACACACACACACACACACACACACACACACACACACACACACACACACACACACACACACACACACACACACACACACACACACACACACACACACAATACACAATACCATACACACTTGCGTGTATGTTCATAGCTATACATTTCATGCATCTTACGTCCATCTGCATATGCTGTGGGTCTATGTTGTGCACTGTCATTTGCTCAAGATCTGAGTCTTATGTGCTTTAAATTATTTCTTACTACCTTCCAGTCTGCCAAAGCCGTTTACAACCGTATTTTGGATTTGAAGATCGCAACTCCTCAAATCATTATAAATTTTGGTCTCTTTTTGGAAGAGAACAACTTCTTTGAAGAGGCCTTCAAGGTGTACGAGAGAGGGGTGGCCATGTTTAAGTGGCCTCAGGTATACGATATTTGGAACACCTACTTGACAAAGTTCATCCAGAGATATGGAGGCACAAAGTTGGAACGCGTTAGAGACCTCTTTGAACAGTGTCTTGAGAAATGTCCGCCAAAATTTGCCAAATGTGAGCAGTACATTTGTGCATACATACTGTACATAAAGGCTTTTATATAGTTTAATATACATCATGTATACAGTGGAACCTCTCTATAATGGACACTGGAAACTGAAAACTGTTTGTTATACGGAGGTTTCCTCTATTCAGAGGCTATTTTATACACATAGCAAGCTATCTGCACCCACAAAACCAGTATGTTATAAAGAGGTTTCCAATGTTAAGGAAGTTTGTTGTAAGGAGTTCTGCTGTACAGTGAAACCTGTATATGTATGAAGACCACTTCAGGGACCAAGTAATTGTAGTCTCTTTAGACAGGTGGTCCTTATGTACATAGAGGTTCAATAGCCTATAGTGGTCTCTATAGACAGGTGGTCCTTCTATACAGGTGGTTTTAAGACTGGTTCCACAGTAAATGTTGTTCAGCTCTCCACTCTTTCTTCTTCTGAAGCTCTGTATCTTCTCTATGCCAAGTTGGAGGAGGACTACGGTCTAGCGCGCCATGCAATGGCTGTATATGACAGAGCCACCAAAGCAGTGTCCAGAGAAGAGCAGTTTGACATGTTCTGTGTGTACTTGAGCAGAGCCTCAGAGATGTTTGGGATCACACACACAAGAGAGATCTATGAGAAGGGAATTGAGCAGCTTCCTGATGAAGGAGCACGGTGAGAGTGGGGATGGTGAGGTTGGGGAGAATGGTGAAGGTGTTGATAATGAGAGTGGTGAGAATGGGGAAGGTGCGGAGAGTGAGGGTGGTGAAAATTGCAAGGTGAGGGCCCTGGGAATGGGGAGGGTGCAGAGAGTGAGGGTGACAAGAATGGGAGGGTGAGGGTGGTGACAGTTGAAAGGGTGAGGGTTAATGAGAGTTAGGAGGGTGAGGATAATATTGAGGAAGCTGAGTGATAGATAAGAGGCTGTGATGGTGTGATTTGAGGGTGGGACAGTTGGTGTGGATGTGAGTAAATCACTGAACAGCATGAAATGTTTTGATCTAATCATTGTCTGCTGTAGCTCTATGTGTCTGAAATATGCTGAATTGGAAGCAAAATTGGGAGAAATTGATCGTGCAAGAGCCGTCTATGTCCACGGATCACAAATGAGTGACCCTAGGGTAAGTTTTCTACTCTATAAATTCCCCCAGGGTTAGGTTTGGCCTCCATGTTCCCCTGGGTTTGTGTTTGTGCTCAACAGTTTTTGCAAGGGGATAGTTTGTAACTCATCAATTTCCTGGGGTGAATTTTTCCAGCAGTGCTTCCCCTGGGGTGAGTTTGTGTTCCATAATTTCCCCTAGGGTAACCTACGTAGTACTCAGTCGGTTACTCAGGAGTGAGTTTATGCTCGTCATGCCCCCAGGGCAAATGTACACTCACTACTGTATATATATATATGTATATGTGTATATGTGTATATATATATATATATATATATATAATACTGTTATGTATGTACTTATGCATGTATGTACAGTATACTGTACGTGTTCAAATTTTCGCCGGATGAAACTTTCACGGATCAGCAATTTTGACAATTTTTGTGGTTTTTATTCTCACAAATCCCCCTTTAATCCTACCTTCATTTAGCCTTTTAGTGTTATGAACTTCGTCTGTTTGTGGATGAAAGCCATTAGAGAGAAGTGTGAAGGCACTGCAGTGCTTCTTGACTATTCTTTTCTTTTAACAGCCATTTTGGTCATTGCACAAGAGCTTGACCTACATTTTCCCAGACTTAAGTTTTTTGCACATGGCTTTCAGTCCACGAAAACCGTGAAAGTTTCATCCCACAAAAATTTGAGCGCATACAGTACATACTGTACATGCACGTGTATGCATACATACGCGGGAACGCATACATTTGTGTGAATGTGTATACGCATTAAGTTTCGTATCAGTTTGGAGGGCAGTTGCATATCGTGCTAGACATTCGCAGTGAAGAGCTCTAATCTGAACCTCTGTTTGTCGGCCACACTGTCAAAACCAGCCTTTCTGTTTGGTCCTAAAATTAACCTGTTTGCTGGGAAGGACCAATCTATTCTGACCACCTACAAACCTCGCTAGCCCAGTGAAGTTCTCTTAGTTCCACTTACAGTAGTTGGATTAGAGAGATTTTACTTTGTGTTTTGTGAATGGCGTAGATTGCCAAGGACTTCTGGAAGGCTTGGAAGGAGTTTGAAGTTCGTCACGGAAATGAGGACACTTTTAGAGAAATGCTCCGTGTGAAGCGAAGCGTCCAGGCTCAGTTCAACACGCAGGTCAACTTCATGTCCACACAGATGCTGGCTGCTGCCAGTGGGTTCACTACAGATCTCAACCCATCTGGTGAGCACAGGAGAAATTGACTGCATGATTTTGTGTAATATATCATGTATTGCGGTAGTGGTTCACATGTATGGGTGACGTGGAAAAAACATGGCTGCCCATACATTGGGACGGACTGTATTTCGCTAAAATATACATACATACATACATACATACATACATACATATTACATACATACATACATACATAGGCCTTCAGCAGATACATACATATGTACAGTATGTACTTGTAATAGACTTAGAGTACACACCATGCTTTATGGATAAGCAGAGTGTATGCAAACGAACCATGAGTGTATTCAGGATCAGCTGTACTTAGGCTTACGTATTACTTTTCTATGTGTGTCTCCTCTCTGACCGTCACATGTACATATGTACACACAGAGCTTGGAGCTGGTGTAGATGAAATGGCACTATTGGAGGAACGAGCCAAGAAGATTGCTGAGGATGCCAAGAAGGACCAACCCAAGCCAAAGAGCACCATGACCTTTGTCAAGTGAGTCTCTTATTTGCCTGTGTGTGTGTGTGTGTGTGTGTGTGTGTGTGTGTGTATGTTGGTTTTCTCAGGACTCCAAGTTTAATTGTACTTGAGAGCCATACACCACTGGAAACAGAATACTCTTGGGTACCTTTGTCATCGGTGTTAGTACAATTCCAGTCTAATGACTGGTGCTGCCATATACTATCATCCTGAAAGTCACCAAGCTGGAGGTGGGGAATCATGCAACCCAGAGTCCAGAATGGATGTATTGATCCTGTCACTCATGGCTGTACCCCACCTCTCCTTATCTCGTGGGTCTTGCAAGCCCACAGATGAGTATCCCCTCTCTGCACTTGGGGGTCATCATGGGGCCAGGATCAGTGGGGCTGTTGCCAGCAGAACCATTGGTCTTGGTACTTCCCGATGGCTCAACCCCCTGAATGGGGTCCACATAGCCAGTGAGCTGGCAGTAGTACTACAAGTACAAGTGTGCATGCATGTACGTACGTATGTGTGTGACATGATTGTGTAATTACCATTTGATCCCACTTCACAGGAGCTCCAATGAGAAGGAGGAGATGGAAGCTCTAGTTAAGGCTGAGAACAATCCTGATGAGATTGAGCTAGAGGACGAGGGAGAGGAAGAAGGGGAAGAGATAGAAGGTGTGTACTGCTGTGTGTGTGTGTATGTGTGTGTCTGTGTATGTTTGTGTGTGTGTATGTGTGTGTGTATGTGTGTGTGTGTGTGTGTGTGTGTGTATGTGTGTGTGTGTATGTTTGTGTGTGTGTGTGTGTGTGTGTGTGTGTGTGTCAGTGTCAGTGTCTCTATATGAATTTCTAATAAATGGTCTGTTTCTGCCAGTGTAAATATCAAAATTATATTGTGTATACAAACATACGTTCCAGTCCTAGTATGTACAGTATGTACAGTTTGTTTCACACTGCTTTATCCACACTGTGCTGTGCACCTTGCATTATGTGGTCCCGTGTACGCAGAGGTGCAACTAGTGGAGCAGAACGTACCAAAGAAAGTGTTTGGAAGCATTTCGGAAGAAACGACCTCCTCGGTTTTGGGAGCCAAGG
>CAUJGJ010000195.1:2164637-2174637 GCA_963170055.1 Halisarca cf. caerulea | reverse complement strand
GCACACTAGCTGAATATTTCAGTGCATCCAAATAAGCATGGTCCTGGATAATGGTAGTTGCAAAAAGCTGGTTCGAGTCTGTTAAAGGTGGAATTCCAACATCGGACAGTGTTGGAGCACTCTTGTCATTGAGAATGTCGGCTTCCTCTGATGCCAAGTGTATTGAACTTTCAGGACCGTTCTCGTCATCAGACTCAGACAAAAACTATACAAATAACAATTAATTTTTTAAATACAATTTTTAAAATGTAATGGTTCATGTCTATACATAAAAGTGGTAAAGTGGAACCTCTGTAATCCGATACCTCTATAGTCCAACATTCTCTCTAATCCGATCATCTTATCAGGTACAGTCACCATATTGAAGTATGCATGCTAAGAGTTAGTCAATAATCCAACAACCTCTGTAATCTGCCTAGAATAGTAGCCATTGGTTAAAGGCTTCCCCTGTTAAAATAAGCTTACCCAACCCAACCCAATCTGACACAATTTTGTAGCCCACAGAGTGTCGGATCACAGAGTTTCCACTGTAGAACATGGTGCATACAGTTTAAGTCATATCAAAACCAGACTTAAGTGGATCCACAGTCTTAGGTATAGGCAGCTATCCAGACCTATTCTTACAGCCGTACGCATTTCTGGTTGTCTTCTCCACCTCTGTACATACATACGGTATGATTGTGGTGCAAGTCTATACCTATTTACAGTCGGACCTCACTTATCCGCACACATCCATTCTGGATGAAATTGCAGATAAAGTGAGGGAACTGTGTAAATGAGGGAGCAGTAGTATAGTGTACAGTAGGATTATTGCAGATTTGTTTCAGTAAAAACTACTGCAGAGGGTGAGGGAACTGGATATCTGAGGTGCGGATAAGTGAGGTCTCACTGTACATGTATGTGCTAACAAAATCAATTGGATCCGAGACTATACTTTCATGAGACTGGAATGGGAGACAACCTGGCAGTGATGCACTATAATTCTATGATCATAGGTACTAGAAAACATGCTATAGTTGACAATTTCACATTTAAATACGAAAACTGCAATAGGATCTGAAGTATGGTGTACAGCATCAGCTCCTAGTCGCTACAACACCCAAACAATGTGAAAAAGACCATACACTGTACCTCATCATCATCATCTTCATCAGTCCCCTCAGAACTGCTACCATCCGTTGTCGACTCAGGAGTATCATCAGAAGCATTGATTGGTGGCAGTGGATCATGATGTTGCGGTGCTGGTTTCGACGTTGGTGGCCTCGATAGGATTTGATCTAGAAATTCTCCTTCTCCCTCTGGTAAAGGCTTATTCCTGGATGCAGTAAGATTGTGACTGATTAAAGTATGCGAGTGCGGATCGGTTGTTTGACGTTTGGGCGCTATTTTCGGAACGGTTGGAGTGAAAGGGTGCATTCCAGCAGTAGGAACGTTTGTTATCGACAGTCTGAGGTCCTCCTGCTGCCGCTGGGAATGCCTGTTGAATAACAACACATCCGATGCATGTTGCTGGTGAGTGAAAGGTCTGCTTACGTTGGTCTGGTTTCGAACATTAGCTGCTGCAAATACACCAATGCGGGTCGTATTCGCGCCATTAAGTCGTCTCCCCCATGGATCGCTAGGCGCTTTCTTCATTGCTGGGACGAGAAGTCCTGTTTTGTTGCTTTGGGTGGTCCTTCATGAATCTCGTTATTAGCATATCAGCTGATGACCACGTGATGGATCCTTAGAAACGACGGATCCGCTCCAAGTTTTTATCGCCATTTCAGTATTTTGGTCACTTTTCCTCAGGAGTTGGAAATTCTGCAGTTTCGATGCCACAAATGGAGGACAGAGCAAGACAGTACATATACGAAAGAAAGATCCCCATGCTCTTTGAGGTAAGGTTTAAATTGTTCTGCTTAAATATTTTAATGAATTCAATTGGGGGTAGAATTAATTCCCCTTTTTTCCAATTCCTTAGAGCTTAATGACCGGGCTAATGGTCCATAGGCCCATGGACCACGTTGGATTTCTTATAGACTGTTTGAAGCAGCTGAGGCAAACTAAAGATCTACATTGGGACACGTTTATCAACGTCGATTCCCCTACTAAACTCACCAACGGATCCCGCACAAGCCGCCCAAGTAGTACCAGCAGCAACTGCAGCAGGTGCAGTACGCGCGACAAGGAAGAGAGACCTTCTTCGTCGAGAAAGAGCGCCACTTTACCTCCGGTTAGGTCCGGTCGTACTCCGACAGTCGACGGACAAAGCCGCGGAAAGTCGTATAGTAAACAAAGACCTCTTCCCGCCATTTCGGCGTCGACTCCCACGAAGAAGGGCATAATGAACGTGACATCTACCTTCAAGAACATTGTTTTTGTCTTGGGTGAGTGATTATAAACCTCTAAACATCATTGAAAGTTCACTTAAGGTAATGAATTTTGCCATAAAGCTCATTACGTTTATTTGCAAGCCTTTACGTACGAATATGTTATTTTTCTGGACAGCCTTCTTTACCAGTGACCATCTAAATTGTTTTATTCCTTATCCTGTTCAACTTACTCTTCCTGACATGTGCAGCCATAGTTGGGTTTTATGGTTTTAACTAGAAACCTGGTTTTTCAGTTTTTCAAATGGTTTCCTTTTTATTTTCTGTACCCGCGTTTGTCTCCCAATCCGCTGCATAGTGTGTACGTAGGTATATGTTCTGTTATTGGTATCTATGGTTATACGTACGTAGCTCTTTCTCTCTCTCTCTACACCACTCCCACAGCAGAGGCAGGTATGGTTTTTAGATTTATAGCATAAGTTGCGATGTATAGAGAATCTATGGATATAGGTACCATATGGGTATGGGGAGTTAGCTCATAGACAATCCGTCGGTGGTAATCTGTACATCTCTTGCAGAACATACTCCGGCACTCAGAAATGCAGTCAAACTTGGACAGTAAGTACCATTAGGGGCCCGCTAAAATGTACTTACTATCCGAAGTACTTGGTATCAGTGTTTTTAGGGAGAGAGTGAGGAGTACTTTCTCCACAGGAGTATGTGTGAGGAGTACTTTCTCCCCAGGAGATGTGTGAGGAGTACTTTCTCCCCAGGAGATGTGTGAGGAGTACTTTCTCCCCAGGAGATGTGTGAGGAGTACTTTCTCCCCAGGAGATGTGTGAGGAGTACTTTCTCCCCAGGAGATGTGTGAGGAGTACTTTCTCCCCAGGAGATGTGTGAGGAGTACTTTCTCCCCAGGAGATGTGTGAGGAATACTTTCTCCCCAGGAGATGTGTGAGGAGATGTGTGAGGAGTACTTTCTCCCCGAGATGTGTGAGGAGTACTTTCTCCACAGGAGATGTGTGAGGAGTACTTTCTCCCCAGGAGATGTGTGTACTGTCCCAGAGAACTTGCTGACCAAGTTAAACAGTATAGTCATTACAATATTTACAAAGATAGGTTGGCTGGTTGCTGGAATGTGTATAAAGTGCATAGGACACACATGCAGAATGTAGTATTGTGTATTGCTAATATCAACATACGTATGTATGTAGGTCTGTACATTTGAAAATAGACACCCACAACTAAATTACACATTCGGAATGTGGAATAATGTGATGGTGACTGAGTGTTTGCCACTCCTATTGTACATACACATGCAGTGCTTGCTTGTGAAATTGGAAAAGTGATCACATGTGGTGCTTTGAGACAAAGGTGTGAACCGAAACTGTCACTGTTGGTAGACCTAGTGCTCCCATGGAAAAGCAAGGTTGACAGAATCCCAGCTATGTGCACAGCTATGGAAAGTATTTAGCATCCAAAGTGATTTCCCATGGTTACCTGACTGTGTCAGGTATCAGGACTCAGCAAGTGTTTCGTGTGTTCATTGACTCTTATCTAAGACATACTCACAGCATTGGTTGTGGTTGTAGCGTAGATATTCAGGGTTGTACCCAGGATAAAAATGGAACCAGTGTAACCTCAAACCATAGATTTTAGGCTACAACACTCACCAACACAGAGCGTCATTAGTCTTGTGTAGCCAGACCACACCCTCCAGACCACATCCCCTCACAAAAATGGAGGGGGATGTGGTCTGGCTATGCGAGACTAGAGCGTCATAGGTACTTATAGAGCATCGTGTACCATGGTAAGCGACCACAGCCTATACTCTGTGCCCAAGCCAGTAGGCTACTGTAGCTCTTCAGCGTTTGTACCGAACCCTTGTATGTATATATACATACCCTCTAAATCTCACTTTCTGTTCCACATGATATAGGTACATAGGATAGAGTGTATTGCATACATTGCAATACATACATACAGTAGAGTATCCATTCTTGTTTACCAGTTTTCAAAATGAAAGAACATTGTTATACGTACTTCAGTTTTCTTCTGTATTTGTGTGTACATAAACAGGTATGTGTATGTACACATATGTATGTATGTGCACATGTGTCCATGTGCCCTCAGTATATGTTTACATACATATGTATGTATGTATGTATATGTATGCACATGTGGATATATACCCATGTGTCCTCTGTATATGTGCACATACAGTATATACACACATGTATGTGTGTGTATGTGTGTGTAACAAACACATGTATGTGTATGCACATGTGTGTATATGCTCATGTGCATATTTATTTGTGATATGTTCTAATGTACTACATATCATGAGACACTCTGGATGGAGGGCTATCTTTACTTACCCCTTGAGTAGGGGGAGGTGTGTACAGGGGGTGGGTGTTGTGCATACTGTATTGATTAGTGTAGGTGGTGTGGTTGGGATGTACATATATGTATGCTACATTGGATGATGTACATATGTAGTTGAATGGGGGTGTATAGGGGGCTGGGTGTGTGGGTTGATTGTATCTTTCCTGTTGTGTAGGTGGTCCTGGGTCTGGTAAGGGAACTCAGTGTTCTCGTATTGTGTCGGACTTCAACTTCACCCACCTGTCCACTGGTGACCTACTGAGGAGTGAAGTGGAGAAGGGCTCACCCATTGGGAGAGAACTGGAGGAGATAATGCAACAAGGGAAGCTGGTGCCTTCTGTGAGTAGTGGTGTGTGTCTGTGTACACACATGTACAGTATGTACACACACTCACGCACAAACACACATACACACACACACACACACACACGTACACACACACACACACACACACACACACACACACACACACACACACACACCGTAAATAGATAGACACACAGTAACCACCACAAGGTCATTCAACTGTGAGAAAAATTACAGATTGAATACATTGTGTATGGTTCTGTATGTTATGAAGGTTGTAATGGATTTAGTCCACTGAGGGTATGGGACACATGTGTAGCACACAGTGAGATCTCACTCTACCCTGTGTTATGGGAGCCACTGCTATATGCTACAGTATGTACTGTATGTATACTACTGCTTGATACACTATCAAAGGCCAACCATGCAGCCTCTTAGGGAATCCTGCACATATAAACTGGACATAAAAGTAATACTATTGTCTGGGGTGGCATACATTGGCCCACAATGAAATGGTGTGACGAAGCCAATGAGACTGGCCAGTGTACTTAGGTCCAGTTTTTGATAAGTTTGTGGATCTTATGAGTGTTTCTAATCACCACTTTTGAACTTCTTGGAGTTCTTCCAATATCGCAAGTGAATGAGCTAATCTGAAGTATGCCATATGTGGCATACTGTGGTTGATTATGGTGGCTTCATGTCAGAACAGAAACCTAGGTTGTTGAAATGGACATCATGTACCTTCCTCCCCTCCCATCGCTTTTGCAGAAGACTATAGTGAAGGTGCTGAAATCAGCCATGGATGAAAGAAGGAACTCTCAGGGATTCCTCATTGATGGTTTCCCCAGGGAGGCAGATCAGGCCAGAATGTTTGAAGAAGAGGTACGTAAGTACGTGTGTATGGAATATTCTCTATATACATAAATACAGTGTATGTGTTTGTGTGTGTGTGTCTCTCTCTCTCTGTGTGTGTGTGTGTGTGTGTGTGTGTGTGTGTGTGTGTGTGTGTGTGTGTGTCTGTGTGTCTGTGTGTGTTTCTGTGTATGTGTGTGTCTGTGTGTGTGTGTGTCTGTGTGTGTGTGTGTCTGTGTGTGTGTGTATGTGTGTGTGTGTGTGTGTGTGTGCGTGCGTGCATGCATGTGTGTGTGTGTGTGTGTGTGTGTGTGTGTGTGTGTGTGTGTGTGTGTGTGTGTGTGTGTGTGTGTGTGTGTGTGTGTGTGTGTGCATGCATGCATGCAAAATTGTGATTACAAACACAATCACAAGCTGGCTATGTTGTCACAAGACAAAGAAGTGCATACCCTTAGCTGTACAAACTCAAGAAATACCACAGTAGAACTGTTTTGGAAGTACCTGTGTACAGTACATACTGTGTTATGTATGCACATATGCAAGTGTGTATGCTCCTATGGCTTTGGATGATGTCAATGAAGCTTTCTATGTGGCAAGGACCTTATCTAGGTTCCCTGCTATGCCTAGTGTTCAAGACGTTTGTAGCATTTGTCTGGGAATTCACACTCGTTTGGAAGCATACACACATGTGGTGTGGACCTACCATATGTACAGTACACTCCTGATCCTCAGTTGTGCGAAGGTTCACTGACATAGTAAACCGTGTCCTAAAAACTAACTCTACAGATGTTGTACTCCAGACCATGTGCCATTTCGGTACTTGCTGTAAACCTCTGTATGTACATATAGGACCACCTGTCTACAGAGATCATAGTCACTTTGCCCCTAGAGGGGGTCTTTGTAGACAGGGTTCGCTGTATCAAGTCTCTTACTACGTACGAACATATGTATATATTTGGAATATGTCAAGGTTATATGTAGGGAGGGAGGGTGGACATTTGTCCTGAGTTGAGTATTATTAAGATGGTCTAGTGGGCCAGATCAATTCCACCATCTTGTACTCCCCTCCTTGATCCCCCCCCCCCCCCCCCCCCCACACACACACAGAGTTGAGCGTCAATGTTCTTATGCACTTGGATGCATGGTTTGCCCTGTTGTGTTTCACAGGGATGCCCGTTTCCTCCACAACCCCCCGTACCCTGGGGACTTTGTAACACAACACATACATATGTACATGGTTAATCACATTGTCCAAATGTTTTTGTTGTTGTTTACTGTCCACATTTGTCTACAATATCTCCTATCACAATAGGTGGGTCAGTGTGTCAAAGTTATCAACTTTGAATGCAGTGATGCAGTCATGACTAGACGTCTGCTGCAGCGCGGCCAGACAAGTGGGCGGGTAGATGACAACGAGGCCACCATCAAGAAGAGGCTGGCAACCTTCAGACAGGAGACACTTCCTGTGATAGAGTTCTACAAGAGAAAACACCTAGTCTGCAGTGTACGTGCGTGTATGGGTATAGATGTACATGTGTACATGTCGGGGTTCACAGGCATCAAGTATGTACGTTTTGTGTGTGTATACATACGTACGTAGATATTATATACATAGATCATATTTTGCATACACAATAGTTTAGTTTGGTGTGTGTGTGTGTGTGTGTGTGTGTGTGTGTGTGTGCGCGTGCACGTGTGTGTGTGCATGCACGCCTGCATGTGTATGTGTTTATGCACGTGTCTTGTGTGTGTGACCCTTTCACATGTTGTGTATCTGTCAGCCTTCACTGTTCAATTGCATGATTGTACCTTGGGGATTAGTATGATTATAAGCACACCCAGTGTTTATTTATCATTTGTATTGTCGAGTACATATGTACACTGTAGCATTTGTTGCACATGATACTGTGTACACAGTGTGTATGTGTGTACTTAGTCTTGTACCCAGACCCACTTCCGGCCGTGGCGAGAATAAAATGGCAGCCGGAAGTGGGTTTGGGTACAAGACTAGTGTGTACTTGTTCTGTCTTAATCCTGTTCCCAGATCTGCTTCCGCCTTCCATTTTGTTTTGTGGAAGCAGGTCTGGGAACATGACTAGTTCTGTGCAGGTCTGGGGATATGACTAGCTCTGTACAGGTCTGGGGATATGACTAGCTCTGTGCAGGTCTGGGAATATGACTAGCTCTGTACAAGCCTGGGAATATGACTAGCTCTGTGCAGGTCTGGGAATATGACTAGCTCTGTACAGGTCTGGGGATATGACTAGCTCTGTACAGGTCTGGAGATATGACTAGCTCTGTACAGGTCTGGGGATATGACTAGCTCTGTGCAGGTCTGGGAATATGACTAGCTCTGTGCAGGTCTGGGAACATGACTAGCTTTGTGTGGGTCTGGGAACATGACTAGTTTTGTGTGGGTCTGGGAACATGACTAGTTTTGTGTGGGTCTGGGAACATGACTAGTTCTGTGCAGGTCTGGGAACATGACTAGGTTTGTCCATATGTTATGCACACATATGTACTTGCCTAGTCTAGCCGCTAGCCCCGTACTCCTCCTTGCCCGCACAGGGAGAAGTACAGGGCTAGTAGCTATACTAATGTTTGCCAGAATGTTAGTGAGGTGGCTTTTTTCCTTATTCATTTATTCCATATTCCATGTGCTGAGGACTCCATTGCTAACTGTCTCAGATTTTGGACAGTCTGAAAATGCCCTTCTGTCCTGCCATCTCTAAAATTTCTACTAATGTCCTGGAATCCTGGCCTCACATACGGTCCAATCTGACATTTGTTGAATTTTTAAGTACAGCACGTACGTACACTGAAATCTGTGGTGACCCGTGGAGCTACCGTGATGATTGTTGTGTTGGCAGATTTTAAATTTAGTCTCCACCAAATTGTGGAACTAAACCATATACTAATGTTTATCACTATACTGTACATTGTATAGGTGCTAGTTTTCATGGGACGTATATTTCATGAATGGAAGAACTTGGCTGTAATTTGTGATATTAGTTTTGTGAATGGACCAGTCCCTACTATATCTCAGACAAATAGACTATGTATCTAACCAAATATTCGTGATTGAATTTTTGCAAATGCAGGCTCATTCCTGAAATTCCAGAAAATAAAGTCCCACGAAAATTAATGCCCATATGGTATATGGTATGTATGTACGGTCCACTAGTTTTGCTCTGATGTGGTGATGTGACTGATGGGGGTGGGGTGTAAGATTATCTCACCTTTACATGGACCATTGCCCTGTTTTGTAGATCAATGCAGAACGCAGTGTCGACGAGGTGTACCAAGACGTCCACCCTGTGTTCAGAAAGCTCCTGATGCCCAAGAAACACTACCACAACGTGGTGTTCGTTCTGGGTGAGTACCAACTCAACAATGCATCAGCTGTGAAACCTCTATAATAAGGACACCATTGGGACCAGAGTAAGCTGTCCTGTACAGTGAAACCTCCATAGTAAGGACACCCTTGGGACCACAGTAAGCTGTCCTGTACAATGAAACCTCTGCAATAAGGACACCACTGGGACCACAGTAAGCTGTCCTGTACAGTGAAACCTTTATAATGAGGACATCATTGGGAACATGGTCAACTGTCCTGTTTTTAAGGGTGTCCTTATTTTGAAGAATTGAAATGTATGCAAGTCAATGTAAGGGATGTCAAATGGGGCAGAACAGTGGCCTCCTGTTAAAGGAGGTGGCTGCATTTCAGAGGTGCCCTTTGATAGAGGTTTCACTGTATATGAAGATAACTACTGAATCCGGTCAAGCTGTGTACGTATATTGGAACCTGTCTATACAGACCCCTCAAGTGACAACATGATTTGAGCCTCTGTAGACAGGTGGTCCTTATAAAGAGGGACAGTAGTATCACCAAGGTGGCCTAAGGGCCATCCTACGGTGGTCTCTAGGACAGGTGGTCTTTGTATGCAGGCACAGTATATAGTGGCAAATGGTTTAGTATAGTATGCCAAAACGCTTATAATGCCATGAGTTATTTTGCAAACAAATTCATGGCTATCATAATTCAGTAAAATCTCAATAATTAGAACCATGATAATTAGAATATCTGCCTTAATTCAAACATTGATGAATATACCATTCCAAATGTATGGAGTACATGTATGGTT
>CAUJGJ010000195.1:2147137-2149637 GCA_963170055.1 Halisarca cf. caerulea | reverse complement strand
ACGTGGTTAACTGAAAACCTCAATCATTTATCCTTCCGCTGTGAATCCCAATTGCTACAGAAGTTGTGTACAGTCTACCCTGGTTTATCCAACGCCTGGTTTACCCAACACCGGTTTATCCAACACCTGGTTTATCCAACACTGGCTATCCAACACCTTATTTATTCAACACCTAGTTTATCTAACACCTGGTTTATCCAATATCTGATTTATTTGACACATTTTATGAGGAACAGATGTCATTGGATAAACAAGGGCCCACAGTGTATTATGTATCCACTGCATAGTAGTATTATGTACATGTATAACTAATATACACTTCATATACTGTATACACTAGTATGCACTTTACATACTGTATATAAAAAGTATACACTCAATTTACATATTGCTGTATATAACTAGTATACATTTATATACAGTACATATCATATGCGCTCAAATTTTCATGGAATGAAACTTTCGTGGTTTTTCAGATTGGAAGACATGTGCGAAATTTTAAGCCTGAGAAAATTTAGGCCTTGCATGTACCAAAATGACCATTAAAAGAACAGGGATCATCGAGAAGCACTGCGGCACCTTAGATCTTTTCTCTAATGGCTTTCATCCATAAACAGATAAAGTTTATATCTATAAAAGGCTGAATGAAGGTGAGATTAAAGGGGGAATCCATGGGAATAAAAACTGTGAAAATTGTGAAAACCGTCGATCCATGAAAGTTTCATCCCTCAGCAACTTGAGCGCATGCGGTGCTATTTCATGACTGATATACACTGTACATAACAGATAGACACTGTACATAACAGATATACAATGTACATAACGGATATACACTGTACATAACAGATATACACTGTACATAATGGATATACACTGTACATAACGGATATACACTGTACATAACGGATATACACTATACATAATGGATATACACTGTACATAACTGATAGGCACTGTACATTCATGTTCTCTCATGGACATTAGTGTATTTGCATGCTGTATAGAGAATAAAAGCAACTAGTACAATTGAATTTTTACATCTTTTTGTTTTCTTTGATTCAGTACCAATCTATAGCAATGGTGCTGAGCACAATTCTACAATTGAATTCTTTACAGTACCTATAAAGCAATGGTGCTGAGCACGATTCTACAATTGAATTCTTTACATCTTTTGTGTTCTTTGACACAGTACCTATAAAAAGCAATGGTGCTGAGCACAATTCTACAATTTAATTTTTTACATTGTTTGTGTTCTTTGATTCAGTACCTATATAGCAATGGTGCTGAGCATGATTCTATTAGCTGGCCTGTATGTTGTTGCTGTTGTTGTTGTAGCTACATGTAGCAGATTTGAACAAATTGAATGACACTGAATCTACTGTGCACCTCCAGGGCTACATTACAACTTGTATTTCTTATCAATGGTACATGTTTACTGTCTTAATTGGTATCCAGGAGGGGTGTTTTAAACCAGACGCTATGGCAACCAGAAGTGTGCACTAACCACGATTGAACACTAACCATAAGTACACAACAGCCAACTAAGGTTGTGTTCAGCCGTGCGTGTATGTACTATCATAGGCTGTCCACAAGTATAAAACATCCAACTAAGGCTGTGTTCAGCCGGGTTTGTTCTAGATAGGGTATCCTGTTCAGAAGTTCTGTGCAGAAATACAGTGCTGATTGACCGAGGACGAAACCCAAGTTATTCAGCACTGTATTTCTACTGCAGCACATGCATCTGTTGATGCTGCAGTAGCTAAGGATGTGTGCATATGTAGTAGGTACTTTGAAGGCTACAACACAACTTGTACTTCTTGTCTGATCTGATGTTCATGTTCGATATTGTAATTGGTACACCAGTGTGAACCAATTAGTATGTTTCAGCAAAGGCTGTTTTGTTAACGAGGAACATGTGTATTACAATCTGAAGTACATACTAAACATGATTTTATTTCATCCAGACGGGTGTACTAACCAGGAGCGAGTACTATCCAGACAAGTGTACTAACCAGAAATGTGTGCGTACCAGGAGCGTGTGCTAGCCAGGAGTGTGCACTAACCCGGAGCATGTGCTAGCCAGGAGTGTGTACCAACCAGGAGCATGTACTAACTGTGAGTGTGTGCTAACCAGGAGTGTGTGCTAACTAGGAGTGTGCACTAACCAGGAGTGGGCACTAACCAGGAGTGTGTGCTAACCAGGAGTGTGTACTAACCAGGAGCAGTGTTGGGGTCGTTACATTTGGAAAGTAATCTCGTTACATATTACTATATTTACTATGAAAACTTGCAATGCGTTACAGTTACATATTACTCATCAATAAACGTAACTAGTAATAATATTACAAATTACATTTGCTCCTGTAAACTACCTCCAAGTTGCATCCCAGTGAAAATTTTAACCCTCCTAAATGTGAACATGAACATAGCATGTAATCATTGAATGTTGAAATCAAACTTGGCCATTCATGAAAAAGTAGATTTCACAACCAAAACAATA
>CAUJGJ010000195.1:2127137-2142137 GCA_963170055.1 Halisarca cf. caerulea | reverse complement strand
AGCTGTTTCCCATCTTCTCAGCAATGGTGTGCGAGATATACATCTTCCTACTAATATTTTCATTCCATGCAGCTCCAAGAATGCTTAGATCTATAGAGCTAATTAAAGCTGGTATATTATAACAACAGTACAGCTTAAATCTGTGTGCACGTTTTCACCCTTTGTTACCAGAGAATGAACCATAGGAGAACAGAACTCTGCCAACTTTGCATCCCTTAGGTGAATGAGTATATACTGGTATATATTGTACAAAGTACAAACTTTAAGTTGGTAGTGATACAATAATTAAGTGGTATAAATTGTGGGGTGCATTCAGTGGGGCATTTGGCCCTCTTAGCTGATTTATAGTCTGGGCCCATGCAGAGGGCCACTATAGGCCACTGCCATTCTGTACCAGATAGAGTAAAATGGCACCCAGAGAGAGGGTCTGGGTACGAAACTAGCTGAACCCCACCCCCCACTCCCTTGAAGAAATTTCTAATATTTGATTCAGGAAGATTAAGTACCAGAGGTACAGTAAAAGCTTTACAAACCAGCACCTTTTGTGAATGCCTGAACATATAAAGTACACATAAAAAACCTTGTGTTTTGCGTTTATGTGGCAAATCGCACACAGTGGTTCCCCATATATAATACAAGAACACACATCTACGCATGCCAACACGGAACAGCCAAGATGCCCATGGTACCGATGTTGATCATGAGTTCAAATGCTATAATTTGTTTTTGTCTCCAACAGTACACACAGTATAATATACAATGTGCTAAAATGTGATCACAAAATCCTACTGAAATTGGTTATACTGTAAACGCAGCGCACCTATGCCTGGTTGGGTGCTAACATTAAATTTTACAAAGCACAAAGCATGGCTGTGGGAAAGCAGTAGGGCTCACAAATTATGGTGGCTTTTTCACAACCTTGTGTCTGCATTCGTTCACTCTATCCTACCATTCACGGAAGTACAGGAATGTAGTTGGTAAGTACAAAGTTATACTTGATGCTGTATCTTGTGTGTGCCAGGAAGAATAAAAGTAATGCCAATTGCCCTAACTACTTCAGTGGTTCTACCGGTCCTGTTTGCAATGTTCTTATACACCTAGTAGTATAACTGCCTCCCACCACACCCCACTTTCTCGGTGAAGCAGATTCTTGGAAACAGAATCCTCACATCGAAAGAAATGTAAGACCATATCATCCATACCAACACACATACCACATAAGGATACAGCAAACACACATTATGTTAGTATACACATACAGTATCTATGCCAGCACTATGTTCTATACTAAAAAATAGTCTTGCAAATTGAACTGCGTTCCACTTCATTTTCTAAAGTTCCCCACTACTTACATCCCACTATTGCTAAATAAGAAAATGGTGGACCATAGGAAGCAAGGTGAAACATGGTCTGGTTGACGAGACCGACCAACAGCTGCAAGAAGTTGGTATCAATCTTAACTATTCTAACAACTTGAAGAAATAAACTCCTCACGTCCTTGTGAGGAATTCGAAATAGTATATTAAGGCACACATAAAGCAAACGCAAGCACACCAAGGTCCATACAATATAAACATATACTTTTTATGATGCTGAAAAGTTAAAACACACATTACTCATCCGTCTACTAGAAACAAAGTTAAGAATATTAACCACATTGTACATACACGCAACACACAATAACACAATAAAATATTTGAAACACATCATGATGGTGATACTATAGAGAATTCTTGCATGTGTTAAATCTGATATATTAATAAATGCACACTTACGACACGGTACATCTAACAACCACAAAGATGTACATAAATACTATCTGTTGATTTGAAATCCCGTGATGCGGAGATTCTCATGCTGCCATTTTAGAGCTTGTAGAGCCACACCTCCGGAAACACAGGCCAGAACAACTGTTAGAAGACCAAGTGCAAACGAGTAGTGCTTGCCAGGTGGGTCCGGGAGGAGAACAAGACCATTCAACTCGGTGGCAGCAAACATCAAAACTGCTACAAAGTAAAACAGAGCTACAAGAGGGAGAGGGTGAGGAGAAGACATTTGGTTTGAACACTCATACTCACACACACACACACTCACACACACACACACACGCACGCACGCACTCACACACACATACACAAACACACACACACACACACAACACACAACTTATGTACAAACACACAAACACCCACCCACACACATACACCCACACCCACCCACACACACACACAAACGCACAATACACACACACACACACACACACAC
The DNA here is from genome assembly GCA_963170055.1 of Halisarca cf. caerulea. NCBI lineage: Eukaryota > Metazoa > Porifera > Demospongiae > Chondrillida > Halisarcidae > Halisarca > Halisarca cf. caerulea. The sequence continues at coordinate 2,139,872 of CAUJGJ010000195.1, read as the reverse complement.
ACATACCATACATACACATATACACATACATTATAGGTACACATAGATGATATTATACAGACAGAGTGATGTTATGAGATTTTCTCGCATAGCATGGGAGTGCGCACCTGATGCAAAGGCTGCAATAGAGCCAATATAGGTCAGAAACCATGTAAACCATCCTAGCACCAAGCAGATGGAGCCAACAACCAGTAGAAGGAATCCAAGGAGTGCAAATATGGCAATGGCAGTCATCTCATGTTTACCTGTGGGTTACAAGTGAACATTCTCGATCTCTGTGTGCATGTGTGTGTGTGTGTGTGTGTTTGTGTGTGTGTTTGTGTATGTATGTATGTGTGTGTGTGTGTGTGTTTGTGTATGTATGTGTGTGTGTGTGTGTGTGTGTGTGTGTGTGTGTGTGTGTGCGTGTGTGTGTGTGTATGTGTATGTGTGTGAGAGAGAGAGTGTGTGTGTGTGTGTATGTGTGTGTGTGTGTGTGTGTGTGTGTGTGTGTGTGTGTGTGTGTGTGTACACGTGTGTGCACATACACACACGTGTGCAGCTCTTGATGTGCTCATTATTGCATATTTGGTCGAGTATGTGTCAGCTAAGCACTGTCATCATGTTAACACAGTGTAAATTTGAGCACGATTATTCAACTATGACATGGCACCATGTTCAGTCTGGGACAAACACAACACATACATGGTGAAGCTCAGTATTCATGCATAGGGAGTATGATGGAGCCTTTCAAGCCAACACTGTAAGAAAGTGTCAGAATACAGACTCTGAGTTAGTTGGATTATCAAGTCCCTCTTAGTATCCCTATAGAATAATTATATATTATATTAAAGCTTCATAAACTACCACAATTGAGAATAGCAGTTTTGTGGTGGGATAGTGAGGTTGGTGGATTAGAGGGGTTGGAATTGTCCTGTATTTGTGGTTAAACCCTTGGCAGATTAGTGGGTTTGACTGATTAAAGTGGGACAGATTATGGTAAAATTTCGCCGGGTACTCAATATTTGATCCAAATAGAGGGAATGTTGGACTATTGAGGCATTGGATGACACATATTTCACTGTACTACACAAGCCCTACACATTCGTGCTAGCACACGTTAGTTTTTCCCATCAGGAAAACTCACTGTTTAAGCACTCTGTTACATTTTCTGTACACTCCAACATGTCATTCCAAACACATGCTCGCGTGGTCGCATTGCATACTGAAAACAGACCCACATGCAGGTCATACAGCCGTCCCCAGCTATCCGTGAAGATAGCTGCACCTCCCAATGCAGCCGTTGCCACGTACACAACACTCGAGACAAGCAGCCACTAAAGGATGAATCACAGGACATGTAAGCGCACATGAAACTGACAGAACTGTGCATGCTGTCAACACAAAACGATTGTACTAACAATTAAGAATTTGAAATCAAACATTAGCAAAAAATGAAGCAGATTTTACTGCAGAAAATTCACCAACTCGGCCTACTTGACTACCTAACACCAGAGAGTATTATGACAACACTGGTTCAGAATCTATAGGTGGCACATGAATGGTATACATTTGGATTCTTGTGTAGTATGTAGTCTTAGACTAGTAAAGTGTCACATGTACGTGACACACATGCCATACACCAACCAGACAGGTGTGGGTCTATGACTGACTAAATGATTGGCATCTCTGCGCATGCTCTTCAACATCAGGTATATCTGATAGTGGATTTAATTTATCTGGAAACATTAAATTTAATCTGAATTGCTATGAAACCCCATTACCAGGTAGACTAAGTGCACAGTTTTACCTGATTTATCCAACACCTGGTTTAATTATCCAACACCTGGTTTATCTGACACACTTTTTTGTACAGTGAAGCTCTGTAATCAAACACCTTCATAATCTGACATAGGATTTAATTCGACCATAATATTATGAGGTACAGTCACAATATCAAAGTATGCTAAGAGTCACTCTGTAATCCGACAACCTCCTAATCCGACACTTCTTCCTAGACCCATTGAGTGTCGGATTAGAGAGGCTTCACTGTACGAAGAAGATAGTACATGGTCAGATAAATGAGGGCCCACTGTATACTGTACATACTTATGCCACATACCACAGCAGCCTGCACCACAGTTCAGCCCGCACAGCACACAGGACTGAGTCTCAAACTGAGAGGAGTGCTTCATTTATGTGTTATCCAGCGCCTACACAGCAACATACATTGGCCTAATGAGCTACAGTACAGAGACAGAACATATACTTTTTCATATTTAGCATATTCTTAATTTTGCTGCCTTGAAAAACATGTACCCTGCTAACAGGGGGGTTAAGCAAGTGGGGCACACAAAAGAACAAGCAATACACGTGAGCAGACATCTGAGGTGGGATTGTATTACTGTAGGTTGTATAGTGCGCCAGCCACTTCAATCGTCCCACGTATGCACTCTGTACGCGTGCACGCGGACTTGCAGCGGGCGACTACGATACAGGGTTAACTAACGGGTTGGAAGGGTTTCCATTTGGGCTTTTTCCAGTTGGAGGAATTCACGGTACTTCCAGACCCAGATGCGTCGAAGTAATATCGCTCGTTGCCGACATCGTCTACATTTGAGGAAAAGAAATGCAAAGGATATCACATAATCTCCTAATTTCCTAGCGTGTAAATTTGCAGAGAAAAGTGATTAACTCTTACTGAATATTACTATACCTACGTACCTTCTCCTTCCCCGTCGCTTCCGCTTGTGGTTTCTTTGTCCTCGTCTTCTTCCAACATCACTAGAGCCGCTTCAATTGCTTCTCCGGGAGTGAGGCTGGCGTCACTGTATTCTGAGATACGACGCCTTCGAGGAATTTCTAAGAAAGCCGAGTCATTTGTAGCCATTGATTCGTAAGTAGCAACAGGTATTGGAATGAATTCGACCAGATAGTAGCAAAACCAACAGCATGTTCGTCCTACGCAGATGATAAAATTCAAGGAGGTATTTATGTGCATACCCCGTTGCTGCCATTTTGGGCTGTCAGTGAGTTTTTTGGCCGCAGATTTATCGCCGGAACATGGCGCCAACATCATTTCCGCTCGCGCTTGGAAGGCATATCTTTCCAAGTATTACAGACTTGCTCGCTCCAGTTGCATCTAAATACCAGGGAACCAAAGAATGTTTTATAAGCGCAGCATACATGACCATATGCATTTGTGTGATGTGAGCATGCGTCAAATATCTACAATGTACTTACATTTGTATGCATGCATAGTTTTCACTTGAGGCTTTGAAAGTGTGGTACACTGTGCATGTACTGATACTAGAACATGATTACACGTGTGTGTGTGTGTGTGTGTGTGTGTGTGTGTGTGTGTGTGTGTGTGTGTGTGTGTGTGTGTGTGTGTGTGTGTGTGTGTGTGTGTGTGTGTGTGTGTGTGTGTGCATGTGTGTGTGTGTGTGTGTGTGTGTGTGTGTGTGTGTGTGTATGTGTGTGTATGCGTGTGCGTGTGTGTGTGTGTGTGTGTGCGTGTGTGTGTGTGTGTGTGTGTGTGTTTTCCAGTATGCATACAGCGTGTTTTCGTATATGTACGCACTAATAGTGTACCGTAGATGCTACTATTACAATCATGATATAGTGTAGGGTATCTAGCCTCATATAGCCAGACCCAAACCTCTTTGAAATTTCTGTACGAAGGAGCTGTACATGATGACATTTTAAAAAGTTCAAGGAGCCAACTTGAGGGTCTGGCTACACGAGACTATAGAGTGTCCATGCATGAACACACACCTGGTACATTGCTAGGGCATTGGTGGATTGTTTCATAGGCCAAGAGAGCAAAACACACAGCCTAGAGATGAGAACACGAAATCCTACAGCATACTCCACGGAACATGAGTAATACATGAAAACAACAATGTAAAAATATCACATTAAGACAAACTTTAGTGTGTGCGTAAGGTGATAGAGTACCTCTTTTGCTTCAGGTTTGACTCCAATGGATTCACTTGAGACAACATTGCCAAGATGACCAAATTTGGACTGCAATAACCTAGTATTTATTAGTGAGAAGAAATAATTATATCAACATTGCTACATGAAAGACTATCCTTTTTCCTTTGACCATGCATGATGCTGATAGCTGTTTGGAAGAAATTGGCATAACATTGTACTTCTTCTGTATCAAATGACAAGGAACACATGTAGAAGATACACCCAATTTCAAGGAAATACACCCACTTCTTGGTCTACACCAGTCCTATTTTCCTTAATATATAATTACATATCCATTTTCACAGGATAACACACCCACTTTACTGAATGACACACCCACTATCTTTGCAACTGGCACAAAATTCAATTTCACTCTCACTCATTCACAAAAAATACATGTACTGACATCATGATTGTTCTGTTTTTCACCCCTCCTCCACTGACATAAACATCACATGGACAGTCTATCCTCAAAATCAATCTCTCCTCCAGCTGTGGGTTTATATAGAGCATAAAACTTTGGAAAATCATTTCAACTGTAAATTCTAAACAAAGAAGTAGAACAGTAAAAATATTGGAAATTAAAGGGGAGTCAAATTCTGTATCAACCTGTGGCTGATCTGATGACATCCTCAGGGGACAAATGGAGTTGTTCTGCTTTGAGAATGATGTCTTGCACAAATTTCACTCCATACATCTCCCGCCCTGTACTCTTTGGAGGGACAACTGACAAGAAGTCATTTCGTGTACAGCAGAAGTCCACTAGCTCCTTGGATGGGGTCCCTCTCAAAGCCTAGTGGGGAATCAGGAAGAAGTAGTCATGCCCAGACAAAAGAAATCTAAAAGTGGGAAATTTCTATGAATCTGCAAAATTTAATCTTCAACTATTTACTTGTTCGGATAAAAGAAAACACAGAGCATGGCCATGATAATCACACCATGCACTCTACACACATTGAGCAGACATTGATCGGAATTCTGGAGTAAAAGTCAATGATCAATTGCCTAATATTCAACACTTCATTTAATTATAGAAATTAGTTTGCAAATTGGATCAAAATTATCTTAAAACTCACAATATGTCCACTGGCATCATATGATTCACTGAAGTAGTGTTGGACCAATGCATCAATTAGCATATTTCCTGGTAGAAGAGTAAGCAATGACAGTGGTTGTTTTATGTGTCACACTAATTTGGTTCACATGTCATATACATACCACTCAACACTCACCAGATCATCATAACACACACACACCAAATACATACATGATACACCCACCAGACATCACATGACACACCCATCAATCATCAATACATGACAATGTCAAACCCACCAGATTCTCAACGGCACACCTGCCAGATCAATATATGACACACCCACCAGATCCTCACGTGACACACCCACCAGATCAATATATGATACACCCACCAAATCCTCACATGACATATTCATCATGCACTTTTCATACACAATGCTCACCAGGTCCACAATCAAACGCTATTGTCCTTCCACATGTAGAGGTCCCTCCCTCACTTCCTCCCTCCATCTCAGAAGGCGGGATCCATGATGTTAGGTTACTTATTCCACCAATGTTGAGCATGGCTCCAGACCTCCCTGTAGTCTTGTAGTGCGTCTGTAGGAGTATTCTGTCCAGGAAGGGCACTAATGGAGCTCCCTGTCCTCCTACGCTCATATCAGCCAACCGGAAATCCCCCACAGTGACAACACCAGTTTCATTGGCAATAACCGATGGATCCCCGATCTGTAATGTGGCACTCACCTCCAGCCCATACATGTTCACAGGCTTGGGATTGTGCCACACAGTCTGACTGTCAAGAGATATATACATATGCTGTTCACATTGGACAGGGCAGTAGAGGAAAACCTCTCTAAACCAAATACCCACGTACATTCTCATAAACTTTACCCCTCCCCTAACTGCACACTTTTTCTACATTGTACACTGCTCCTGAACTACTGTCTTGCAGTAGTCACCGCTGGAATACTTCATGAACACATAGTCTGACGTGGCCAGACCGAATTCCTCCATTTGCAGGAATTCGGTCTGGCCACATCAGACTAGTTAACATAGGGGTGAAATTTTCCAAATAGCACATGATGTAGTACAATGGCAGCATGAGTGCATGTGGTCTCGGACACAAATCCCGTATACAGCACATGCACCAGAGCATTGCATACTCACTACACACTAAGCTAAGCTGGCAGCATGCTGGACAATCCGTGGTTGCTGCGACTAACCCATGAGATCCTATGACGCCTATACTCTCTTCAGAGAGGTTGGTCTCCTTTATAATCCCTCTTGCTGCATTGGAGAACAGCTTTCCAAGAAGAACGTTGTACATGCAAACGTCTTTGGTGCTTCCAGAGGCGCTTAGCTCCAGCAAATCCTCCTTGAGTCCTTCTGGGTAGGGGTAGGTGCGGTAACCATGGAGCTTGATCGTTCGGTCTTCCTTCACCTCAACCACGCATGCATCTATCCCGTCCAAGCTAGTTCCAGAAATCAGCCCCACACAATACATGAGGTTCGTCTTGTGTAGATTTATATACTTTAGAAGTATTATTAAACTTGCATTAAATATACGTACCAATAGTATATTATAGAGAAAGGTATTATAGTCAATATCGTATTATTGTGGTAGTCCAGCTAGCCGAAGAACAAAATGGACTCCGAATCTCAGGTACGTAATATACGTAAGAGCATCATAGTACTAAAACAGGGAGTAGCTCGACTGTCTGTTTAATATCACAACGAAATATGATGCGTCCATTTTGGCATGTTTTCCAGAAATATAATTAGACATTGTTTGAAGTTTACAGTGAACCTTACTGTCGACCTAGTAGTACAGTAGAGTGTGTGCTCCTGGACACACCTGTGTATGTTCTCCTAGCAGGGGTCTACGTGAACCCCCTCAGTGCGACCGTTCTGTGCATATACGATGTACAGCACTCGCTGTCAACATGTGCGCTGCTATCGGCACTTACACTGCTTAACAGTTGGGGACTATGTCCTGTATGAATTGTGGAGTCAGGCTGGATAGGACTGGGGCATCGAGGTCATTGATGGCAGTGTGGTTGTTAGGTACAATCATAACCATCATTGATGTTGCTTGAACCATAGGTAACCTTAGCCTCATAGCACAGACACTTTGTTACTACTGGTTACGTAGTATAGAGTGTCTGTGCTCATAGCAAGACTATCACTTGGAAGCCATTTTATATTGCCTGTTGACGAGGGTGATATAAATGGTAGCCGAGTAACAGTGAGTGTGTGGCACTATGAATATAGCAGTGATGTGTGTTCCACCTCGCAGAAATCCTGCCACACGAAAGAGTGTATGTACGTACATACGTATGTACATACGTACCTCACTGCTGAGAGATGGACTGTTCTGACTTTCACTGTAATCCCAACTTACCTTATTCTACGTAGCTAGACTGAATTTCCCTCATATTTCTCCCCATGAGGATTAGTCTTGCAGATCCAGACCATTTCCCATAGTGTAAGAAACCCTATATGGTAGTCTGGCCGCTAGCCCCATACGTACTTCTATGTGGGCACCCACGCAGAAGTACAGGGCTAGAGTCTAGACTACCTTACAAGGATGGCACAAGATGGTCTGGCTCTGCAAGCCTATAACGTAGATGGTATGATTCACTGCTCCATCTGTCTTGTGTGTGTGTGTGCTGGTAGGGCGAGGACATCATTGATCTGGACTTTGGGGATCTCAACATAACTGAACAGGATGATCTCTTCCTGGACGAGGCAGCTGGTCACATCCAGGAGAATCTTGAGGATGAACTAGTACAGGAAGCCTTGAAGAAGGTACGTAAGTGGTAGAATGGCTGTAGGTGTGTAGACGGGAATGTAAGTTGAGGTGCTTTGTGTAGTCTTGTTCTTTCAGACATGTTTATTTGCTCATGATTGCACGCACGCGCACACACACACACACACACACACACACACACACACACACACACACACACACACACAGGGTCTTGATTTGAGAAAGTACTCTCGTGAGATTGAAGTTGAGCTGAGAAAGGAAGAAAATCAATCAATTGACGATTGTATCCTTCTAATCTGTGTGACATTTTCTGTAAATTCTTGTTATTCCGCCACTGCCTTATTTGCCATCGATTTGGAACATGAATTAATTTAAATGGCTTTACATTGATTTGGGTGATCCACCACATTCGTTATTATGCTTCAAGTTTTCTACACACATTGTGGTTAATTAGCAAGGATTTATTATATAATGTAGTTGATGCTGTGGGCCCTTGTTTATCCAACCATGTCTGATTTTAATGAATTATGTCGGATAACCAGGTGTTGGACAAACCAAGGTAGATTGTACCCAACTTAGTGATGGGGATTCACAGGATAAATAAGGTTTTGGATAAACCAGTGCCGGATTAATGTGGTGTGACTGTACAATGATGGCTTGTTATAGTTCTTGAACACTGATCTCCAGACATTGCTCAAGGACCTAACATAGCAAGACTCCACTACAGGATCAAGGAATGTGATGGGATTCTTGGGGTAAACATGGGGCTGTTGTTGTTGTTATTTGTGTTGTTGTTACTGTATTTCTGTATTTGTGGCCATGTGTGCCTGCCCCAGTGGTTCCATCAGGTCTAAATAGTTTGTGTGTGTGTGTGTGTGTGTGTGTGTGGGTGGGTGGGTGGGTGGGTGTGTATCTTTAGTTCAAGCCTGGTTGTGTATTTGGTCTCACTCTTTCCAGGAGATGGAGAGCATGCTCAACCACTTTCAGTCAACGCTGACAAATATCAGTTCGGAAATTCAGGCGCTCCAAGAACAGTCAATGTCTCTCAACATGCGACTGAAGAATCGTCAGAGTGTGCGTCGAGATCTTCACGAGTTTGTGGACAAACTGATGGTGCAGGACTACCTCATCCTGTAAGCATGCCATCGTTGCATTTGGGATTGTACGTATTTTCATGAAGTGGGGAACTAGGACTCAGTGCACAGGGGTTGGAGCGGCCATGACAAGCTGAGGGGTCCATAGATGGCAAGTCTGAGCCAAGTGTCCTACTGTACTAGCAGTATCTGCTACTGTGCGTATTGTGGGTCAGACTTGATTCTCCAAGCTCCTTGAAAAGTAGTGAACAAGTTGATAGCACACCTTGTCACGTACGTACGTATGTAGGAAACTGTTATGCTTATCCGAGAGTTGCAATGTACGTACGTATTTGATTCTAGAAATTTTGATCATGGGGGCTTGTATTTATTGCATAATAGTTGTGGCTTTTTTGGCAAAACATGTACGTACACCGACTGCTCTCCTTGTCTAGTCATATTTGTGACACACCAGCTAGCGAGAGGGAGTTTACGGAGAATCTTCACGAGCTGGATCACAAGTTGCAATACCTCAAGGAGCAGGATTTCAGAGACGCTCTAGCCGTACATGATCCTACCGTAAGAGATGAACTAGAGAAACTGAAACACAAGGTACGTACATACTACGCTACAACCGTCACGTGTCAGTGTACCCTTGTGTACGTACGTACATACTGTAGTTTGCCACGAGTGGCGAGTGCCCTTGTATGTGTGCTGTACGTCAGTTCTTGTGTGCATATCAGTGTAGGTTGTCCTTATTTCAGACTACCCAATCATAGGAGATTTCACTGTATTTAAATGTTAGTATTTGTTTTGTCTCAGGCAACTCAAAAGACAAGAGACTTTCTTCTTCAGAGGATCTATCAGTTGAGGAAGCCAATGGCAAACTATCACATGATTCAGAATCAGCTACTCAACTACAGGTTGTGTGTGTGTGTGTGTGTGTGTGTGTGTGTTGTGTGTGTGTGTGTGTGTGTGTGTGTGTGTGTGTGTGTGTGTGTGTGTGTGTGTGTGTGTGTGTGTGTGTGTGTGTGTGTGTTTGTAATGTGTATGTTCGTACATCATGTATAGCCTTAATGTATGGTAGCACTTGTGTGTTGTGTTGTGTAGGTATTTCACTGAGTTCCTGATGGCTCACAGTCGGGAGATATCAGTACAGGTTCGGAGGGAGTACGTTGACACAATGGCCAAAGTCTACTTTTCCTACTTCAAAGACTACGCAGGCAAACTCATGAAACTAGAGGTACACAAATGCATTCATACAATCCCATAGGCTGCAGTGATGTATATGTACACATGAGTGGTTGATTGATGTTCTATATTTTTCATTTTTGGGCCACTATGTACTGCATACACAAAATCCCCATTCCACCATTTTGTTTTCATGTTATCCCTGCATTCAGAGTACTACCGTACTCTGTAATGCACTAGTTTTGTAAGTACCTGGTTTAGTACGTACTCCTGGATAGTGCATGCTACTCCTTCTGTCCCAGGCTAGTGTACAGTACACAAACCAGTACTGGTAGTACGTACCGCTGATAGCAAGCACAGGTATAATGCCCCCTTCAAGGTACTTGCTAAGCTAGCTCTACTGTACTTAACTCCACGTTCTACTGCAAATACGCATGCAGTTACTGATATATGTACAGTACTCACATCGCACACTGAAATATCTGTAGTTACACTCATAGGCAGGCACACACACACACGCACACACGCACGCACGCACAGACACACACACACACACGCACACACACACACACACACACACACATGCATACACACATACACACACAATCACACACACACACACATACACACACACACACACACACACTCACACACACACACACACACACACACACAATCTTGACCACTACCCTTTACATTTCCTCAGTTTGAGGAGGTCCCAGACAAAGATGATCTGATAGGAGTTGAAGATACTGGTAGAAGATCGGGTATCCTTCTTCGTTGTGTCATTAGCACCAGCAGAACCTCCCGCTACGCTCCCTTATTGTGACTAGATCTATAATATTACGTGAAAGCTGTAGATGTGATCACAACGTTACACTTCTTCCTTCCTCCTCCTGTGTGTGTGTGTGTGTGTGTATGTGTGTGTGTGTGTGTGTGTGTGTGTGCATGTATGTGTGTGTGTGTGTGTGTGTGTGTGTGTGTGTGTGTGTGTGTGTGTGTGTGTGTGTGTGTGTACATACACACAAGTGTTTATACAGTTGTGTATCCGTGTATACATACTTGCAATGTTTGAACAAGTTTTCTGGAAGAAATAGTTGTTCCTTAGCTTAATCTCTTCAATAGGTTTCTTCTCCACTCGTGTCCCTCTCAAGAACCGCTCCACCATCTTCACTCTGGGTCACAGGGACGCTGTTCTTACTACTGACCTGGAGGACCCAATCATTGTGGTCCCACACGCACAGAAGGCCGAGCGGAGGGTGAGTGGGATATATCGCCAGCCAAGAGCACAACTACATTGAATGCCTTTCGTTCAGCAGTACTACCACACCTCAGTACACACTTGTGTAAATTAACCAACTCGTGCTCACCCAAGGGTGGCCTTTATGTAAAAGTTACACTGTACTTGTTTCAGTTAACATTGGTACAAAGTGTTTTGCTCCTGCTTTTGTGTGAGCGTACGAACTCCTGGTCTCCATAGGGTCTCTTGTTGGTAGTTGCACGTGTGTGCATGTGTGTGGCTGTGGGCCTCCTTCTGTACAGTTTTACCAGTTCTTGTTCTCTTTCTTCCCTGCACTGCTGTCCAGTATTCGTATGAAGGTCTCTTTCGGAGTGTCCACTATGCTCTTATGGACCATGCCTGCAGGGAGTACCTGTTTGTGATCGACTTCTTCAAGATGCCGCAGTCCGGAGCTATGGACATATTCCAACAAGTTCTTGGGAAGACGCTGGACCTACTGCAGGTGTGAAATGTGCACTGATTCACCTGCGCCCACCTTCAGCACCCTCTACGTTCAGCATGATGTGCATGTGTGTGCACTGTGTTACCATGATAGTAATGCAGACATATATGTTCACATGTATGTATATGTTCAGCTTATACATGTACGTGTACACACATACTTTCACTCACACATTCACACACGCACACACACGCACACACACACACGCGCACGCGCACACACACACACACACACACACACACGCGCGCGCACACACACACACACACACACATACACACACAGACACGGACATGGACATGGATATGGACACACACATGCACACAGACACGGACACACACACACACACTTGAAAACATGCACATACATGTCCATGTACATAGTTTTGGAATCTCATACAAATGTATATGACCATCATGAGTATTATATTTGCTGCATGTTTTCTACAGCAACAAGTCCTGGAGCACTTAAGCCAGTGCTATGATGCTATTGGGATTCTTCTGTGCATTCACATTGTACTGAGGTACCAGGTCATCATGATGAAGCGGGACGTCCAGGCCTTAGACAAGTGTGTGTGTGTGTGTGTGTGTGTGTGTGTGTGTGTGTGTGTGTGTGTGTGTGTGTGTACATGTGTGTGTGTGTGTGTGTCTGTGTGTTTGTGTGTGTCCGTGTGTCCATGTGTCCGTGTGTGTGTGTGTGTGTGTGTGTGCGTGTGTGTGTGTACGTGTATGTATGTGTGTGTGTGTGTGTGTGTGTGTGTGTGCATGTGTGTGTGTGTCTGTGTGTGTGTTTGTGTGTGTCCGTGTGTCCGTGTGTGCATGTCCGTGCGTGTGTGTCTGTGTGTATACTGTATGTATGCACATTGTATTAAGTTTGCATCTGTACATTTGTGCTTACATGCATACGTAATTATATGCTTATGTGTATATTCAAACATAATATACATGTACGTATATACATATGT
>CAUJGJ010000195.1:2104637-2122137 GCA_963170055.1 Halisarca cf. caerulea | reverse complement strand
GCATAAGGACCACCTGTCTATAGTGACCACTGTGGGCTGGCCCACCTACATACCACCTCCATTCTGATAATCTACCCCTGTATAAGGACCACCTGTCTACGGCGAGCACTGTGGCCTGGCCCACCTACGGTACATACCACCTCCGTGCTGATAATCTACCCCTGCATTAGGACCACCTGTCTACAGTGACCTCATTTATTTGGCTTGGAATAATCTTTTTTGTCAGGTCTCAACTGCATCTTCGTATTTTCCATACATATTCTCTGTGTATGTGCAGTGTATGCTTTGTCAATCATATGTATGTGATACTAATTGTGCAGTCACACACACATACACACACATACTGTACATGCATGCACAAATGCATGCACGGATGCACACACACACACACACACACACACACACACACACACACACACACACACACACACACACACACACACACACACACACACACACACACACACACACACACACACACACACACACACACACACACACACACACACACACACACACACACACACACACACACACACACACACACACACATGATCCATATATACTGTACATGCATACATATGTACTGTACATACTCTCACAACCTATATACATATGTATCCATACATTCAGATATGCTGTTTAATTTTATGTTGTTTTGTAGGTTGACTTGGACAGATCTTTGCGTGAATACAAGGAAAAACTAGAAGAGAGAAATGAATCCAGAAGATCTCTCAGGGAGAAAGAACTAGAAGTGATGGTGTGTGTGTGTGTGTGTGTGTGTGTGTGTATGTTGAGTATACACATGTGCATGTAAATATACTGTAGGTGCAAAGCAGTGTATATACACACTTACATATACTGTGAGTGAGCAGCTGTGTATGTTGTATGAGTGAGCAGCTGTGTATGTTGTATGAGTGAGCAGCTGTGTGTATGTTGTATGAGTGAGCAGCTGTGTGTATGTTGTATGAGTGAGCAGCTGTGTGTATGTTGTATGAGTGAGCAGCTGTGTATGTTGTATGAGTGAGCAGCTGTGTATGTTGTATGAGTGAGCAGCTGTGTGTATGTTGTATTCTTAAAGTAAAGTTTGTACGTCTTCCTGTAATGCTCCCACAGGATCTGCATGATGAGCTACAAGCGTCGAACATTGATCGCTTGAAGTTGAAGAAAGCTGTCTCAGAACTTGAGGACAACGTGGATAATACAAGGTTCACTTCGCATAGGCACACAGAGGAACCCCTCCATTCTGGACACCTTGGGACCAGAAAGTACTATCCTGATTATTGAGATGTCCTCATTTCAGGGGTTGATGCTGCTCAAAGTATGCATGGTGGAGTATTTGGTTCCAGTGGCATTCATCCATACTAGAGCGGTGTCCGTAACTCAGGTGTCTGGATTAGAGGATTTCACTGTAGTTACCAGTACCTCATGCGCTTGTAATCCACACACAGTCACTTACTGTATGTACATACGTATGTACCGTTCCAGTTACTTGTCTCAATCATTCAACTCCAAATCACACTACTACAAGCACATCTAACCTACAGTACATACATTGCAGCCTAGCAAAGACACACTATTGTTCCACACAAGGGGTGCTGTGCACTCCCTTGGTACACCATGCGCTGCGCTCTCCCTTGGTACACCATGCACTGCGTTCTCCCTTGGTACACCATGCACTGCGCTCTCCCTTGGTACACCATGCACTGCGCTCTCCCTTGGTACACCATGCACTGCGCTCTCCCTTGGTACACCATGTAACTAGTTAGTTATACACACATCCACAACAGTAACCTAACACCACTTAAGAGTTACACACAAAGTACACCACACTAAGTCTCTATGTTCCACATATGTACCTACGTACATGTGTACATGATTCTACATGTACGTATGTGCACTGTTATTTTGCAGCTACGTATAGTGAAACTTCTATAATCTGACACTCTGCAGGTGGATACGATGTGTCGGATTATCAAGTGACCCTTAGTGTAGTCTACTATGTATAGTGACTGTTGTCAGAGAAACGGTCACTTTATGTAGTAGATTATACTAAGGGTCACAACACCTTAAGAATCCAACATTCTCTCTATTCAGAGAATGTTGGATTATTGATGTGTTGGATCACAGAGGTTCCACTGAACTGGTGGCGTTTCTCTACTCCACAGGCAGTACTCGAGCAGCTTGGAGAAACAGCGTGAGGCTTTGGTGAAGAAACTGGCAGAAGCAGAGATGGACAGCACTGCCATGTCTCAGCAGGTACACTCCCTCAAAACATCTCTTAAGAAGCTCAAGCGGGTAAGACTTCGGCGACTGTGACTACCATGTGTATTCTGTACATGCGTACTGGATGCATCTGTGGATCTGGCTGTTTTAAAACCTTTATTTATCACTTTCAGCCATCAGTCAATTAGTACCCCTTTTGGTCAAGCCTTTAGTCCAATAGTGCCCCACCTAACCAATCCATCAGCCCAGTAGAACCCCATCCAACCCAGCCATCAGCCCAGTAGAACCCCATCTAACCCAGCCATCAGCCCAGTAGAACCCCATCTAACCCAGCCATCAGTCCAGTCACCTGTCTAGTGAAGCCTTATCTAGTGCATTCTTTTGTCTGGTGTGATTTACATACGTACGTATGTACATATGTATTTGTGTATGTGTGTGTATGTACGTATGTGTGTACATGTATGTGTGTATGTACATACATACGTATGTGTGTGTGTAATGTATGTATATACTTATGTGCGTGTGTGTGTGCATATGTGTATGCACACATGTACATACGTATGCAAAGTATGCAATGCTTGTATTCATCATATCATGGTACTGTACATATGTACATATGCATCATATCATGGTGCTGTACATGCGTATACATACGCATCATATCGTGGTGCTGTACATATGTACATACGCATCATATCATGGTGCTGTACATATGTACATACGCATCATATCGTGGTGCTGTACATATGTACATATGCATCATATCATGGTACTGTACATGCGTACATGCATACTTATGTGGCATGGTTAACTGTCACAGGAGAAACACGACACATCAGTCCAAGTGGCCGAGTTGAGTCGACAGAAGGACCTTCTCCTGGACAAGATGGCAGAGTTTGATACCACCAACAACTCTCTGAGGAAACTACTCGGTTCACAGCACGCCATGGAGGTACATACATATGTAGACGTAGTATTATACAGTGCATGTAGTATTATATACAGTGCATGTAGTATTATATACAGTGCATGTAGTATTATATACAGTGCATGTAGTATTATACAGTGGATGCGATTACACCTGATTTGTTCAAAACTGGTTCATCTGAAAGCCTCATTTATCCAACACTTTGCTGTGAATCCCCATCACTCAGTTGTGTACCATCTACATACCTTGATTTACCCAACACCTGGTTTATCCAACACCTGGTTTATCCAACACCTGGTTTATCCAACACTTGGTTTACCCAACACCTGGTTTATCCAACACTTGGTTTACCCAACACCTGGTTTACCCAACACCTGGTTTATCCAACACTTGGTTTACCCAACAACTGGTTTATCCAACACCTGGTTTATCCAACACTTGGTTCATCCAGCACCTGATTTACCCAACACCTGGTTTATCTGACACATTTTATGAGGAACAGATGTGGTTGGATAAACGAGAGCCCACTGTATATACGTACATATGTGCATTCTACTACACAACGAGATATAGTGCCTGACAAGAGCAAGTTCCATGAACCAGCTAAAAGTGTCAAGGATACTTATTTAGCAAGAAATACGTATTTTTAAAGAGAAATAATTGCTACTGTACTCTCCTAGGATTCTAGTTATCCAGCTTAATCTCACGTGTACGTGTGTGCATAGACATTCGCTGATGTGACAATCCATTTTCTCTTGTGCGTACATTCGTACGTATGTGCACACAGTTTTGTTCTTCACCTTTGTTTGTGTACTCTTGAAAATGCACTCAGAGCAGACATGTACACTGTAGAACCTCCGATAGTAAACTCTCCAAAAAGACTGAGTGTGGTACGTATGTACATATGTCTACACAGAGGACATGCCTTGAAGTCCCAAACTATTTCCTTTCCATAGTTTCAATTTTTTCTTCAAAAAACAGCAATTTTATTGTTAATGAATGAGCACCCACTGGTCCATGCATCAGCAAATAGCCACACGCAGGAACCCACACATGTACACTTCTGCTAACAACATAATGAGGCCCATAGTTATCATACATGTTAACTCCCTGAAAGTGGACTACGTACGTGAGTCTCTCAAAGTATAAAGCAGCTGAATTTCTTCTGTCCCTAAAGGGTCCTACGTATATTTGGACATTTTACTGTGTGTGTGTGTGTGTGTATGTGTGTATGTGTGTGTGTGTGTGTGTGTGTATGTGTGTGTGTGTGTGTGTGTGTGTGTGTGTGTGTGTGTGTGTGTGTGTGTGTGTGCGCGCACGCGCATGCGTGCATGTGTCAAGATAAAACAGGTACCACTGTATACATGTCTGCACATGAGGTTGTCTACTCCCATATACATACATACATATGTACTGTGCATGCATGCTGTATACATACGTATGTACAGTACATGCTGTATACATACATATGTACTGTGCATGCATGCTGTATACATACGTACATATGTACAGTACATGCTGTATACATACGTATGTACAGTACATGCTGTATACATATGTATGTACGTACACACTGTACTTATCCAGAGTGATCTGAACCAGCTGAACACACAGCGGGAGCTGCTCCTTCGTAGACTGGCAGAGGCCGAGAGCACCAACAGCAGACTACAGAGCCAACTGGCAGCCTCTGAAACTGATGCAATGTACAGCAATGTAAGCCGCTGTAATGTAGTACGTACGTACATATGTATGTATGTACAATATACACAGTACATATTTGTATATCCTTTTTTCTTTTTATGTGTGTGTATGTACATGCGGCCGGGTTTCTTTTAGGGGGGGGGGGGGTAGGGGGATATTTCCCCCTTCCCCCTTCACCCCTTGGAAATTTCTTGCCCTCCTTGACAATTTGTAATGGTAATATATTATAAAATGTGATGTTAATATTTATGTCTAAGTAGGATCATTACAATGATATCCATAAGTAAACACCTTTTCTATAGTTTCTGATCTTGACACAATCCAAATTCTCTCTGCTAGGTATGTGCAATTGCCTTATGAGACATCCATTGTAGGAAATTGTGTCTCTATTTGTTTCCCCTACACAGTAGCATGAGATAGAGACTAATTTCCTGTCATCTTGAAAAATTGTGCTTTATGGCAGTGACTATGTACACACTCCTGCCTGTATAGGTAACATAAAGGTCGCAGATGTTCTCAGGTGGATTATAAAGATAATCATTCTGTGTAGTAGCTAGATTGTATTTTGTGGCTAAGACATAGGCACTCGGGCTGTATGACATATGAAATGCACTCACCCTCGGGCACTTGGTACCTGAGGGAGAGTGCATTTTATATGCCATACAGCCCGAGTGCCTATGTCTTAACCATTCAGGGTTCTATCCAGGGGAGCGTTCACCCCAAACTCTCCAGCTCCAACTCCCAAAGGAATCCAACTGTAGTGCAAATCACTATGTAGAGAAGGCCGTACGTATGTAAGTGTCAAATCAACCTTGAATGATCTAAAATGGCTTGAAGTACCACCTTAAGTAACCTAATAAACTCAAATTTCCCTGCGGGAGCATACCCCCATACCCCCCCCCCCAGTTATACCCTACTATACCACATACATACGTACAGTCAAACCTCGTTAACACGAAACTCAGGGGACTGTGCTGAAATTTCATCTTAACAGTATTTCCTGTAAACAGTACTACATGTTATGCTTGTATCTGCACTTGGACTTGGCTAGCCTTTCATGTTAAAAGATATTTCATGTTAAGCAGTTTCATGTTAACGAGGTTTGACTGTATGTATTTCCACCTCCTTACACCACTGCACAGCATGTGGTTATAGACATCTATCTTATAGACATTTTCATCCAAGATAGAGCCCTGCCAATATGTATGTAGGATCCATCTGTGGACCTTGGGCGAGTGTATACAGTAATAAATCACTATATAATTGTGTCAATACCATGGTAACGGATGCTATACAAGATTTTCCATCATAGATAATATACGTACATGGACGCTTTATATCACAGCATGACTGCATATTATGCTATATCCTATAATGTTTTGTCTTGCCCCCCACATATTCTTCATGGGTAAATTTCCCCCCCCCTTGACATATTTCCTGAAAGAAACCCTGTATACCTATGTATGTACTTATTTCTAGTGTGGTGTGTGTGTGTGTGTGTGTGTGTGTGTGTGTGTGTATGTGTGTGTGTGTATGTGTGTGTGTGTGTGTGTGTGTGTGTGTGTGTACGTATGTGTGTGTGTGTGTGTGTGTGTGTGTATGTGTGTGTGTGTACGTGTGTGTGTGTGTGTGTGTGTGTGTGTGTGTGTGTGTGTGTGTGTGTACGTATGTGTGTGTGTATGTGTGTGTGTGTGCATACACATGCAATATTGGAACTAAATATGCTATACGTACATACAGTACATATACGTACCTACGACATACGTACATATGTGCACTGTTCAAACTAAACAGACACTGTACTTTGTTTCTTGTGCAGCATTTGAAGGAAGGCCTGAAGGCTAAGGAGGTGGAATGTGATGTTTTATCAAGGAAAATTGAAGTTAGTGTGTACACGTACGTACGTACGTACGTATGTACCATTGAACATGCAAACATACATACGTACAGTACGTATGCACCATTTAACATGCATACATACATACATATGTATGCACCATTGAACATGCATACATGTGTCATGGTGCGGGGGCGAAAGTTGGGTGGATCAAAGAGTACCGCGGGCTTACATTCACGATGTAGCCCTGCTACTCTGATGTAGCACAGGTCAAGGGTCTTATCAATCTCCTGCCAGCCAAAATCCATTCATGCCTCATTAATTAGTAGTTGTCAATTGTCACATTTGCAGTGTTTTGCCGTATAGCGGGAAACTTTCGCGAATCGTCTAAAAAGACAAATTTTGCGAAGAAAACTTTCGCGAATCGTCCAAAAGAAATTCTATAAGGAAGAAAACTTTCGCGGATTGGTAAGGCAGCCATTGTGTACGTGGCCATATCAAAGCATGCGTGTTTCCACGTGTGTGGAAACACACATGCATACGCGTGACCTACGTACTGGAAACTATCGTGCGAGGCTATCGTGCCTACAAGGAGCTCTGGGAACTTGCCTTATCTCCTTGTCTGCAGTTGTAATCGTAGAATCTGTGAAGATACTGTATAAGCAGAGAGAACCGGTAGTGTCGGTTTAGAAGGTCGAAAGTACTTGAAGCAATCCATAGCAGCCATAAGCTGTACAACTAAGCGTTACGACCGAGTACATCTTCAAATAAAAGGCTTAGCACGAACAAAACTGGTTATATAGCGTCCTCGATAGCGTCTATGTACTGAATAACGCACAACGACGCTTCAATCCTTTTTGACTTTTCACGAATAAAAATTTTGCGAATCCTCTCTTGTTCGCGAAATTCGCAAAGGTTTTCTTCCGCGAAAGTTTCCCGCTTCACCATGACACATAATAGTTGTATCCTGCCTTGGTGTGCTACAGCAGCATAAAGTGCTAATTGATTGACCTCGGGCTGCGCCCTCGGTCAATCAATTAGCACTTTATGGCTGCTGTAGCACACCAAGGCAGGATACAACTATTACATACATATGTATGCACTATTGAACATACGTACATGCATACATACGTATGCACCATTGAACATGCATACATACATACGTATGCACCATTGAACATGCATACATGCATACGTATGCACCATTAAACATGCATGTATACATATGTATGCACCATTGAACATGCATGCATACATACATACGTATGTACCATTGAACACGTGTACATACGTACGTATGCACCATTGAACATGCATGCATACATACGTATGCACCATTGAACATGCGTACAGTGCACTCTCATGTACTTAACTGTGCGCATGTGCGTGGACTTGCTTTGCCTGTGTACGTATGCTCTAAAGACATCACTGGGTACATACGTACGTGTATTCCGTATGAAGAGGTGAAAATAAACAAAATGGCCGCCAATATGTCAGAGCCCAACATGTCAGCATTGAGAACTCAATTTTCAGTATTATTTGTGTACTTATTTGCATACGTACACCAGAAATGCAGTACACCACAGTGATCCAGAATATATTGCATCTGTACAGTATGTACATACGTATGTAGAGTATGTACGTATGTATGTACAGTACGTACATACGTATGTACATAATGTGTACGTATGTTTGTACAGTATGTACCTACATAAGTATGTACATATAGTAGGCTTGAACATATGTACACTTTTTAAAGTTGATGTACGTATGTACATACGTACGTATGTAAGCATGCACGCATTTCGTCATTACACAGTCGCTTGAGGGTCAGCTTGTTCAGACCAACACTGAGTTTGAGGACCTCCAGTTGAATGTTGACGACTTGCAGAAGAAGTCCATCAGAGACAGGGAGACTTTAAAACTTGTGACAAAGTCAGTGTATTTGTTTGCTTCTATTACAGTAAATTCTCATTAACCTAATCCTGATTTACTGTGCTTTCCAAAGTCTTTAGTATGCCATAAATTTGCTTTTGAATTAATTGAAATGGATGTACATTGACTCACATAATCCACCACATTTGCTAACTTGCCTTGATTTTCTACAAGAACTGTAGTGAATTGACGATAGTTCAGTGCAGTATTGATGTTTTTGTAATACAGGAAATTTGTGCTATATAACATCTTATTCACGCTATGTATGTACGTAGTTTGTGCTAAGAGCTGCCTTTGAATGTATGAATAAAGTTGCATTATTTTTTTTACTATTTCTGTACACGTGTGCTGGTGTACATGTGTGCTGGTGTACGTGTGTGCTGGTGTACGTGTGTGCTGCTGTACGTGTGTGCTGCTGTACATGTGTGCTGGTGTACATGTGTGCTGGTGTACATGTGTGCTGGTGTACATGTGTGCTGGTGTACATGTGTGCTGGTGTATTGCCAAGTTAAACCTCAGTAGTCCAAAAACCTTTCTAAACTAGATTGTTTTCTCAGATCCTGTGTCCATTATACTATGTACTGTATACTATATGTACCTGCACCATATGGACTATGTATGCTGTACGCGTACCTGCACCATATGGACTATGTATACTGTACGTACCTGCATCATATGGACTATGTATGCTGTACGTACCTGCATCATATGGACTATGTATGCTGTACGTACCTGCATTATATGGACTATGTATGCTGTACATACCTGCATCATATGGACTATGTATGCTGTACGTACCTGCATCATATGGACTATGTATGCTGTACGTACCTGCATCATATGGACTATGTATGCTGTACGTACCTGCATCATATGGACTATATATGCTGTACGTACCTGCATCATATGGACTATGTATGCTGTACGTACCTGCATCATATGGACTATGTATGCTGTACGTACCTGCATCATATGGACTATGTATGCTGTACGTACCTGCATCATATGGACTATGTATGCTGTACGTACCTGCATCATATGGACTATGTATGCTGTACGTAGCTGCATCATATGGACTATGTATGCTGTACGTACCTGCATCATATGGACTATGTATGCTGTACGTACGTACCTGCATCATATGGACTATGTATGCTGTACGTACCTGCATCATATGGATTTGCTGTGTGTGTAGAACCTTACTAGTGTGGAAACCCAGATATCCTTCCCTTGACATTTTCATGGGTTCCAAGGTGTTTTGTTTGAAGGGGTTTCACCGAACGCCATCTGTCATATGGTCTGTTGTCTTGTGACTTATCGATAAGTCTTCCTCTTGTAGACAACAGAAAGAAGAAGCAGGTCATCATGAGCAAATTCTTAGCATAATGAGCAGCAAGCTTGATGCCACGGTGTGTGTGTGTGTGTGTGTGTGTGTGTGTGTGTGTGTGTGTGTGTGTGTGTGTACATGCTTACATGCATGCGTGCGTATGTGCGTGCATGCATGTGTGAATGCATTTTTGTGTATGTGCATGTATGTGTGTGTGCATGTGTGTGCATGTGTGTGTGTGTGTGTGTGTGTGTGTATGTGTGTGTGTGTGTGTGTGTGTGTGTGTGTGTGTCTTTGTGTGTGTGAGTGTGTGTGTGTGTGTGTGTGTGTGTGTGTGTGTGTGTGGTGTGTGTGTGTGTGTATGTGTGTGTGTGTGTGTGTGTGTGTGTGTGTGTGTGTGTGTGTGTGTGTGTGTGTGTGTGTGTGTGTGCATGTGCCAATTTACATGTGTGTGCACAGCATGGGCAAATTTGCTAAGTACTGTACATGAAAGGACTTTCAAAGGGTCACAACAGGTGTACTTGTTATCGAACATACATATGTACATGCATACTGCAATCAGACCTGTGTATCCAGTACATACAGTATGTATGTATGTATGTATGTACAGTATGTACTGTATGTATGTACAGTATGTATGTATGTACGTATGTACAGTATGTATATATGTATGTACAGTATGTATGTATGTATGTTTAGTATGTACTGTATTCGGTTTAATTTTCACGGGGTGTATATTTCACGGATTTTGGCTTTAAGCGATTTTTGCATTTTTCTATTCGCGGACGGCCATATTTTGCCATTGCCTGATCTAAATTTTCGCAGGTGTAAATTTTCGCGAATGGCTTCCAATCTGCGAATACAATGAATATTAAACCCCGCAAATATTGAAGTGCATACGGTATGTATGTACATGTTTGTTTTCACGATAGCAGCATACATGTCAGATGGTTTGATTAGGCTAGGCAGTCTTATTTGAACTGAGGAAGCCCATTAGGAACTACAGTACACTTGGTACGAAGGCACCCTCATCAGAAAATAGTGAAAAACGTGAACTGGATATTAGAAATGGGAGAGATGCATGTACAGTGAAACCTGTCTTAAAGATCACTTGTACATGAAGACCACCTGTCTATAAAGACCACTGTAGGCTGGCTCATTGTCCACTTCAGTTGTACTAGAGTACCTCCATACAAGGACCACCTGTCTACAGAGACCACAATTACTTGGTCCCTTGAGTGGTCTTTATATACAGGTTTTGTTGTATTGTTGCCATCAGTGTTTGTCCACACACTGTAGAAGTCTGAACTGAGCCACTCAAGACTGAAGACTAGCAAACTGCAGAAGGAGAGAACCAAGATGGAAGCAAACCTCGATGTTATGAGGATGTTAGTTGTGTGGGTGCACGTGCGTGCCTGTGTGTCTGCATCTGTGTGTGTGTGCCTACATCTGTGTGTGTGTGTGTGTGTGTGTGTGTGTGTGTGTGTGTGTGTGTGTGTGTGTGTGTGTGTGTGTGTGTGTGTGACCATGCATACAGTATATGTGAGATCATGCTTTTTTATTCCTTTTTGATAAATTTACATAACAAAGTGTATACACACATATAGACACATAGATATCTTAAATCACGAGGAAAACGTACAACTTACTTATACACAATTGAGCTGAAAAGCTTGCTATATGTTTGTAATACTGAGGATAACTAAGAAGTTGTGTACAAGTCAGCCGAAGTGTATGCTTATACATACTACATATGTACTTGTATTTGTATAAATGTATGCATAAGAAGTGTTGTGCATGCGAAACAAAAGGTGTACTTTTGTGATGTGTCTGTTGATTGGTTTGTGACCTGCTGTGGCTGCCTTCATCTTGAGTTGTTTGCACACAAGTGCATCCCATTGTGAGGGGAGGTACATCAAGCTAGCCCTCAGTCTGGAGACCGTTGGCAGGTGTATCCCAATGTAGTCAAACACAGCTGCAGTGAACCATGCGACAACAAACACTTGGCATCACACATACGTACATACGTATATACATACATACATACATACATACATACATACATACAGTACATACATTCATACTACATACATACATACATACATGCATGCATACATGCGTGCATACATATGTACATACATACGTACCTACCTACATACGTATGCATTTGCATACATACAGTACATACGTATTTACATATTTTTCATATTTTCCCAAGTATATTATAAGTTTATAAGTATGTTTACATAACATACGAATTATGTTCTTACGTATATAAGTATATTATACACTGTGCTTGTGTGTGTGTGTGTGTGTGTGTGTGTGTGTGTGTGTGTGTGTGTGTGTGTGTGTGTGTGTGTGTGTGTGTGTGTGTGTGTGTGTGTGTGTGTGTGTGTGTGTGTGCGTGTGTGTGTGTGTGTGTGTGTGCATGTATGTGTGTGTGTGTGTGTGTGTGTGTGTGTGTGTGTGTGTGTGTGTGTGTGTGTGTGTGTGTGTGTGTGTGCATGTATGTGTGTATGTGTGTGTGTGTGTGTGTGTGTGTGTGTGTGTGTGCGTGTGCGTGCGTGCATATATGTGTGTGTGTGTGTGCTATATATGGCAGTTGTTGTGTGTGCCAATTTATACACATGTACTATACAACAGTGCATGCGTATATACATACACAGCTAAGACCATCTAAGAATCAATCCATAAACTGTTTTAAGAACCACCTCAGCACTGATAGCCAACTTTCATTCATCCCACCCATGTAAAATATAGTTGTGGTTGTGTGTGTGAAATAACAGTAATGGAATTGTAGAGCACATTTGAGTTCCATATGGTGGTTAAACCTGTCCTGATCTTCCGTCAGCAATGCTATATCTCAGGTGCATACCTCATTTGGTTGTGGGTTGTTTTGAGGCCACCCATGTGCCTACCTGTCAGCTTCCTTAACGCATACACATACACACATGCCATCTTCCTATTGGAGATAACTCACACAGATATCCCACTCCGTATTGTGACCACAAGTCAGGTCTCCCCATTGCCGTCCTGTTTTGCAGGAAAGTGGCTGAATTGGAAGGCTCAGTCTCTGAAGCCAAGGAAGCTAGCAAGGTGAGCTGTTCATGCATGCACACTTGAATGCCGGTGGAACAATGTACAGTGGAACTTGCTTAGTGAGTTCTGCACTTGGTTTAGTACATACTCCTGGATAGTACGTAGGTACTCCTCATTCTGTCCCTGTGTATACCTCATGTACATAAACCAACCCTGATAGTAAGTACCTGGTTTAGTACATACTCCTGGATAGTGAGTACTCCTCATTCTGTCCCTGTGTGTGCCTCATGTACATAAACCAACCCTGATAGTAAGTACCTGGTTTTGTGTCCTCTTTGAGGTACGTACTAAGCAAGTTTCACTGTATATACACATTTTGTATGTATGTACATATGTGTTTACTGTACATTTAGGTTTTCATGCATGTATAACTATGAATTTGTATGTACATAATACGTGCATCTTTTGTATGTATTTTGACATGCATACAGTACGTAGTGTGTATATGTGTGGAAGTACGTATAGTGTGCATTGGGTGCATTTGTGGAAGTATAGTGTGTATTGTATGCACATGTGTGGAAGCACAGTGTGTATTGGGCACGTGTGTGTGGAAGTGTTAGTCATGTCCCTCCAAAGCAGGATGTGCAGCTAATACAATTAGTCCTTTCATTATCCATGGAGGGTGTCAGCTGGAGGTGATCAATGAAAAGTGCATGTGATTGTATAGCTGCACATCCTGCTTAGGAGGGACACAACTAATAATGGATTTGTCCCATACATTGGCCTGTGATCTTGCACAATGGTGAGAGGGCAAGGGAAATGAAGTTGATTGTTTGTCAGGGGTTCTTAATGACTTGACTGCAAGTGTGCTGTAGAGCTAATGACTTGATTGCAATTTAAGTGTGCTGTATGGTTTATCAAAAGTGGTTTGTACAAATTGTACCCCCACTTGTTTCCTCTGATCTTGCTGCTCCACATGACATAAGTACTTATGTGCACACGTATACATCTGTGTGCTGTCCTCAGATGACCATTGAGTCAGTGAATGCTAGAATAATGGAGAAGACGAGA
This sequence comes from Halisarca cf. caerulea, assembly GCA_963170055.1. Classification (NCBI taxonomy): domain Eukaryota; kingdom Metazoa; phylum Porifera; class Demospongiae; order Chondrillida; family Halisarcidae; genus Halisarca; species Halisarca cf. caerulea. Next base: position 2,108,073 of record CAUJGJ010000195.1, on the reverse strand, counting down.
GAACTGAACTCAGTTCAGATTGAGAATGAGAAGCTCAAGGTCAGCTGCACTCCCCCACACCTCCAACCGGTCGTGCTCGGCTAGCTGTGTCTCACGGTGTGCATAGTGGATGTTAGTTTCATGCAGACCAGACCGCTAACTTCGTCTCCATCTTTATATGCTGACGTCACCAGTCAGTGAGACCCTTGCTGATTGGTGCCATCAATATATTACAAAAAGGAGGCAAAGTTAGTGATCTGGTCCATGCGAGACTAAATGGATGTGCTTGTGCAGACATGAACAATTATGAAGTACAGTAGAACCTCTCTGTAATGAACCCTGGATACAATGAACTCCCTGATATAACAAACATAGACCTTAGAGTGTACACATATGTCCTCTATTGTAAATGAACTCTGATGTAGTGAACACCCTGATGTAGTGAACACCCTGATGTAGTGAACACCCTGATGTAGTAATTACCCTGATGTGGTGAACACCCTGATGTAGTGAACACCCTGATGTAGTGAACACCCTGATGTAGTGAACACCCTGATGTAGTGAACACCCTAATGTAATGAACACCCTGATGTAATGAACACTCTGATGTAGTGAACACCTGATATAGTGAACCTTTTCATTGGTCCTGAGACGGTTCCTTATGGAGAGGTTTGACTGTACTGTCAGTTTATGTGCATGCCAATACATGCATGAATGCATATGTATGTGTATATTAATTATGTACTGTATGTACATATGTATGTAATATGAATGCATATTATGTGCATGTACATGTATACAATATGTACGTATGTGACTCGTGTATAGCAAACAAACCTGTTCTGATAGTAAGATTTCATGTGAAGGTACTTCATATGCAAGTTGTATTAGCTACGCATATACGTACGTATGTATGTATGCTCACGAATGTGTGCAGTATGTACATACATACATACATACTGTATGTAAAGTGTGTAAAATTGTACTTACATACATATTGTATGTATGAATGATTGTATGTACTATTTGTACATACATACATGTATGTGTACATACAGTATGTGTACTGTGTGTACAGTATGTACACATGTATGTACATGTACTATGTGTACATATGTGTACTTGTACGTACACATGTTGTAATTGTAACCGTGTGTGCCACTCACTCCTTATCGAGTTGTCCAATCGTACGCTGGCTCCCTTGGGGCGATCCACAAGGCTATCAAGTTAACCTCTGGCATTCTATGCCTGCCAGGTCCCTGTTTATCTCCTCGGTACTAGCATACATCTCATAGTGAGGGATCTTATATGGCCTGGTTGGTATGCAGTGTTGACCTGTGCACGAGTCAGTACAGTTGACACATTCTTCTCCTGCGTGTGTGTGTAGGCTGTCGTGAGATCAACAGAGGACAAACTTCAGAGCGCTGAAACATCCTCACAGAGTCAGGTGTGTGCGAACAGATACATACGTACGTACTTGTGTGTACGTATGTACAGTACATATGTGTACTATTGTGTGGATAGATTGTTTTGTGCCATATGTATGTATATGTGTACATTTCCATACATGTATGATTGTACGTATGTACTCGTAGCTGTGACTCTTTAATTCAAGTGTTTTGGTTTCACTAGTAAATATCGGACTTAAGCAGATTCTGGAGTATAGCCTTTTTTCATATTTTTCATATTTTTTCATATTTTTCATATTTTTCATATTTTTCATATTTTTCTTATTTTCTGGAGTAAAGCGAATTTTTTATCATGAACTACATACACATGCACTGCTAAACCCCTCTCTGGCTGCTTGCTGGGTTGTAGCTAGTCTAGTAGGCCAGACTACTGGATACACATCTGCTACACTCTTCCATTGTCCGGATGTCAGGGGTTCTAGATTGTCAGAGGATGGATGATTTTTGTGTTTATGAAGGAATGTGCAATTACGTATGTTGGTGTGCAGGTGAATGCTTTCTTGTATACCGTATAGGTGCTAGTTTTCGCAGGACTTTATTTTCACGAATTTCGCAAATGGGCCTGCTTTTGCGAAAATTCAATCGCAGATATTTGGTTGGATACATAGTCACCTTATCTAAGATGTAGTAGGGACTGGTCCATTCACAAAACTAATATCATGAATTAAGCGAAGTTCTTGACTTGCAAAATATGCACCCCGTGAAAACTAACGCCTATATGGTATACAATTGTCTTTGTACAGTACATGTGTGTGTGTGTGTGTGTGTGTGTGTGTGTGTGTGTGTGTGTGTGTGTGTGTGTGTGTGTGTGTGTGTGTGTGTGTACTGTATGCTACAATATATTTGCTGCTGTATGTGAGCAGATACAGTACATACGTATATGTGCTGATGTGTACATATGTATGTATATAGAGGGATGTTTGTATGTGATAGTGTGTGTATCGACAAATGTTTGCATGTAATGATGTATGCGGACAGATATTCGCATATACAGTTGTGTATCGACTAATACAGTATGTTGCTATGGAACCTCAAAGGTAACCCAACGCTCTGTGAAGAGTATAATATATGTCTGGCAGATGCAGAAGTTGTTGGGGTGTTGAGAGAATCTTATCATATGCACATACTAGTGGACATACAGTACATACTAGTGGACATACAGCACATGCTTTGCTGTAGTGGCTGAACCTCAAAAGATGGTCTGATGAGAGACAATGTTGGATATTTGAGGTGTCAGTTGAGCAAGGCTCCTCTGTGCATGCATGCATGCATGCATGCTCGTATGTACATGAAATTGGGATGTTCAATAGGATAATTACATAATTGTAATTATGATCAAGTTATCTTTGATATGTTTGTTTATCATGGAATTAACAGTGACTGACACATTCACAGATGGTGATGAAATCTGCCAACAGCACCCAAGATGCATTGCTCATAGAAGTTGGAAAATTGTGTTCTTTTAGATTTTGGAAATTGTGAATTGATACAATAATTGTAGTGTGGCAAGTCAAGCAACTTGTCAGTTTTCCTGCAGTAAATGTACCTACCTACAATCAGACCTCATTTATCCGACACTGATTTATCTGAAACCTCATTCATCCAACCCTTTGCTGTGAATCACCACCACCACTCTGTGTACAATTTGCCCTGATTTATCCTAAACCTGGTTTACCCAACACCTGGTTTATCTGACACATTTTATGAGGAACAGTTATGGTCAGATAAACAAGGGCCCGCTGTATTTCCAGCAGTGATTTACATCCATATGTACGTATGTAGGTACATATGTACGTATGTAGGTACATATGTACGTATGCAGGTACATATGTACGTATGCAGGTACATTATTATGTACATATGTAGGTACATATGTACGTACATGTGTAAACCACTGCTGGAAAGTAGGTACATATGCAAATGAGATGATGTAAGCAACTATCCCAGTACATGGAGTGTACAGTTGGCTGTACTGTGGCAGTGTTGGA
>CAUJGJ010000195.1:2089637-2094637 GCA_963170055.1 Halisarca cf. caerulea | reverse complement strand
GGGAAGAAGGAGGAGAGGATACACCAACTAGAGGTGTGAGCTTGTAACATTTCCTAGTGTCCCGTGTCATTAACTCTTGCTACCTTGTCACCACTGTCGTCCAACCACTCACCCTTGTCACTTCTTGAGTTTCCTCTCCCTCTCTTCCCCTCAATATGTCTGGAATGCACCTCCCTACCTGTCCTCTCTTCCCCTCAACATGTCTGGAATGCACCTCCCTGCCTGTCCTCTCTTCCCCTCAATGCATCTGGTACCCCTCCCCCTTCGTCTCCCCCACCCCCTCCCTCTCTTCCCCTCAACACATCTGGTACTCCTTCCCCTCCGTCTCTCCCACCCCCTCCCTCTCTTCACCTTGATGTGTCTGGTACCCTAATCCCCTCTCCTCCCTCTATCCCTGCGACACACCTGATACCCCTTCCCCTCCCTCTCCCCGCCTCCTCCCCAGAGCCGACTGGAAGAGTACAATACAGATCTCTCCTCCACCAAGAGAGCGATGGACACGTCGAGGGATGAGTCCAGACGGCAGTTGGAACAGGTCAAGGACAGAGCTGCTAGTAAGGTACGCTTACATGCGTGCCATCTGTATGCCACCTGTATGGAAAGGACACCGTGTGCAGCAGTGTACCATGCCTCTCGTGCAGTTCCTCTATGGAAGCATGCTGTGATTTCTGTACAGTACATATGTATGGATGGATGGATCAGTGCAAAGTACCATTGTATATTATATTTTTGTCACATAAAACATCTCAACACTACTGCTTGCTGATCATCCAGTGCACACACACACACACACGCACGCACACATACACACACACACACACACACACACACTAACCACACCATAGATACTCTATACCCCCCACACGCACACACGTGCACTCTCCAAAGTCCAAGGTCATCATACCTGTTTACACTTAGCTCAGAATGTTCATGATATTCGGGTCAAGTGGGTGACTGTGAGCTTTGCACTGCGATTGCATCCAGCTAACCCTACCATATGTGCCCCTGACCCACCCTAGGAGGGCAGACTCCCACCAGCTGGCCTGGTGTTGAGCACTCCAGTGTCTTCACCACTCTCTTGGTATTTTGACCTTACAGCAAACACCATTCAGCTCTTGTTGGTCTTTCACATGAAGGTTCAGTTGCACACAGGTTGTTTCTTGTTTTCTACTTTTTGCTTGAAATTCACAGTTCATGTAAACAGGTTCTTGTATACCTGTTTTCACTTGAAGTTCTCAGCTTACTGAGGTAGGATCTTGTTTCTCTGCCACAGGAGAGAGCCAATCTAGCTCGAATTGCTGACCTTGAGTCTCAGCTTAGCAGAGCTAATCTTTCCCTCAGCCAAATGAAGCGTTCCAAGGAAGAGGTATGTGACATGCCATTGCACAGTACACGAACTGTATGGTCTGTTTGTACACTAATGGTTCACACACACACACACACACACACACACACACACACACACACACACACACACACACACACACACACACACACACACACACACACACACACACACACGGATGTACTCGCATACACATACTAGCTGCATCTTTACCATACTGCTATTAATAGGCTGATAAAAGATACAACACTCGTATATCAGAGATGAAGGAACGTTACGAACAAGCAAACAATGCTCACAAGAGTCTACAGAACTACGTCTCTCTTCTTAAGACCTCCTATGTCAACATGTTCAGTGATCTTGGAACCAGCCCTACCAAATACTCACCCTAGCCTCTCCCCCCATCCCCCCACACCTCCTCAATACATACATATATACCTTTGTAACACAAGCTGTATCAGATGTATTACCGATATATGTATCCCTTCTCCCAACTCCTCTGTACTGTACCCCATATCACCATGTATCCCTCCTCCCAACTCCTCTTCTCTGTACTGTACCCCATATCACCATGTATCCCTCCTCCCAACTCCTCTTCTCTATACTGTACCCCATATCACCATGTATCCCTCCTCCCAACTCCTGTACTGTACCTTGTATCACCATGTATCCCTCCTCCCAACTCCTCTTCTCTGTACTGTATTACTATGTACTAGCTTACATGTTACATTATTTTTGCTCAGTATTGTATCATTGGAGTTGTACAGTATACACTACATACCTGTAGGGCAGGTTTTGAACTACATAGTGTTGTGTGTTTCAGAACGGTATTCTCTTTGCTTGGAACTTTACTTTAGAACATTTTGGGATCCTGACTTTGATATTGCCCGTATTGCCGTGGCATTACAAACAGCTTACTCTAAGCTGTGTCCATATCCACACAGCACAGTGATGAGCCAGTGTGCATGAATATGCATGCAGCAATATATTATAACTACTTCATACATAGCAGTGATACACAGTGTATGATCCAACACTATGAACAAGAAGCAAGATGTCAGAAGATGTACAAAGTTGTGGAGTTATAGAGTGACTGTACTCCTAGCAAAATAATATATTTTTTTTGTGGAATTATAATTGTGTGTGCACAATGCATGCATGAAACCTGCATGTTAGTGACACCTCCGAAGTCCAGCCGTGCACCTCATCTGGTATGTAGGACACCATTGCTCGATCTAGCTGCGCAGCATGCCCTGCATGTTCAAATTCTCACATATACACCCTGCATGCATGTATGCACTTATAGGGCTGCCATATACAGGATCGACAGCTTGCTGCGCGCGCAGTATATAATATATACCCCCCATGGATGCATGCATGCAATCATGTCGATCCTTAGCATATATGAAGGTTGCAGGTGGGACAGCTTGGTGCTGTGGTCTCTATGGTGTCCTTAATTAGTAGAAAGGTATTTATAATATTATAATATGACAGCTAGCATGCATACTATATATGTCTCAATGTATGTCCTCATATTGTAGGGGTTTTACTGTACAAAGGCCTCAGACCTAAAAAGGGTTGCAGACCGAGAGAGGATACCAGATCACAGAGGTAGGTTCCCCCTGCATTGCTATTCCTAATTGTTTATACGTAGATTAATGAATATTTTGATGATAGCAAACATTCTCCATGTGCTGATCAAGGACAGTGTCAAATCCTCAAAATGGCTGATAGATGTTGTCATACCACATACTAAACGTGCACCACGCATGCATGATACATCATACATATCCCACGCATGCACGGAAGTATATGTATATACGTATGTATACAATTAAGAACAGACTTAATTTTAGAGCAGTCACTTTTTAATCATTGCATGAAGTCCTCTCTTCTTACTGTAAGTACTTACAATACAGTCAATTTAAACCGATCGAGTTGACCTTACAACTACAAAACCTTATCACTACGTATATGCATATACATGTCATTATCCACTGGGCAATATTGTGGTTTTAACACTTGTTATTAAAGAAATTATACTGCATATTAAAGTGATTTCACTTACAAAACATCACACAATAATGAAATACAAACACAAATTGAAACGATCACAGTTATTTAATAAAAACAGTGACAACAAAGAATAACAACAACACAACATCAAAAATTTCAAGTTACAACTTTGAAATTATCTGGTGTAATTGTTTGAAAGTCGGTCTGTCTTGAGGTCTGTGTCTCCAACACTTCTTCATTACAGAAGTGTACAGTTGGTCTGGACAACAAGATGGCCGAGGGAGCACACGTCTGGCTGCTCCCTTCAGTGCATCATACATGAGTGCGCGATTCGTCATTTCCTTATAAGGGGTCATTTTTCCGAGAGTGAAAATTTCCCACATGGTGACACCAAATGACCATACGTCAGATTTTTCCGAGAATCTCCCATGGAGACATTCATAAGGGATGTGCCTGACGGGTAGAGCAGTGTTGCTGTTTCCGGGATAGTGGGGTGTCCTGGTCATACCGAAATCGGCAACTTTTACAATGTTGCTGGCTCCAAGTAAACAGTTACGCGCGGCTAGATCCCTGTGTACTAGATTCAGGGAAGCCAAGTACTGCATCCCGTCGGCAATCTGCAAGCACATGCTGACTAAAGTTGGTAGAGTTATCCATCTTTTAGCATTGGAAGATGCTACACTATTCTCGTTTTGCGTGTCGTCAGAAAATGAGCATTTCTGCAGGTGGTGTTTCAAGTCTCCGTGAATCATAAATTCCATAACCATGAAGGGCTGTCCCCTGATGCACACACCAAGTAGGTTGACTATGTGACTGTGAGAGAGTTTGGACATCAAACGCACTTCCTTGACGAATGCACACTGGGTTACAAGGGGGGAATTCTCCTTGAGGGATTTTACAGCCACAAGAACAGAAACATTTGTATCGGTGTCTCTGTCATCAATGCGCAGGTCTTTAAGACTCAGACCTACAGACTCTGCAAGATAAACTCGGCCAAAGTGACCATCTCCGAGCTCCCTCAGGAAGTCGAAATGAGAGCAGTCCACCTGTGGCACATCCATGGTGTTGATGGGAGCAAGCACAGTGGATGCATAACCGCCTGAATCTGAGCTGGATTCAGACACATTCGAATCGTTCACTTCGTCTGGAGAAGAAGGAACGGAGTAAAAGTGCTGCTCGAGGGTGGCATACAGCTGGGCATAGTTACTATCGTCTGCCCACTCGGTCTTCCCCTTTACGCCGGGAACGCTATAAGGGTTATCTTCTTCGAAGTATCCTTCTTCTCTAGGAAGGTCGACTCGAGCTGACGGTTGAACTGATACGGGCCGCATGTACGGTAGAGGTATCTTTGTAGGAGACTGAGACGGTTCTGCCTCAATGTCTTCTATCTCGCTGTAGTCTCTGTCCTCCAATGTGTCGAGGTTGCTGTCCAAAGAAGCGGCCTGCGGGTAGCGTAGGTCGTTGAAGCTTTTTGCTAGGCCGGAATCTCCTCGGTCTTCCTCTGAAACAGTCGTATTGAGCCCGTCACCATGTGCAACCGCGTAAGGATCTATCTCCAAGTCCGATGAAGCTGTATTCAAGACTTCGCTCCCTGGCGACAGGTCGAGGATGGATGAATCGCGCGGTAACGCAGTGATAG
>CAUJGJ010000195.1:2077137-2079637 GCA_963170055.1 Halisarca cf. caerulea | reverse complement strand
TCGGTTTAGAGAGGTTACCGGATTAGAGAGGTTCTATATGTACAGCAAGTATAGATCTAGAGTGCAGGACTTGACAAACATGCCCAGTTTAGAGAGGGTTCGGTTTAGAGAGATTACACTGTACAGTATTATATACTGCGAAAAGTGATTGAGGGAACTGGATATCTGAGGCCGGTGCGCGGATAAGTGAAGGTGCTCATATATACATACAGTATATATAGGAGCTAACTCCACGAAAGTTGACTCTTAAACAAGGTCATGCATGAGGTATACTATACAGCCTGCACGATGCCACCATGTAGTTACATATTATGCTACCTTCCCATAATACAACGCAGTCACACCTAGCTGCATGGTTTATATCCAGAAACCTCATTTATCTGACAGCCCACTGTGAATCCCCATCACTACTCTGTGTACAGTTTACCCTGGTTTATCCGACACCTCAAATTTGTGAGGAACAAGTGTGGTCGGATAAACAAAGACTTGCTGTATTATGTAGTTTCAGTACATTTTGAGCCTCCTAAAGGGGACAACCATGAATTAAGGAGCCATTGTGCACACATACATATGTACGTGCATACTAGGCGCATATGCACGCTCAATTGCAATAATTTGATTAATTGTGCATTATTCATGTAATTGGAAAGCAATTCAAAGTAACAATTTGAAATTAATCACACCCAATCAAATAGAAGTTCACAATAAACATTGGATTGCATAGCAGTAGTATATTACGCTGTTCACATGCAATCAAGTTGAGGTCATGTCTGGAAACATACCGTATATCCGGAAATATTGGCAACATTTTTAATTTGGCGGTTTGGCGGTCAGGATCAAAATCGCCAAATTTCTATCACCAAATTCATATAAACCTACTTACTATGCTTTGTCCTTGCTGTGCAACCACCAAATTTAATTTTCGGCAATATTTTATTACAGCCTGATCTTGCACAAATTGCCAAATTTAATGATCACCAATATTTCCGGATATACGGTACCATACAGTTGTCATATGTACAAGCTATCGCAATAGGTAACTAAATGCTATACAGTACATCAAAGCAACATGTTTTAATTATATAATGCACTAACGAACGTTTGAATGCAATTAGAAATTCCGTGGACATATACTACAACCGTGCACATAGCAAGAGACATATTAAACACACATACATATATATAATATAATATTAATTATGTACATTATAACAGTACAAATAAGGAAATGATTTATTCAATTTCAAATTTTGTACATAAGTTACATGTACATATGCATGTCAATTTGTACTGTAAAACAAGAATGTATACTGTACACAAGTCTCAACCATGCATGCTACATTTATAAAACAGAAAGAACAATACAAATTTATATGTACAAAACATAAGTGTTATTATACAAAATATAAATGTCAAAGTTGTAAGTTCGATTCAATTTGCAGAGTATGCGATTGAGGGGGCGTACGTACAAATGTACATTCCTATACTGAGACCTGCTCAATACGGCAATGGACGCTGAGAATATCAGTGTTAGCAGCATATTATACTAAGATGACCATTGGGTGCTTGGAACAAAATCATCTGTCAGTCAGTACTAAAGTATTATACGTATGTATCTGTGTAGGCTTAATAGGCTCCAAATCTGTTGTGCCGTTTTGAAGAGAGGTAGTCGGGACTTGATACGTCAGAGTCATAGTACTTGTTCACAGGCCTGCCCCAGAACTGTTCGTTCCCGTCCATTTCAGGTACAGGTAGTTGTTGCTGGTGGTGTCCGTTGGCCAGTGGATACTGATATCCCATTGACTTCATGTCGTAACTGGGACTGCGATGTATTGGGTTTGTGGCGTCTGTGTACGCACTGGCCGGTCGTCGCATTGCAGGTGGCATTCTTGCAACATCCTCCATATTATGGTTCCGAGGAGAATACATGTGCCGAGGTATACTGCCTGGAGAGTACCCAGCACTAACATTGCCCAGTCCATCAAAAGGTTCGTGATAGAGGTTCATTGAGGAGTGTGAAAAGCGACGATTAGAAGAGTTCTTCAAAATAGATTTGAGCTTTGCTGGCTCTTTTTGCTTGCTTGAAGTATCACTAGGTGTGTCTGTGGACCTGTCTTGTGATACCTCTTGTGACAGTTCTCTTACTGGCTCAATGGGGAAGGTCTTTGAGGGGCTTCCAATTGATGTTAACTCCTCCAACATTGATGAAGCACGCAAAAGAGGCATTTTGGCCGAAGACGGTCTTTTTGCACTTGACGGCAATTTGGATGGTTTTTCCTCTGCTTCATCATCAGCTTCGCCGCCATATGAAAGGTTGGCCATGCTCCTTGACTGTCTACGAGAGAGAGACTCTTTTCGCTTCACCTTTTTACCTTTACTGTCGTCTGAAATTTCTGTTGCATCGTCGACTGATGTCTTTGTATTAGGTGATGTTATGGACGTGAGGGCTACTAAATCAAGAGCCTTCATTCTTCTCCTGTGTTGAGTGTCTGTCTCATAC
>CAUJGJ010000195.1:2052137-2067137 GCA_963170055.1 Halisarca cf. caerulea | reverse complement strand
GCTTCTACACCACCAGGTGTGCCATATCCAAGTTGGAGAGAGGGGAGAGGTAATATAAGACTGCATGTATTTTATAGCTTCCTGCATGAGGCTGAAACACTTGGCAATTAAGTGGCACACGGTGCATATAGGTCTATACACCCCCCTTTCTTGCAATTGTTTAGGCCTGGGTGATAAGTGCATGCATGATGCTGCAAAGAATGTGGGCCTATCATGCTTGCAAAGGCAGCGAGGGAAGATCATAGGAGCTCTGTACTGGTCTCCCTCTCTTATCAGATGACATGTACTGATCAAATCCTTTAGGTGCAGAGGGCATATGGGACCATAAGGACCACCTGCTGAGCCATTAATTGGAAAAAAATAATTTACCTGATAAAAAATAATTATTATAATACAAATATGGATGACATGCACCTATATGTATACAATTTGCAGTTACAGTGGAATCTCCGATAGTGGACGCTCGGAAATAAGGACAATCTCTCTACAAAGGACACAGCTTGAGACCCCAAAATATTTTCTCCTTATAGTTTCAATACATTTTGGACTTCCTAATTAAGGACACCTTCCTTACAAAGGACAAATTAAATGATTGTCCCAAAGTGTCCTTTATTCGGAGATTCCACTGTACTGTATATAAGTATAGGATACAAAGATCTTTCACTTTGTACATGCGTGGAATACCAATAAGACTGCTGCCATACAAAACTGCTAAAATGCAAGGAATTGGGATCGAGTGCATGCATGCATGCATGGGATCTGCATTTTGAAGTGGTAAATCAAAATTGGAAGCCCCTTCTCCATTGAACTAAGAAAGATGGAGGCCTGACTAGAATTCATCCGTCTACGTATAATATATATATATAGCCCTTTACCTGATCAAGTTATAGATATTATATCAGATTCTGCTGCCACAACTGAAGGGAGCAATTTTAATGCGTGCAGGCAGATTAGTGAAGGTGGGGAGGGGATTCTCTAAGTTTCACTGAACAGAACATTATTCACTTTCAGTAATTTTCTCACTACATCTATTTGAAATCACGTCTGGTATTTATTCAAAAGACTGTGCAGAGTACCATCATTCACTCCTTATTCTGTCCCTGTGTATATATACCTCATGTATATATATGTAAACCAACCCTGACAGTATAATAAGTACCTAGCTCGATCTGATTGGTCAGACTCTGATTCTGCGTCCCATTTTTGAGTTATGTACTAAGCAAGTTTCATGCATTGTACGGTGTAGGTTTTGGTCAAAACACTCCAATTTGAAGAAATTCAACTTTTAATGATAACCGTTATTTTTTTTATATCGAAATGTAAGCAAAACATCACTAAATAGTCAACCTAGAGAAACAGCACGCATTGCCAAGAATTTTATTACATCTAATAAATAAATATTATATTACTAATCAAACAGTAGTAAGTGAATAATTACTTAACTTTCATCAACCCATCTAAATGGCAGGATGGTACAGTTGGGTAATTCCCCTCTGAAAGGCAGCTTGTTGAGAGGTTGGAATGAGAAGATGCGTCTCATTTTCAGTATCGGATCACCGTGGGATACAAGCACAAACACCTTCCCAGAGTACTCCGTGTCAAGACTCTCCACAAGTTCGATAATTCTCTCTGTCATTGGATACACAGATTCGATCCCGTCTGATGCAGAATGTAAGTCTTTCAGATCCCCACGCCAATACTGCTTTATATTGGAATCACTCGTAAGGTTTAACTTCCCAAACTGCCTCTCGATCAATCGCACATCTGAAATGAGTGGAGTTTTGCAGTTCAAGTGGTCGTGAATTATAGAGGCTGTCTCATGCGTACGCAGCAGTGGTGACGTGATGACAATGACTTCATTCGGGCTGTAACCTTGATGGTCGGCAGGCACAAGTGTGGACAGTTCAACTCCTGCCTTCTTTGCCTGTTCCCTCCCCAGATCTGTGAGCCCATATCCACTTGCCCCATTCTCCAAATCACAGACAAGAATGCCCTTAACATTAGAAACAGCCTGTACAAGAAAATGCTACTATCAGACAACATACTACGCCATAAAGCATTGACACACACACACACACACACACACACACACACACACACACACACACACAATCCTTTTACACAGAGATGTATACACTTGAATGAATAAACACTCCAACATTATTTCTGTACCCGGGCATGCAGTTGGGTGCAACAAACAAACTCAACTATGGAGCCTCAGTACCTCATTATACAGAGATCAACATTTAAGACAAAGGGAAGTACAGATGGAGGGTATGCAAATATTAAGCAAGGAAGGACGAAAAATGTTTGTACAAACAGGAATATAGTGAGTGTGTGTGTGTGTGTGTGTGTGTGTGTGTGTGTGTGTGTGTGTGTGTGTGTGTGTGTGTGTGTGTGTGTGTGTGTGTGTGTGAAATGTGTGTGTGTGTGTGTGTGTGTGTGTGTGTGTGTGTGTGTGTGTGATGTGGGTGTGTGCATTAATGTACAAAAGAACATTGGTCATCAACTACAGGGGGGGGGGGGGGGTGAGATTCCATCAAGGTAGGAAAGTGTCCCCCTACCCCCCCCCCCCCCCCCCCCCCCTAACACACACAGACAAAACATAACTGTTACAACACACCTGTCCATGACGGACAGCATAGTAGTGGTTGTTCTTGCATGAGCGCAGCCGCCTCACAAGTCCTCCAGCCATGTCTGACAGATTACGCAAGGAGGCATTCTCAGGGTAGGGTAACAGCCTATGCTCTTCGGGCTGGTAGCCAGCAAAGTAACATGTCATGATCTGCAGGGGATCGCCATGAGTTACCAATAAAAGAATCTTTCCATTAAACTCTTTTTCCAGTGATTCGACAACACTTTTTGTCCTCTCATAGACACTGTAGACAGTTTCTACAGAATTCTTTGGTTTGGTTGGGTCGGTTCCATCAGTAGTGTAAACCTTAGCATAACTAGATGAACTTCCAAGTTCGAATTCTCCAAAGTATCTCTCCCGTAGGCCCTTCTCTTCTCTTATGTCTGAGTGCAAACCAAGGCTCTCCTTCACTGTTTGGGCTGTTTCAATGCAACGCTTAAAGTCAGACGAGACGATGAGTACATCTTCCAGGGATTTCTCCCTGTCTGCACAGAGTGACTTGACTATTTTTGCAACCTGCAGGGAATTGAGGGAAAAAGGACGTACAGCCCTCGCACAGTGGCACAGAAATTAGCACAGACACAAGTGAAGTTGAATTGTATGTACACAGATACAGACATGGATGCAGAACATACATGCCCAATTGTCATTTGTCACATCCGTAAATTTCTGATTTCTCATGTATGTGTGCTTCACCAATGTAATGATAATCTCTGTATCTCAATTTCTGAGCACATCACACGTTGATGTATGGCCCATCAATCACACCTGTATCATCTGATTAGTTCACTGTAACTGTAAGGCCGTGAACAGTCCCCTGCCGTAGAGTGTCCCCCATACGGCGGTTGACCGGTTAGGCTTCGCTCGCTTTGCTTGCTCCGCAAAAAAACTGTTTCTCAAACCATAGATAATCTATAGATTATCTATGCTCAAACACTCCTAAGTCGTTGAGATTCAGGACTGGCGCTGTTGTGGAGGTTAGTTTTATTGCTGCTCAGTCCAGCCCCAACAATATAGAGTTTACATTCGATAAGCGCCCACACCGGACAACTTTTTGGGTAGAGTTTGCATGACAGTGTATTTAATAACCGCCTAGGCCGGACAACTTAAAGGGGGGACAAGATTTAGTATGACATCACCACTTCCTCACTCAACAATATGTGGTTGTATAGTTTAAATTGAATTGAATTGAACTCGATTGAACTAAATGTTGAGAGCGATTCGAGTACTAGAGACTATAAAGAACTTAAGAATTTGCACGAACAACATGGGGTTTCCACGAAAATGCACATAATACGAGATACTGAAAGTGGGAAACAAGTCAAAAACTAGAAAAGAACGAAAGTATAAAGAAAGCATAGAAAGACGGATAAAACCAGCTGAAACTCTGTCATATGGAAAATTCGCAATACGCATATGACGACTTGAAGATGTAGAAAGCGAAGAATAGAAGAAACTGAAAATTTATCGGTGAATATGAAATGAAAGTAATGCTATACTACCTCAGAGCTTTGTTGCTTTCCCAAATCTGTTAACCCATAGTTCTCCACGCCGTTGTCCGGATGGCTGACAACTATACCTTTGACATTGGCTTCACTCTGGGTAGAGAAAAATTACAACAAAGATTGCACATGTGTAGGGTAATGTAGAAAGAAGAGCTATGAACCTCTCCGTGGCGGATACTGAAGTAGTAGTTTTTCCAACGACCCCCGGCAGCCATTTTATGAATGTCACGTGATGCACGTATTTCGACATTACAGTCTTCCAAATGAAATACAGACAAAGACTTTTCATTGTGGCTGCTGTAGTTGCCTTGCTGGTTGTGTGGACGTTATTCATTCACAACCCTGGCTTTAGGAAACATGAGAGGCACGAGTCGATACATTTGGAGGACAGAGGTAGTAATAGAGAATCGAATGAGGAGCATCCAACACTCAAGAATAATGCTGCCAACGATGTACTACCGTTGAAGGACGAACTCCATGTTCCCAATGACGGAAAGAAGAGTCTGAACGTCATTAATATTAAACCTAAAGAAAATGGCAGAAATGTACATATACCTGCAATGGACTATGCTGAGTACTGGGACATGTGGAATCATTGGCCAAGTTCCAGTTCAGTTTTGCCTGAAGGAAAATATGGAAGTCAAAACATGTCTGACCTGTTGTTGGCCATGGGTACTGCCCGCATAGAGAGTTTTAATGTTGGGATAAAAGGGACCCAGCTGAAGGTCTCTGTCATATTGGAGGGTGGGCAGATGGGTCTATTCAAACCAAAGCGATACAGTGCGGACCACACTATCAAAGGTGATCCGATATCAGGATTTGACAGACATGACGGAGAAATTGCTGCTTTTCACCTGGATGGGTACGTATGTCCATACATATGTCTGTGTTCTGTTTAGAAATGTTTGAAAAAGAGAGAGGGTGGCCAAAATTGTGTACTATAGTGAAGGTGTGTGTGTGTGTGTGTGTGTGTGTGTGTGTGTGTGTGTGTGTGTGTGTGTGTGTGTGTGTTGTGTACGAATGCATGCATATGTGTGATACATACATGTATACACACATTGTACACTTACCTAATCACACATGTGCATGAGTGCACAAGCACACACACAAACTCACACACACACACACACACACACACACACACACACACACACACACACACACACACACACACACACACAAAGAGAGCTATTTTGTGTGGGCACATTCAATTGAATTTATGTGCTACGGAATGCCTTTGGTGTACCATGAAGGACTGTATATCAGAGTACAAATGTGAACTATTCAATTTAGCACAATGTGCCAGAGAGCCTGTATGTCGCAATCTTAATGTAGAGCATCCTCAGAAATACTGTAATTGATATTGGAGGCCCACTTTACTCCTTTATTGGTGATGTTGTAAAGGGAATACTTACAGTTTTGCCTTTTGACATGTGAATTTACATAGTTACCGTGTGTCCATTTTAGGCCGAGAATATTCGCCCTTTTTTATCAGGTCATATTGTTTGGGTTGCTGAAGCCTGGGCTAAGGTCACAAGTCTATCTCTGAATTTCACCTCCTTTCAAAATGAGCACATACCCTTCAGTTGCCATCTTGGCCAGAGCACATGCACCTAAACTGCATAGGGCTATGCATGTACTGTACAGTTTGTATGATGGGTCCCTCTTGTTCATCTAACACTTAAAGGTTATTCCAGTTTAAGGAGTACATCTTCGATCGCATCCCCAGCATGTACGTATCTGGGTAGTATTACGATACAGTGACTTTGCTGAAATATTCTGGATATATGTACATACTGTATGTACACAGGAAATAATTGGTCTGATCTCGTGGGTATGTGTTTAACAAGGGCCCACTGTATGTACGTACATCTGTGTTGGACACAGCCGCACCATACCACCTGTCTACATATGTACCTGGTATGTGTTGTTGATTGGGGTGGGTTGGTTACGGAGGTTTTAATGTGTTCTGAGGACTGCTCTCCCTTTGAAAGTCCTCTACATTTGAACAATGTCAAGTGGTGAACTGTTCCCCTCTAGTTGCTGTCTAAAAGAAAAAGCAACAATATTGAAACTGTATTTATGAACATAGGGGTACAGTACGTATGTACAGTACATCAGTAGTTATTTTACTCTGATGCATCTGTGGACAGGTTCACTGTAGTATGCGACAGAGAACTGGTTCCATGAGGCCAGGTGTGTGTAACACAGGTGTTGCCATTTCCCCGTGGTGTCACAGGGTAGTCACAGAGTGTGCAGTTTTAAATTTCCCTCAAGTTGTAATACTCCTTCATCTTCTTTTTGTTGCTTCATGTCATGCTCCATTTGTACAGAAGTGGTCTGTTACTTGAGTGTTGTTGCTTCCCTTGCAGAATTCTCGGGTTCAACAGGGCTCCGCCTGTTGTTGGCCGAGTGGTTGATCTGTTCACCCTACTACCAGTCACCTCGCCAGCTCTGAAAGAGACATACTTCATGAACGGTGAGTAGTGCGTAGGGTGGGCATCTTGGCACGCAGATTGTTGGTTTTAAATCGTTTTGTACAGTATGTACATACGTACGTACATATGTATGTATAGTAATACATGTACTACGGTGTCAAAAAATGACAGTTTTTTCCAACGCAAGCCTTGTTGCCAACACAATCTTGAGTGGGCTATTTGGTCTTGTATTATCCAGACACCTGGCTTATCTGACTGAAATGTGAAGCTGGCTATCTTTGTATGTACGTACATGTATGCATGTATTTTTGTCTGCAGTCTTGCTGCAGTGCTCATTTGATGATTGTTACTTTCCACACTGTCCCCAATAGTCCAGGTTGGACTGGATATAGAAACTGTTTGTAACCATGTGTTACGTATGGGAACACCATCAAGTTGTGTGTTTGAATTTTGGGGGTGTGCCAGATTGCGGGATCTGCCTGGTTTTAACACATGAGAGCTCAGTGTGATGGTTCCTGGAACACATTGCAGTAACCGCTTGGCAGAGGGCCTCCCTGGGCTAAATAAACTTCTAAAATGGTAGTCATATGTGACCTGATCCAAGAAAGAGGAACTGCTGTGTTCAAACACGTGATTGAGATCCCAATCCAAGGGAGAGCTCATCGCAAGGTCTTGTGCCAGGGTAGTAGCTAGGGTAGTACATTGTCCAGGGTAGTAGCTAGGGTAGTAGCTAGGGTAGTACATTGTCCAGGGTAGTACATTGTCCAGGGTAGTAGCTAGGGTAGTAGCTAGGGTAGTACATTGTCCAGGGTAGTACATTGTCCAGGGTAGTACATTGTACAGGGTAGTACATTGTCCAGGGTAGTACATTGTCCAGGGTAGTACATTGTCCAGGGTAGTACATTGTCCAGGGTAGTAGCTAGGGTAGTACATTGTCCAGGGTAGTAGCTAGGGTAGTACATTGTCCAGGGTAGTAGCTAGGGTAGTACATTGTCCAGGGTAGTACATTGTACAGGCTAGTACATTGTCCAGGGTAGTACATTGTACAGGGTAGTACATTGTCCAGGGTAGTAGCTAGGGTAGTACATTGTCCAGGGTAGTACATTGTGTAGGGTAGTACATTGTCCAGGGTAGTACATTGTCCAGGGTAGTACATTGTCCAGGGTAGTACATTGTCCAGGGTAGTACATTGTCCAGGGTAGTAGCTAGGGTAGTACATTGTCCAGGGTAGTAGCTAGGGTAGTACATTGTCCAGGGTAGTAGCTAGGGTAGTACATTGTCCAGGGTAGTAGCTAGGGTAGTACATTGTCCAGGCTAGTACATTGTCCAGGGTAGTACATTGTACAGGGTAGTACATTGTGTTGCACTGTAAGGCAGCATCATTGTACATGACTGCCCTTGGTGTAGGGCGGCCTTACATAGCCGCCCTTGGTATAGGGCGGTATCATTATACATGGCCGCCCTTGGTGTAGGGCGGTATCATTATACATGACTGGCCTAAAACTATGTTGTTATTGTCCAGTAAACAGGAAAAAGCCATCACCTCTGTTCACCATGTACTTGTATACAAGTTTTGGTTTTTGGCCAAAACATAATCACTTCCATAACTGAGATACCTACCTCAATTAGCTAGCAATTGCCCAACATACATACGCGTGTTGCCACAGATGCTGCACGTGCACTATACTCATTGCCCAACATACGTGTGTTGTGTGTTGCCACGGATACTGTGTACTATACTCATTGCCCAACATACATGTGTCGTGTGTTGCCACGGATACTGTGTACTATACTCATTGCCCAACATACATGTGTCGTGTGTTGCCACGGATACTGTGTACTGTACTCATTGCCCAACATACATGTGTCGTGTGTTGCCACAGATGCTGTGTACTGTACTCATTGCCCAACATACATGTATTGTGTTGCCACGGATACTGTGTACTGTACTCATTGGACACACATGTAAGGTTTTTACATGTGTGTATTCTGCAGGTGTACAGTTTTACGTGTGTACGTATGTGTGTTCTGTGGGTACGTACTGTACGGTTGTTCATGTAGTCTTCAGATACGGTATAGGATTTATGTGTATGATAATGAATATGCACTCAAATGTCTCAATTACAGATGCCTGTGTGTATTATTTTGGAGCTCCAACATGCATGTATCAGAAACAAAATTTTAGCAAAGATACGTTCGGTTCTAATGTATGTATGTATGGACGGCCATGTTTTTCCACATTGTCCGTCCAGTTCACGATAGAACCACCTGTGTCCGCTAACATGCTCACAAACTACCACAGTTCAGTGTCAACTATCCAAACTCTTGATTATCCGAACCCTCAACCAAAGGAAGTTCAACTGCCTCGGGCTTACAACCCACCTTCCACAAAGTACAGGTCTAAGTACAGTACAAATGGTTTACTGTATTTGTGATTAATAACTTGTAGTGTGTGTATGCAGTGTGCATGTGGTGTGCATGTGGTGTGCATGTGGTGTGCATGTGGTGTACATGTGGTGTACATGTGGTGTGCATGTGGTGTGCATGTGGTGTGCATGTGGTGTGCATTTGGTGTGCATGCGGTGTACTGTATTTGTGTTTAACTTATATGGTGTGTGTGTTGAAGTGGGCGTAGACATGGTCAATATTGGTAAAATTCATAAATTCTAGTTATCCAAACTTTTGCTTAACCGAACCTGAAGCTTTCAGGAGTTGGCCACAGGGGTTCTGATAATCGAGGTCGGACTGTAAGCAGTTTCCCATTTTGTCTGCCATTTTAATCTTGTCACAAGAGTAACTGCCATAGAATGTTGGTCAGCTCTGCCACAGGTACGTAGTAGAATCGAATATTGCTGTCTATGACTCAATAAAAGAAGTTTACATATCTTTGAGACGAGATCAATGATATTGTGTGTTTACGTAGGTCATGATATTGTAAGAAATTGTGAGTTGTTTTATCGTACAGACTTTTGTGACTCATGAATGCGCACGTGTGTGTGTGTGTGTGTGTGTGTGTGTGTGTGTGTATGTGGTCCCAACGTCTCCTTAATGGAGTCCTAGGGTGTACTTCGGTGCACATGCTGATGCCAGGGTTCTGAGTGCAGGTTTGTTGTGTGGATTCTTCCTTATCTCATCCTCCTTGGCATGTGTGTTGGCTTCACAGGTACCAATAGGTGCTTCTATGGGGTCTGTTACTACTGCAAGCCTTCTGAGGCTGTGTGCGCTGATGGGGACATCTTGGAGGGCTCTTTGACGATTTGGCTGCCACAAAACATGAAACTGCGAATGTGGGCCCATCCATTTAGAAGGACATACAGAAAAGGAGTGCAAGCAGTGTGAGTGAAGTTGTATTGCATGTGTGTGTGTGTGTGTGTGTGTGTGTGTGTGTGGTGTGTGTGTGTGTGCGTGTGCGTGTGTGTGTGTGTGTATGTGCTTGTGTTTGTGTGTGTGTGTGCGTGTGCGTGTGTGTGGTGTGCATGCGTGTGTGTGTGTGTGTGTATGTGCTTGTGTGTGTAAGTGTGTGTGTGTTGTGTTGTGTGTGTGTGTGTGTGTGTGTGTGTGTGTGTGTGTGTGTGTGTGTGTGTGTGTGTACAGTACATGTTTGGGTATATGTACGTATGTATACAGTGTGTACTTGGGTTGTGTGCGCGTGTGCAGTACGTGCGTGTGTGCATCTCGGTTTTCATATATGTATTCCAATTTTCACTTATATCCAGCCTACCACAATAGCTGTTAATTCTGTTATCTCCAAGGTGATAAAGCAGACTCTCGTCATACCTATTGTAAGCATGTAACGAGGTTACCGTCACCAATTGTCCTTGACATGTGGGTATCGAAAGAATGTTATTTTAATCCCCTTCATCGTTATTGTCTTGAATGAGATGCTCGTCTTTCTGTCAATACGGTGTTCCAGCTTTATTGTAACATTGTAAACAATCACCTGAATATCAATATTTGATTGCATGCTTTGTACTGTGTGTCGTGGAAGTATTAGGTTAACGGGTTGTTTGTCCAAGTAAGTGGGCTTGGCCAGTAAGCACTCTACATTGCCACAACTGAGCTTACATGTATTCTTTCAGCACATGTGGGTACTGTAAGTGTGTGTGTATGTGTGTGTGTGTGTGTGTGTGTGTGTGTGTGTGTGTGTGTGTGTGTGTGTGTGTGTGTGTGTGTGTGTGTGCATACATGTGTGTGTTCATTGTTTCACTTGTAAAATGTGTTCATGCATGTGTTGTGTTTGACAGGATTGTATGTGTAGTGTTTTACTATGATTGGGAGCCATGATTGACTGTCTGATGGCACATACATGCAACACACACACACACACACACACACACACACACACACACACACACACACACACACACACACACACACACAGGTGGGAGAAGAGCAATGAATATTGTAAGAAAGAAGTTCTAACTCGTGCTCTGTATAACTCTGGACCTCGTCTACTGGATATTATTGACACTTCAATTTTTGACTTTCTCATTGGTAAGGACAAGTTGTGTGTGTGTGTGTGTGTGTGTGTGTGTGTGTGTGTGTGTGTGTGAGTGTGTGTGAGTGTGTGTGTGTGTGTGTGTGTGTGTGTGTGTGTGTGTGTGTGTGTGTGTGTGTGTGTGTGTGTGTGTGCATGTGTGTGTGTGTGTGTACAGGCGTCTATGCATATACAGTACCACCAGCTTGTCTACAGAAACAGAATGTATTGCATAGCTGTTGAGAGGCTGAATAGAGAGGTCAATTTGTTTAGGTCATCACCAGATGTATAACTTACAGTACAGACTTTATGACTGTGGAAAGGCTTTCATCCATATCTTCCTACATGTGATCTTGTTTCCATAGGCTTATAGTACTACATACATACCTGTTCTTATAGTATTAAACTGTGTAATAGATATATGTAGAGTACAGTTTTGCAGAATAAAGTAGAACTTGCTTAGAAAATATGTACCTCAAAGGCAAGACGAAATCAGTACTTCTTATCAGAGGTACTTACTATCAGGACGGATTTATGTACTGTATGTGTAGAAGGGGACAGAATGAGGAGTACTTACTTTCCAGGAGTACTCGCTAGCCCAGGTACTTACTAAGCAAGTTCCACTGTATACCTGTGCAACACATTACATTTATATACAGTATGTACGTACATACATATACTATTATACTTCCTATGAAATATAATACATTGTATATAGTATTATACTGTGCATGTATGCATGTATGCATGTATATCCATAACCTCAAGTATATTTGGGTTTTTTGTACACATATTTGGGCAATGTGTGGTGTTTGTGTAGTGTATTTTGTAGTTTGCATGCCTTGCGTGCATATCCTGTCTGTATCCGGCAATGAATGCTTATTTATTCAGATGACTTCCTGTGTTTGAAACCAAAAATGGTAGGTTTGAATGTAAGGGGTTGGTCCTTCCTTTCTATTCAGGGCTGCATTTACAATGTTTTGAAATCTCTCTGGGAACTATTCACAACTCCCAAAACTATTTTGAGATTAGATAATGGCAGTCTTTTCACAAGGTAAACTTGTAGTGCAAAAATGTCATTTGTCTATGCCTTTCATGGCTCTCACAGACAATGCTGATCGTCATCATTACGAAACATTTGCAGAAGATGGAGACAACGGTAGATTGCTACATCTCGACAATGGAAAAGGGTGGGTTGCTGTAACAAAGGGTAAATGATTGTAATGAAAAGTAGATATTCTGTAGTAATGGAATCTATGGTACAACAGGCAGAAGAGGTAATTTCGAACTGTAGGGCCATAAAGTACATTATGAATTACAAATTTTGGCGAAGTTTCAGTTGTTCAAGTTTCAAAACTGCCAAAATGCAGTGAATTTTCTTCAAAATTGCAACGAAGGCAAACAATACAAAGCTGAAGGATAAAACTTCTTCGTAAACCTGATACCATTGTTGCAGAGATAAACCGTTATATTCGCAAGTAATTCGGGACGAGGGGTGGCAGCCCCACGGGTTTTTTACCCGAATTACTTGTTTAAATCTTGTAATAGTAAGTGCATGCATGATCTTGTGACCAAATTTGCATTAACGTACTTGTGGAGGTGGCCTCGGCTGTGATTAGAGAACTGCGTGTCCACTGAATCCTTATGCACATGTGTACAGAGCCCCCCTGAATGCATATTCTAAGATACCTCGATTTTGGTCCCTTTAAGGCAATGTTGCTTGTACAACCACATTAGTAACATGTAGATATATACTGTACATGTGTACATGTGTACACAGCATATCACAGCAGCGCATAAAGTGTACTTGAAAGGGTTTCAATTCGAGAAAATAACATCATTAGCATTGAAGGACGATGCTGAATAGGTTGTGAAAGTACAGTACATGCGTGTATGCAAGGTTTTGTAATAAAAAAGGGCCGACATTGGAAAGATGGTGTACACTTGCTACATGTGTGGCATGTATACTCTTCGTTATGCACAGTAGAACCTTGATAAGAAGAACACTCTTAAGATGAATTTCTGCTTAATGCAAGCTAGTTTCCTAGCCCTGTTTGGTTTGCTGTAGTACTGTACATGTATTACTATATCCTGATAAGAAGAACTACTTGTATGAACATATTGTATTGAACTATTGTACATGTATTACTATATCCTGGTAAGAAGAACTACTGATAACGAGTACCAATTTTGTGGGTCCCCTAAAGTTTGTCTTACCGAGCCTTGACTGTATGCTTCTGTCTGTTGGATTTTGGCGGACTCCCTACCGATATGTACTGCCACGTGTACATACGTACATGATAGAGCTTGTGGGTATGTGTATTTGCCTGTTTGTATGCATGTGTAGCGTATGTACAGTCAGACCTCACTTGTCCGCACACATCCGTTCTGGATGAAATTGCGGATCAAGTGAGGGAACTGGATAAATAAGGGAGCAGTAGTATAGTGCACAGTAGGATTTTTGCAGATTTGTTACAATAGAAACTACTGTGGAAGGTGAGGGAACTGGATATCTGAGGTGCAGACAAGTGAGGTCTCACTGTACATACCTGTTGTGTGTGCTTTTGAGTGCATAATATTGTATGAGTTTCCTATGTATGTATGTACATGTATTGTGTTTTCCTTCATTTTCTTCACATGATGTGTATTTTAGACAGTGTGCTAGTGAGGTGTATACATGTAGTGTTTCATGCATTGTGGAAAGTAATGTTCCCGGTTGTACACTGTTTGTGGGAGCAGTTGTGACATTCCAGAATATGCTATCTAGCCCAGAGGGGCCAAAGGTGTTGTGATGTCCCATCGGGTTATTATTGTGCAAGCACTTGTGTGTGTGTGTGTGTGTGTGTGTGTGTGTGTGTGTGTATGTGTGTGTGTGTGTGTGTGTGTGTGTGTGTGTGGGTGTGTGTGTGTGTGTGTATGTGTGTGTGTGTGTGTGTGTGTGTGTGTGTGTGTGTGTGTGTGTATGTCTGTGCTGATTGGTTTATTGTGTATCTGTGTGTGTGTGTGTGTCTTCTGTTGATGGTTGATGTGTAATTTGTACAGCTTTAGGAACCCCTTCAGAGATGAACTCTCGATTTTGGCCCCTTTAAGGCAATGCTGTAGGTATGTGTGTATGTGTGTGTGTGTGTGTGTGTGTGTGTGTGTGTGTGTGTGTGTGTGTGTGTGTCTGTGTGTGTGTGTGTGTGTGTGTGTGTGTGTGTGTGTGTGTGTGTGTGTGTGTATTCATTTGTATATGCATGTACAGTCAGATCTGATTTATCCGACACTGGTTTATCTGGAAACCTCATTTATCCAACACTGTTTTGTGAATCCCCATCACTTAACTGGACACAATTCTACCTGATTTATCCAGCACCTGGTTAATCCGACACTTTTGTGGGGAAAAGATGTTGTCGGATAAACCAGAGCCCACTGTATGTGTATTCAGTACCAGTAAATGTGGCACTGATATATATTCATCAGAGTATGAGTGAAAGTGTATTCTGTCTATAATCCTTTGTGCCAGACTGCGTCAAAGAACGTGGGATAGGCTGCAGTTCTTCAACAAAGGAGGGAAAAAGCTTTCTCAAGAACTGGTGAACAGCTTAAAGAAAGATCCTCTGTCACCAGTTCTCCATCAAAGTCAAGTACAAGCATTAGACAAACGATTAACTATCGTTATTAGTGCCGTTGAGGAGTGCTTTAGAATTTTTGGACAACAATCTGTTCTTCAATAAAATTCATTTCTTTTTTTGTTGGATGCCCGTATACGGGTGACTGATTTTTATGAATGCTTTATGTAAAAACAGTCTGTGTACATATGACGTAATGTCATATGATTCGATCTTTCGAGTCTAAAAATGACGTAATTTCCTGTTGAAGCACACAAGGGCTAAATTCGGCGAAATGACGTAAGTGTGAAAACCGCAAGAGCTGACCTGTATCGAAAGGGTGATATAATATCGC
>CAUJGJ010000195.1:2042137-2047137 GCA_963170055.1 Halisarca cf. caerulea | reverse complement strand
AGATCAAGCAGTTGCCCCTCTAATCTAGAACATTCCTTCAACTTGTACACAATCACAAGGGCTACTGCATCCAGCACAAGAAGGAAGGAAGAAATTGGAACAAATAAGAAGTACAGGAGAAGGTAGTCAATCAGGAATACGTTTTTACTACAAACATGTACATTTACGACACCTTTCAAAGGTTGCATGCAGAAATCCCTTACTATGGTATGCTGTCAAGCCATATACAATCAGAACAACAACTTGTGTACTACATGTACTGCTGCTTGAACTGCGTGTACAGGAGGGGGTTTATCAATAGGGACACACAAACACAAAGAAATGCAAGCAAAACATAGCGAATCTTGTCTATAAAGACATGTACTCCTTACACAGAGGTGTACAGTAGCACACACACATACACACACACACACACACACACACACACACACACTCACACGCACACACACAAACACACACACACACACATGTGCAAACACACACACACACGCAACGTGCACACCACACACACACACACACGCACACACACACACACACACATACATACACACACACACACACACACACACTCACATACACACAAACCCACATACACACACACGTGCACACACATGTGCAAACACACACACACACACACACACACACACACACACACACACACGTGCACACACACACACACACACACACGTGCACACACATGTGCAAACACACACACACACACACACACACACACACACACACACACCACTCAAACTACTGTCTCCTGTACACAATACATGTACCAGACAGTGTCAGGTAAACAACTCCACTGGGGAGGTATAAATTAGAGCCTTTTGATTGAAACCCTACAAGTGCACACACACAACAGAAAATGTCCAGTATATCCAGTACTCCCATCACACGGTAACTGGCAGAGGGTCTCCCATGGAAACACAAACGTCACACAATGATGCGTGTGCTACCAGCAGGCAGCCACACAATCACTCTACACACACACATACTATAGGGTTTCAGTAAATTCCTTGTGTGTGTCCTGACCATGTCAGACTACCAGGACTGGGTCAGTTGGGGCCAAAACTTCCTCTGTGATCTCATTGCACTTATAGGGGTTCAGATTACATTAGCCCAAAAACAGCCATTTGAAAATGAAACCATATTGCACATGAGCACACATACACACAGGTGTGAGTGAGAGAAGGAGTACAATATCATACACAGGGTGTTTGGTGTTTTAGTCCGCACAACAAGCGCACACACACACGTACATACAGGTAGGCATGAGCCAATTATTCACCAAATACCACCTATTATTTTATTCAATTATTCATCCAAACTCCACCTATTATTCTCAAATGCACACCCTATCATTCAGCTGCAATGCCTTCCTTAGATGATGGTTCGTGCACTGTAACTTTGTTGCTAAAGTTTCCCACTTGTAAAGAGTCATATTCATGACAACTTAGAAGACTCCACATTATTTATACTCACTGCAGCATGAATTATGTGGTCTTATTATGTATTCTAAAGGGAATACGTACTTCCTACTGTGAAATCAAAGAGCCATTTAGAGGGAAAGAAAAACATTCTTTGTTGAGCTGATTGGCCATTTTGCGCTACAATTTTTAGAATGTTCCCTATTATTAGCAAATCATTCCTGATTCACAGAGGTGCCTATTATTCGCGATTCACAGAGGTGCCTATTATTCCTGATTCACAGAGGTGCCTACTATTCCTGATTCACAGAGGTGCCTATTATTCATGAAATTATGTGCACATAATTGGCTCATGCCTACATACAGGTGTGTGTGTGTGTGTGTGTGTGTGTGTGTGTGTGTGTGTGTGTGTGTGTGTGTGTGTGTGTGTACAGATCTTACACAGAGTGTTCAGTGTATTAGTCTAGGCAACATGTGTACACATGTACACACAGTGTGCGTGTGAGAAAGGGTACGCATCACACACAGGGTGATTGGTGTAATAGTCCACACTGATGCAACCACTTGACACCCGCTCATGCAGATAATGTGACAATTAATGTACTCCAACTGATGAATCATAAGCTGCTCTTGAGTTAAAGTCGTGGTTTATGCATAGTACGTGGGAAGGTTGTGTGTGTGTCAAGTTGTGTGTGTGAAATGTTGCTGCTTTTTTCTGGAGTGAAAGGAAATTAAGATGTTCGAAATTCTCATTTTTCTCTCTGTGCCATGATTAGGTATGTATAATAAGGACACTCAGCTGTGATTCTCTGTACCATCATTATTATTATATGTATCTTTGGGTTACCTGTACATAAAGGACACTCAGCTGTGATTGTCTCTGTACCATGATTATATATATTCAGGTTACCCCTACATAAAGGACATTCAAGTGTGATTCTGTGCCATGACTAGGTATGTACGTATCTTTGGGTTACCTCTACATTAAGGACACTCAGCTGTGATGCAGTACACAAATGTAGCAATGAGAGTGACCCAGCAGCTGTGATGCTGACCGGAGACAATCTCTGCAATCCGACACATTGCTTGTTGCCAACAGTGTCAGATTAGTGAGGTCCACCAAACTCGTTCTGTCCCTTCAGTCCCTGTACTAGTACACAGTACTAAAACCACACCACTGATAGCAAGCACAGTACATCCGTTAACAAGTATTGATTTTGTCCCTCCTTTGAAAACACTCACTACAATAATCCCACACTTCATACAGAACAGTGTAAAGTGTACATACAAAATAGAATATTGGAGCAGTGTGTGCATAACAAAGATGGGAAAGTATATATGTGAACACACCCAGACATGTAGTAGCTAAACAAACTCAACTGATAAGAGAAGACTCATTTCCCCCCCGACCAAAGGTGCCTGTCTAGTACATGTTCAAACTGCAAGGGAATTCCTTTCCATACAAGTGCACACATGTGTGTGTGTGTGAACGTTCACATAGCATGCAAACACATGCATCCCTGGGAACATACACACGCATGCATCCCTGGGAACATGCACATGCATGCATCCCTGGGAACATGCACATGCATGCATCCCTGAGAACATGCACACGCATGTATTCATGAGAACATGCACACATGCATCCCTGGGAACATGTACACACATGCATCCCTGGGAACATGCACACGCATGCATCCCTGGGAACATGTACACACATGCATCCCTGGGAACATGTACACACATGCATCCCTGGGAACATGCACACACATGCATCCCTGGGAACATGCACACGCATGCATCCCTGGGAACATGCACACGCATGCATCCCTGGGAACATGTACACACATGCATCCCTGGGAACATGTACACACATGCATCCCTGGGCGGGCACATGTACATGCATGCATCCCCGGGAACATGCAAACGCATGCATCCTTGGGAACATGAGATAAACCAGTGTTGGATAAACGAGGTGTGACTGTATTGATTTCAGAACTTGATATATAACAAGGATATTTCCAGTATCCCAGGCCAAGAGTACAATACATATTTATGTAAGGAGCAGTATGATTATTACATATACGTATATATAATATTTCAAAGTCAAAAACTAAAGATGAAATGAATGGTACTGGAAGAAAGGTTAAACGATTTTACAGAATTTCGCTTGTCACTAAGTTAGGAGTAGACCCTAACACACACACACACACACACACACACACACACACACACACACACACACACACACACACACACACGCACACACACACACACACACACACATACACACACACACACATACACACACACACATACACACACACACACACATACACACACACACACACACACACACACACACACACACACACAGAGAAACCCACACGCACATTTGCAAATCCAATGCTCCGCCTGGTAAGCAACCATATAATACTCCAATTTTAACATTCAACGAACCATGCAAAATTCCCACACACTTTCAGTACAGGAAGGTGGTTGTGACTGACCAAGCGAAAACCTCACATCATTGATTTCCACACCAACTATACAAACAGTGCCTGCGGAATGCTTCACTTTGGATCAGAGTGCGTCCTCTTGTGTTCACAAGTCAACATTCCCTACACCCACACCTCTCACCTCATTGATGTACTTGATGCAGGCCAGGAACATGTACTCCTTGTGGTACTTGTTTGCATACATGGGCTCCACGAATTCTCCCGGTGAGATGATGGGGTTGTCCCCCATAAACTGGGCACTTCCCCAGATAAAGGGCAGAAATTGGTAGTCGTCTAGACCCCAGACGCCCTGGCTGCCGGCTGGCTCCAAGCGGTATGTCTTCTGGATCTTTCTGGCAAGATCAAGGTACCTAAATCGAGCGGAATCTCACTGTGAATAACACTCTCATTAGCAAATTTTACACAAAATGTTCAAATTTATATGTCCAAGTTACAAGTCTACATATATTGTGAATCTTCAACTGTTTGTTGGGAAAATCCGATCCAATCCGCACTTCTACTAATCGTGACTGGCAACCAATACTGACAAGCAAACTTTTTAACACAAGTCAACTCAACACTACATAAAGCATTAGTCAGAGGGACAGGAACCACAGACAGTGGAATACAATCTCCATCAAAACGTATAAATGAAATTATATGCCTATGCAATAAAACCCATTATATTATGGTATAGAGAAAGGTTTCGGTGCCCTGGGGTGTTTTCGGTGTCTCCGGGGTGTTTTTGGTGTCCCTGGGGGTTCATTACAATAAATTTCTACTGTACAGTAGAATTTCAATATAGTGAACACTCTCATAGTGAATTCTGTGAAGTAAACCACTTCACGTCATTTCAGTCTCCCACTGTGACATTTCCGCAGAATACTGACACAGAATTTCCAATATAATGAGGAATTTTCAGTGTTCTCTGATATATTGGCTCTCTCATATTCGCTACAGTACATTACAACAAGAATCTACCGCTGGGGAGACAGCACTCAGGACAGCCCACATTTTCACAAGACAAAAGTGGACCAGACTCCTTATCTAGCACCTAAATATGGCAAGA
>CAUJGJ010000195.1:2034637-2039637 GCA_963170055.1 Halisarca cf. caerulea | reverse complement strand
TACATACTAAACAAGTTTCACCGTGTGCATGATGCATACTGACCCCCAAGACACACATGTACTGCATGATACATACTGACCCCCAAGACACACATGTACTGCATGATACATACTGACCCCTGAGACACACATGTACTGTATGATACATACTGATCCCTGAGACACACATGTACTGTATGATACATACTGACCCCTGAGACACACATGTACTGTATGATACATACTGACCCCTGAGACACACATGTACTGTATGATACATACTGACCCCTGAGACACACATGTACTGTATGCTTGCAGAGATAAGGATGGCAATATGCATATGCAAGAAGTTTATGACACACACACGTGCACGCATGCACACACGTACGCAAACACACACACGCATACACACACACACACACACATACACACACACACACACACACACACACACACACACACACACATACACACACCTACACACACACACACACACACACACACACACACACACACACACACACACACACACATACACACACATACACACACACACACACACACACACACACATACACACACATACACACACATACACACACACACACACACACACACACACACACACACACACACACACATGTGGCTGGTGTGTTCTTAACCATTGTATTCACGGCCAAGCCAAGTTTGAACTTAGTCTACTAGAGGGGGTTATCCGACAGTACGTACTAGAGGGGGTTATCCGACAGTACGTACTGTAAGTTTCAAATCAAGGATAGAAATCACTATCGATTTGGTTCTGTTAAGATAATAATGTTTTTAAGAAATACTTTTAAGAGGGTCCCTTGATCATCTTCAGTGGGAACCACTGTGCACGCTGAGAGGCAAAACCGTGGCACAGTGGGCAAAACTACAAAGTGTGAACAAACACGCGGTATTTCATTACTGCCATTTGCAACACACCCAAGGAACTGTATAGAAAAAATGCCTGCGGATCAAAGCCCTCGTTGTGGCTGAATTGACACAGACATGACGGTACAGACAGGCACAGGCCTACTACAGAACCCGATACCCAAATACATGTACACACTCAGAACTTGACACCTGTGAATTGAGGTGTGCTCCACTGATTTGCCCATGCCTGTGGGACTGCATGTACTGGTGGCATGTACTGGAGGATGTAGGCACACATGTAGTGGTGGCATGTACTGGAGAATGGGTGCACACATGTAGTGGTGGCATGTACTGGAGGATGTATGCACACATGTAGTGGTGGCATGTACTGGAGAATGGGTGCACACATGTAGTGGTGGCATGTACTGGAGGATGTATGCACACATGTAGTGGTGGCATGTACTGGAGGATGTATGCACACAAGTAGTGGTGGAGGATGTATGCACACATGTACACAAGAACAAGGTCCTTACATAACCACATTTCAGTGGTGTGTAATTGAGTTCCTAGCCTTCGCATGGCCCAGTTTGGAATTTCTAACATTGCAAAACATACAAAGTAGGCACGGATCTGGAAACTTAAGATTAGTTGTAGTAGTTCAGTGATTATTTACTGTATGTCCTTCTTCTCCCTTCCTCCCACCATTTCTCCTACTTCTCTCTCTCTCCCTCTCTCCCTCCCTCCCACCATCTCTCCTACTTCTCTCTCTCTGTCTCTTCCTCCCACCCACCCACCCACCCACCATCTCTCCTACTTCTCTCTCTCTGTCTCTTCCTCCCACCCACCCACCCACCCACCATCTCTCCTACTTCTCTCTCTCTGTCTCTTCCTCCCACCCACCCACCCACCCACCATCTCTCCTACTTCTCTCTCTCTGTCTCTTCCTCCCACCCACCCACCCACCCACCATCTCTCCTACTTCTCTCTCTCTGTCTCTTCCTCCCACCCACCCACCCACCATCTCTCCTACTTCTCTCTCTCTCCCTCTCTCCCACCCACCCACCATCTCTCCTACTTCTCTCTCTCTCCCTCTCTCCCACCCACCCACCATCTCTCCTACTTCTCTCTCTCTGTCTCTTCCTCCCACCCACCCACCCACCCACCATCTCTCCTACTTCTCTCTCTCTCCCTCTCTCCCACCCACCCACCATCTCTCCTACTTCTCTTTCTCCCTCCCAATTGGACCTAATCTCACTCGGCCATTTTCAACATGAAAATGGCCGAGTGAGATTGTGTTAGCAACCCCAGACTAGGATCTTCCTACACTGCAGAACAGCTGCAGATCACATAGGCTATACCTTACATCACCCTCTGCCCTAGGAAATGAAGAGCTGGCAAATTAGTTATTACCAGTAAGGGGTGTGACAAAATCAATCACCAATGGCGTGCAATAGTTAACAAATGGAAATAGGCAGACATACAATTGTTAATTAGTTAGAGTAATTAGTAATAAGGTATTCTCAGTCTGTTCAGGTGTTCTGATCTCTCTACTAATGAACATCGTGGACACATGTAAGCCCTGTTCACCATACACACACGACACGCCTTACTTACATGTGTGCAACTGCAACTACATACATAAGAATTCATTCACAGGTTTATACAATATTTGGCGCCACCATTCTGCGAATCCCTGCCTTTAATATGTAGTTGCTGTACCATAGTACTCTACATTGGTTTGCAAGGAGGGTATAAGGGTCATTTGTACCTTTGTTTGATGTACTGTATGGTTGTGGGTGGGGTAGGGGTGTGGCAGGGCAAGGTTCACTACATACGCAGAACCAGGCAACATATCATTGTGGGTGGAGTAGGGGTGTGGCAGGGCAAGGTTCACTACATATGCAGAACCAGGCAACATATCATTGTGGGTGGAGTAGGGGTGTGGCAGGGCGAGGTTCACTACATATGCAGAACCAGGCAACATATCATTGTGGGTGGAGTAGGGGTGTGGCAGGGCGAGGTACACTACATACACAGAACCAGGCAACATTTCATTGTGGGTGGAGTAGGGGTGTGGCAGGGCAAGGTTCACTACATACGCAGAACCAGGCAACATATCATTGTAGGTGGAGTAGGGGTGTGGTAGGGTGAGGTTCACTACATACGCAGAATCAGGCAACATTTCATAATTACCCAGTGGTTTAGTGAGGTTAAGTGCTTCCGTCGTCAATGGGAGTCCATTCGAGGTTGCCCACGCATTTCGTAGGGTAAAATTCTACCATTTGGCCCAGAATGGATACTTTTAACTCAAATTGCAGCTCCATTTCGAGTCTGAAGAACACATTTACAACAAACAGCTACTTGGATACGTGTGCACCACAAGATAAGCCTTGAACCGTTTCGACCAGAGCATGGACATTTCGGTAGATCGCCAAAGAATTATCAAATCTCGGCTTACTTGGCAGTCTCATTGTTCCATTTTAAGTTCAATACATAATGTTACTACGTAGGTCTAAAACATAAATATCTTGAATTTCTGTCTACCAATTCTTAAAATTTGAAAAAGAAGAGGTAGGATTTCTGATTTTAACGTTTAGGTCACAAAAGTGTTGGCCATTTGCAACATCCCAGTTCCCAGACCCACAAGTGCTATTGGGTCTGGAAATAATCATAGCGAGGTCTGAAATGTGTAACTAGTATAGTTATAGTCCAAAGTCAGCATACATGTACATATATAAAGGGTTTATACGAACACATAATGATGTATGCATACACACACACACACTCACACACACACACACACATACACACACACACCACACACACACACACACACACACACACACACATACACACACACACACACAAACACACCACACACACACATACACCACACACACACATACACATACACACACACACAAACACACACACACACAAACACACCACAAACACACACACACACACACACACACACACACACACACACACACACACGATACAGTATCTACACATGCAGTATTGCTCCTCAAAGTGCTGAAAACTGGAAGTATGATGTAAGCTACACTTTACTAATGGACACCCCCACAATGCAACTCCAACCACTAAAGTGAACCAGGTACAAGTACTGAAACATGAAGCAATCAACTTGGCGCCAATAGGCATAGTCAGCGCATAGAATCATACATGTACTGTTGTGCAACCAAAACACAAGTGAGTGGGCGCAAAGCTGGGTCCAAAATATTACAAAAAACGCATTGTGAGCTAGACCAGCTAACAAAGGTCAATGTGGGCAAAACATCCTGATTTGAATAATTCAGATACGCACTTGCTCAAAGTCTAGATTGCTCACAACTTATGTCATCTGGCTTAAAACAGGACTATTGAAGAAAAGTACAGTCCCACTTGGTTGGTAGGTGCCTGGGAAAGTACATACTCCTGGATAGTAAGTACTCCTTGCTCTCTCCCTACCTCATGTACAGTACTGACAACACCACTGATAGTAAGTACTCCTTGCTCTCTCCCTACCTCATATACAGTACTGAAAACAACACAGATATTAAGTACTCCTTGCTCTCTCCCTACCTCATGTACAGTACTGAAAGTAACATTGATAGTAGTAAGTAATCCTTGTTTTCTCTCTCTCCCTACCACTCTCACATACAGCACTGAAACAATACTTGTAGTTGTCACTTCTGTATGTATTTTTCTAATAAAAAGCACTTGTTTAGTTCACCCTTCATAGTACATACCAATCAAGTTCCAGCTGCAACAACAGAGACATTGTACTAGTACACCCGCATCCCAAGGTGTCCTCAATGGAGAGGTTGTGCCACACAGGACAGTACACCCACATCCCAAGGTGTCCTCAATGGAGAGGTTGTGCCACACAGGACAGTACACCCGCATCCCAAGGTGTCCTCAATGGAGAGGTCGGGCCACACAGGACAGTACACCCGCATCCCAAGGTGTCCTCAATGGAGAGATTGTGCCACACAGGACAGTACACCTGCATCCCAAGGTGTCCTCAATGGAGAGGTTGTGCCACACAGGACAGTACACCCGCATCCCAAGGTGTCCTCAATGGAGAGGTTGTGCCACACAGGACAGTACACCCACATCCCAAG
>CAUJGJ010000195.1:2009637-2027137 GCA_963170055.1 Halisarca cf. caerulea | reverse complement strand
GGGGAGGGATGAGGGGACAGGTGAAGGGGAGGGGGAGGGGTGTGAGTGGAGGGGAGAGGTGTGAGTGGAAGGGAGAGGTGTGAATGGAAGGGGGAGGTGTGAGTGGAGGGGAAGGGGTGTGAGTGGAGGGGAGAGGTGTGAGTGGTGGGGAGAGGTGAGTGGAGGGGAGGGCGTGAGTGGAAGGGAGAGGTGAGTGGAGGGGAGAGGTGTGAGTGGAGGGGAGAGGTGAGTGGAGGGGAGGGTGTGAGTGGAAGGGAGAGGTGAGTGGAGGGGAGAGGTGTGAGTGGAGGGGAGAGGTGAGTGGAGGGGAGAAGTGTGAGTGGAGGGGAGAGGTGAGTGGAGGGGAGGGCGTGAGTGGAAGGGAGAGGTGAGTGGAGGGGAGAGGTGTGAGTGGAGGGGAGAGGTGAGTGGAGGGGAGGGTGTGAGTGGAAGGGAGAGGTGAGTGGAGGGGAGAGGTGTGAGTGGAGGGGAGAGGTGAGTGGAGGGGAGAGGTGTGAGTGGAGGGGAGAGGTGAGTGGAGGGGAGGGCGTGAGTGGAAGGGAGAGGTGTGAGTGGAAGGGCGGGGTGTGAGTGGAGGGGTAAGTGGAAAAGTAAGAAGTGAGTGCAGTAGGCTAGTCAGACTGTTTTCCCTCAAACAGAAAATAAACAGAACAGGAAAAGGGTCTGGCAAAGTGAGACTAGCCTACTACAGTGAACGACACATGTACTGTATACACACATACAGAATGTACATGAAAATCTACAGGTGAAAGATGCTGTCAGGCATTGATTTGGAACTACAGTAGTCCAGCTTACACACAGTATGTGCAGTCGACATTGTCTGTGTAAAGCCTGGTTCACAATACATTGCAAGGTCACGTCGCAAGAGGTTTTGGCTAATCACAGCATGATCACAGTGAATAGAACTCAGTTCTATTTACTGCCATGTCGCTTAGTATTTCACTGTAAATTCCCAAGTTTCAGAGCGTTCATAAAATGGCCGAATATCTTCATTTCAATCATATTTATAGCAACTATGTATTATTCGCGTTGCAAGCCTTGCAACGTATTGTGAACCAGGCTTAAGTGAGGCTCCCTTGCACAACACACATACAGTTTCACTGGGATGAAAAGAGCAGCAACTACGCAACAACATGCTAAAGAGAGACAAAGGTGCCAGCAACAGAAGAGCTGCAGGTTTGAAAGCTGTAAACAGCATAACACCAAATGTAAGAGTACCACTGGAGCCAACACATCACAGGAGTCTCAATTGTGTAAGAACAATTTCCCTTATTGTTAAAAATGGGGGGAGGATTCTATCAATGGGAAATGAGTGCCGCAAACATTACAGGAAGTCCTGACTGTACTCAGTGCGGTTCTATGCTACACACACATACGTAGTTGCTCAACACCCACACACTGCTGAATCAGCAGAAATTTGGTGAGGTTCAATATCTCTAAACAACACCATGGGATAGTGGGGGGCCTGTCCACACCACACCACACCACCAGAAGCATGTGACATCTCCATGGCCCCTCACTGTCTGTCCAGAGGTGGTCAGGCCCCTCACTGTCTGTTCAGAGGTGGTCAGGCACCAGTCAGCACATAGACTATCCACAGGCTGGTGGTAGTTTACATGCAGCCCTTGTGGCTGCCTACACTAACAATGCTGGACTATGGCTTGACTCAGCAAATAATACGTAAACATGATCTGATGTAGGATGCACTGTGCAGCCAGGGGACATCAGACCACACAGCATG
The DNA here is from genome assembly GCA_963170055.1 of Halisarca cf. caerulea. NCBI lineage: Eukaryota > Metazoa > Porifera > Demospongiae > Chondrillida > Halisarcidae > Halisarca > Halisarca cf. caerulea. Next base: position 2,025,396 of record CAUJGJ010000195.1, on the reverse strand, counting down.
TACAGATACGTAGAGTATGCATGTATGCATATGCATATGAGTGGGTGTACTGTATATACGTATGAATAATATTATGTACGTAGATACACATGTTATGTGTACAGTAGGACTTGGATAGTACGTGTAAGTACCCTCAAGGGAAGGCAAAATACATACACATGTAATGACTATCAGAGGTACTTACTATCCAAGGTGGTTTCAATGGTATTGCACAAGGTAGGGATAGAATGAGGAGTACTTTCTATCTAAGGTGCTTTCAATGGTATCGTGTGAGGTAGGGACAGAGCAATGAGTACTTACTATCCAAGGTGCTTTCAATGGTATTGCATGGGGTAGGGACAGAGCAATGAGTACTCACTATCCAAGATGCTTTCGATCAATGGTATTGCACGAGGTAGGGACAGAGCAATGAGTACTCACTATCCAAGATGCTTTCGATCAATGGTATTGCACGAGGTAGGGACAGAACAATGAGTACTTACTTACTCAGATACTTATGTATGTACTTGCTATATAACGGAGTTTGACTGTAAATATCATTCTTGCCAACTGTCCTTGATCTTGCAGAACAGTCCCTGAAAATGCCTCTGTGTCCTCTGCTGTCCCTGAAACTACTGCTACTGTCCTACAAAAGCACTTGAGGCAAAGAAACAATATTTTCCCACTAAACTCGTCTTGCAAACCCTCAAGTTCACTTTTCGTGAAATATTTAGTACAAATTCAGTTGAATTTTTTTGCAGTTTTTCCACTCATCACCAAAACGCTCTATTAATACAAGACAAACCATTTACTTGTGCACACGGAATGACAAGTGACCTGCAAAAGCAGTGAATGTCCTGTAAAGTGTACTATTCTGTCCCACAAAATCAATGACAGTTGCTGGCAACTATGAAATGCAGTGGAATCTCCGAATAAAGGACACTTTGGGACAATCATTTTGTCCTTTGTAAGGAAGGTGTCCTTAATTGGGAAGTCCAAAATGTATTGGAACTATAGGGAGAAAATATTTTGGGGCCTCAAGCTGTGTCCTTTGTAGAGAGATTGCCCTTATTTCAGAACGTCCACTATCGGAGATTCCACTGCATACATAACATGTGTGCACATGGTATGTATGTACAATGTGTGTACATGGTATGTATATATAATGTGTGTACATGTATGTATGTACACATGTATAACATGTGTACATGGCAAGCATGTTCGGTGCAGCCCCTGTGGATTGTGGTGTGACATGCCACCAAACGCGCAAACAGCACCTCTCACCCCATGTTACAAGTTATGATAAAATTTCCTGCCATAATGGAGGGAATTCTTGTTGTGGTTTTGCCAGGTGAGTCCAGACATGAATACCATTAAGGATCAGGCCACAGTTGTAATCAATTTGCAGACACTCACAACACCACCTCAGTAGTGCCATAGATAATCTATACATACGTACCCGTATGTATAGATTATCTATGGTAGTGCCAGCACACAATCTCTTCATACAAAGTGGTAACACTATAACCAGCAATACACAGAGTCCCTTTGGCTTGAACTGTGTGCTGAGCAGGCTCAATTGTACACACTGTGTAATGAATGGGATGCCAAACTAGCCGATAGAGATTGCCATTGACAGACGGCATGGCCAGAAATCTGTATCCTCAGACAGGCATCTGCTAACAGCCACTGTAACCTGGTTCAACCCTTTGGATAGACCTTTCAAATAGTTCCTCAAAGGCATCCCAACCTATGTACCTAACATGGTTCAGTACTCAAAAGGGGACACTTTGGAATCATATATATCATGATTTTTGTAGCATGCACTAGCCATCCATGTCTCGGGAGGAACACATTTACTGCTCTCACTCACGAGTTTCGTGCAATAATTGTGTTATTCCGTCGCTGACACTTGGGAACCAGCACACACTGAACAGGACCCAAAACACATATGTACAGTCTAGAGAGGTTTCAAGACTATTGAGGCCTTGACTCAGAGTGGTATATATAACAAATTATTATTATTGTTATTATTATTGTAATACTGCCATAAGGTACTGCATGCGTACAGTAATCCTTGCCAGTGGGTCTTACAATAAGTTGCTGTACAGTGAAACCTCTGTACTCCAACTCCTCTACAATCCGACATTCTCCCCAATCCGACCATCTTATGGGGCACGGTCACCATAATAAAGTATGCTAAGAGTAACTCCATAATCCGACAACCTCTGTAATCTGACATAATATTGCTGTCCACAGAGTGCCAGATTATAGAGGTTCCACTGTATATGTATGTGTACAGTACATTTTCGTGCTTTCAGTACTAGAATGAACAGGAAGTTGCAATTTCGAAACAGAAATGCTCAGTGCCCTACAAGGAGGTAACAAGGTGCTCAAAACACTCCAATTTTTTGCAAAACAACCCTAACAAGCCCATATCTGGGCCACACATCCTGATTGTGCCATATAAGTACATACATTCATAATGCCCTATCTACGTATACGTATGTGTTTGTATATACACGGGTACAAAGTCAAAAAGTGACAACATTATAGTTCAAAGTTCATTCTGAGATGAGTATACCTACGTACATTCATCAGTCCATCTGGCTGAGGTCACACTACCCCCCCCCCCCCCCCCCCCAGGTGATGCTCAATTTCAAAGTATAAAGCTGAACTATGGCTGAAAGACACACACAGGCACTTACAGTACGTATACGTACATGTGCATACGAGCGTGCACATACACACACACACACACACACACACACACACACACACAGTTACTTTCATTAGCAACCATATCAAAATGTATAGGAACCCTACACCCATACAGTAAATGTACGTGACTATAAACAAACTGAACTATGCATATACGTACGTACACATATAAAAATGCACACGGAACTTCTCACAAGTCTCTCGGCAAAACCGCACCTAACTACAGTGCTGGGACTTATGTCTGTAGCAAACTCAAAACTGTATTGACATGTGCTAGTACTGGTTTGATACTTGATAGTCAATCTGTAGGCAAAGGCATGTATGTATAGATGGAATACATACGTACATAGGGTATAGGGTATAGGGTATTCTTATTTAACCTGGGGAACCTTTAGCCAGAGGCTACTGTGAGTGGCACCCAGAAACCCACGTACATGCAAGTGAGACTAGCCTACTACAATGAATGGCACATGTCCTGTATACACACATACAGAATGTACATGAAAAATCTACACGTGAAAGACGCTGTTAGGTTTTGATTTGGTATCTTACTGATATGCATGTACCTATAGCACCTACTAAGCAGCCACACAGGCTCTTACTGACATGTACGTACATACCTACTAAGCAGCCACACGGGCTCTTACCGACATGTACATACTTACTAAGCAGCCACACGGGCTCTTACTGACATGTACATACCTACTAAGCAGCCACACGGGCTCTTACTGACAAGTACATACCTACTAAGCAGCCACACAGGCTCTTACTGATATGTACATACCTACTAAGCAGCCACATGGCCTCTTACCGACATGTACATACCTACTAAGCAGCCACATGGGCTCTTACTGACATGTACATACATACATACTAAGCAGCCACACAGGCTCTTACTGACATGTACATACCTACTAAGCAGCCACACAGGCTCTTACTGACATGTACATACCTACTAAGCAGCCACACAGGCTCTTACTGACATGCACATACTTACTAAGCAGCCACACAGGCTCTTACTGACATGTACATACCTACTAAGCAGCCACACAGGCTCTTACTGACATGCACATACTTACTAAGCAGCCACACAGGCTCTTACTGACATGTACATACCTACTAAGCAGCCACACAGGCTCTTACTGACATGTACGTACCTACTAAGCAACCCCAGCCACACAGGCTCTTACTGACATGTACGTAAGTATCTACAAAGCAGTCATACATTGTTACATATGTTTGTACACACAGCAAATGGATACAAGAAACCTAACTAACCTCTGAAATAGGAACATCATCTGTTACACTCTTCCCCTGGACGGCATCGTTGATGAGGTGGATGAATGCCAGGTAGTCGTGATAAGCCTGAGGAGGTAAACAGGAGGGAAATGAGTACTACAGTGAAACCTCCATAGTAAGGACACCATTGGAACCACAGTAAGCTGTCCTGTACAGTGAAACCTCCATAGTAAGGACACCATTGGGACCACAGTAAGCTGTCCTATACAGTGAAACCTCCATAGTAAGGACACCATTGGGACCACAGTAAGCTGTCCTGTACAGTGAAACTTCCATAGTAAGGACACCATTGGGACCACAGTAAGCTGTCCTGTACAGTGAAACCTCTACAATAAGGACACCATTGGGACCACAGTAAGCTGTCCTGTATATGGAGAGCTCAAATGTACATTAGCTGATACAAGGGGTGTCAAAATAGGCAGAGAAAATGGTTTAAAGAAGGTGGCCGAATATTGAAGTTGTCCTTTAGTAGAGGTTCCTCTGTATTCACTACATGCCCACAAGGGCCAGAGTGACACATTAGGTGATGAACATTCATATAGTAAAGAGGAATTGAACGTATGTATGTATGTATGTATGTACTGTATCTCTGGTTAACAAGCAAGTGCACACACACATGCACATACACGTGCACACACACACGCACATGTATACACACACACACACACACACACACACACACACACACACACACACATACACACACACACACACACACACACACACACACACACACACTTGTAGGCTGTTTTGGATATACATAAGTATGTAACATACTTACTGTACATACTGTACGTAAGTATCTTTGCAATTATGTGCAACACATATCAAATTCTCACGACACACTGGACACTATTGTTGTGAACACAACCTGATTACATCATACAGCAACGATTAATACTTGGTTGTAGGGAGATATTTGGGGCCAATTAACTTAATACAAAATTCCAGATCGAGATAATCCATTGATAGATTGGAATGAGGAAATTCCAGTGCGGAACACACAGAAGACCTGCATTGGTGGTGTGTGGGAACAGAAGAGCTGCATGGGTGGTGTGTGGGAACAGAAGAGCTGCATGGGTGGTGTGTGGGAACAGAAGAGCTGCATGGGTGGTGTGTGGGAACAGAAGAGCTGCATGGGTGGTGTGTGGGGACAGAAGAACTACATGGGTGGTGTGTGGGGACAGAAGAACTACATGGGTGGTGTGTGGGGACAGAAGAGCTGCAGGGTGGTGTGTGGGGACAGAAGAGCTGCATGAGTGGTGTGTGGGGACAGAAGAGCTGCATGGGTGGTGTGTGGGAACAGGGAGTCACTGATCCAAAAGAAAATCCATACCCAGGTTATATGTATCTGCATACTAGTGAAAGTCTGGGTAATAAGGCTCCCTCCTCCTCAATCAATAGCTCTCACTTCTTTGTTAACAAACATGCGTAACCTTTTCTATGATTAAATATCACTCTATGTACAATTGTAAATCATGGTAAATGGTGTAGGGCTAGAAATATCAGTCTGCCATCTGCCATTTTCCGAGCAAAACATGAATATGGCTGACCAAAATTAAGTTGGTCAGCCATTTGGCTGACCAACTTTTCTCAGTATATAAAATCCTTGTAATTATTGAAACTGAGACCTGCTACTAGAGGGCTATTGCGGTCAAGTGACAATTCATTGTGTTAATCCTATATGGTTTGGTGTTAGAGATTCCATTGTGTGCATTACAAAATCACTGATGAGCACAAATGGGTGACCAATTCTCAAAATGTCCTACCAATATAATACTGGGTCAGCCATTTGTCCAAGCAAAGGTCAAATACTATTTCTACCACTGATGGTGCACACACACACACACACACACACACACACACACACACACACACACACACACACACAGAAAACACACAACATATACAGCAATTTCCAAGAACCAAAGTAATGTATCAATCTTCAGATGAATTGCAAACAATAGAATAACAATTAATTGGGTGATAGAACCACCCCCTACCCCGCAAATATTTTACCTCAGATACACTGCATAGCCATTTTCCCATCAGTAATTGTGCACTACCGTAGAAGCTTCTAGCAACGGCATTAAAGACAAGAAACTAACTTACTTAATGGTCCAACCAAACAAAGTTCGAGTGAAAGCTGCACACATGTATCACATGTATCAACACACACACACACACACACACACACACACACACACACACACACACACACACACACACACACACACAAACACACACACAAGCTAACAAGCAAGTATACATACATAAATTTCAAAGCATGCTGCTGCAAACCAGCTCATTTCCAGGCCAAAGCCCTTTATTCTCAGACAGGATTTAGTGAATGTGCACTAGGCTATTGCAGTATAGACAATGAGTACATAAGGTGTGCCGATATAGCTCGAAATGGCTCGAAAATGAAATTACCTGGGAATTTAGCCATTTCTGTAAATCTTCTGGCTTGTGCACCTTCTTGGATGGTCTTTCTGGGTCTACCTGAGGAACTTGTATCTTGGCAGCAACGTCCGCCATTTTGAATTGGCTGGATTGATAATTAACCCACACTATCACGTGACCAAGCCATTCGCTGTCTTCCGTCCCCAGGCCCACCCTGGATTCTTGTAATAGCTAAGTAGCGAACATAAACAGATCCCGTTGAAGAAGTGAAGAACGCTGCCGTAAAGTTAGTTCCTATTTTATTCGCACTCCTTTCGTTTACACGTGGTAGGTACAGAAGGTTTAGACCTACATCGCGGGAAATTTCCGCTAATTCTGCGCGTTTTACCGGACGCATGGCTTTGGCTGTTAGTAAACATGTGAGTATTATCTATGGTATTATGGGCTTTTTCAGTGCCAAGAGATTAAATATTATTGCTACTTAGTTAGGATGATATGCCAAATATTGGAAGTAAAGAGAATAAGTTCTCATACGTTATACTGAATAATTCTATTACATTTTAGTGCCTTGGTCTTGAGGATTATTTTATTCTTGAGATTTGAGATGGCCTGTCGTGTCTCCTTTGGCTGATCTGAAGCTGAACTCAGACTATTACCTTCAAAGGATTGTGTGAACACAAGCCTAGTAAGGTGATAGTCTGACTACAGTAACTGTGAGTACTGCTTATGCACATGGCGGGCCATTGCATGCTGGGTACAGGGATTCAAAGACTAGTGAGTTAGGTGAAGTATGGCTATATATCAGTCTGGAGTAGTGGAGAAGGTAGACGTGCTATATCCTTTGCCTCTTGTATTGCTGTAGCAATTTGTCCATGCAGCACATAGTTCCCAGATTGAGGTTTGGATGAAGGAGAGATTCCCCTGTGCTATTATTTTGATTTGCAACCATAATTTTTAATACCCTTTGATTAACCTCTGTCTATCCTTGTAATAGAATATGGCAGAAGAACAAGTTTTTTTAACAGAAAGGCATTGCCGTGACTTGTCGAGATTCTTAAATGCTACCAACTGGCAGCGATTTGGAAGAGCACTCCCGGAGCCCATCTTGGAACTCAATGACCTAGAGAATATCAGGCATAACCATCCTGTCATTGAGGACACGTGTTTCCATGTTCTCCATACATGGTGCACCCGTCAAGAGCAACCTTTGTTGAGAGGTGTATTACATGCTGCAGAAAATGTTCGACTGGGGGACATGTGTAGGGAAATCAGAGGAATGTTAGGTGAATGATCAGTTTAATTAGCTCCTTTGTGAGTTGTGATGGCTTATATTGTTTGTTCATTATTTATCATGATCATTATTTTCAAATTAATCCTCAGAATCTGACATATATACAGGCTAGAAGTGATATGTATATACCTACTGGTAGCTAGTTATTGCATTGTCCATTGCAGCAGCTGGGTGCAATATATGCAGGAAATCGAGGGTGTGCTAGCTGTGTGTCATGCTTTAAATTGTCTTCATATATAGTCTACAGTCAAACCTCTTTATAAAGAATCCCCTCGGGACCACTGAAGAAGTTTACTACATCAGGGTGTTCACTATATCAGCCAGAAGGTTCATTTACTGTAACATTAGAGTAAATATTATAGGTCTACATTCTAAGGCCCCATTTACACGTGTCCGGATACCTTTATAAAGGTATACTTTTGAATGCGTTTACAACTTATTTACACGAAAACGATCGAAACGATCGATGTATGCATTTATAGAGTATCCACTTAGGTATCCATTTACGAAGTATCCACATTCGCTTATACGTTTACGTAGTCTGTATAAACGTCTTCAAAAGTATACGTTTACAAGGGTATCCGGATATTACGTGTAAATGGGGCCTAAGGTCTATGCAGGGTGTTCATTGTATCCAGTTGGGTTCACTACAGTGAGGTTCAACTGTATGTGGACAGTAATAGGCCACACAGTAATTTAATTTATCGGAGATTTTGGGTCTGATAATTGCGATTTTTTTGCAAGGGGTATACATGCGCACTATGATAATATTAAACACATGTAGTTCTTATGTCCTCTTCCTCTGTGTTCGTTATATATCTGTCCACAGAAACATGCAAGGATGGGTGAACCTTCCGAATCCTTACATACGCTGTCTGTACATTATGGATCGCATTATACTGCATGTCAAGAAAATCACAATTTTAAAGTATAACTCACATAGTGTCTGTGGTGGTCAAAATTACAACATACCAATCCTATGGTATATGGAATGTATTAAGTATCTAGTTTGTTATTCTTGTACTGAGTTTCATTGCAGTTTATGGGTGTATTACATGTATGTGTATACACATTGTCAAGTGTGTCCATACATACATGCATAGTTATTACGTATAAAATTATGAGCTTACTTAATTGTATCAGTATGATATAATAATCTATTCATATCCACTGCCAGGTGAAGAAGAACGTCCTCCACCTCCGACTCCTCCATCTCTACGTTCACTTCCTCCAGCACCAAATCTTAGAGAATTGCCATGGTATAATTTCTTTGTTAACGTTCTTCCTTCAAAATCCCTCAAGGTTTTGCTCATTGTTCTTGTCATCTTTTGGATCCTGGAGATCCTAGGCACAGCAACCATCGCACGCCTGCTGGAACATGCTGATTCCTACCCATTCAAATGTCGCCACAGTGGTCTCATCTTTGTTCTGACAACAACTCTACGTGCTCTTACGAGATGCCTCTTCCCCCTTGCTCTCACCATTGCCTTCTATTATGTACTCAAGGAAAGATCAAATGGTCCCGATATAGATAGGTTAATGCAGGAGATCAATCAAGAAGAGCATTCAATGGTCCTTCGTAAAGTTGTTCGTGTTTTTGTGGATAAAAATTTAGCAGCCAGGCCACCAAGAGAAATTATGAATGAATTTCATGGGAATCTCTCAGATGATTTGAATGCCTTGTGTTACACTGCCTTGTTCAGTGGAATTCTACTGACATTACCTATGATTGCCTTAGGAGCCACCAACTATCCTTCATTCACTTATCGCATACCTGGTGTTCGATTTCTCCATGTTTTTGACATATTGTCTCATCTCATTCGTAACTGCTTTTGCGGTCTAATGTTTGCCTTCTTTTTCTTTGAAATCAAACTTAAGTTCCTGATCACAGGTATCAGTAAGGCCGATGAGCTTTTATCTGGTGATAGAGAATTAGATGATCCTGCAATTGTTCTTGGCCCAGAATTGCATAGGGAAGCAGTGAGGACTGCCAGCAGTCTGTCTTTCGACTGGTGTTCTGTGGAAATTTTCCTGCAATTTGCAAGTGGAGTGTACACTATGTTGTTGCTAGTGAGTGCATCTTCGGGTATGCCGTTCAGTTGCGGAATCTCTGTCAATCCCAATGACTTTCCTTATGAGACAGCTGTGCATTGGTTGTGGTTTGTAGCCCTCATGGTTTTCTTCCATATCATTTCCACCAGTGTTTTTGTCATTCCATTGGTACGACCAGTTGGTGTAGTGCTGCAGATCCTTGGTGTAATGTTCCTTTTCTATTCCTTCGAAGAGGCGGCCATTTTTGCCCATTACCTTCAAATCTTGTATGCCCTAATTCCAATGGTTTACTGTTTCTGGTTTCACGTTCTAACTATTGTGCATGAATTTACCTTTGCCTTGAATTGCACTGAAAACAGACATCCGCATCTGAAGCGCTTAGCATATTCTACTTTTCTCCTCCTTGTAATGGTTGTGATTGTAATAGCTGCAATTTGGAACGAATACACCAATTTGAATTCATCTGGAGGATTCCATAACACATGGGTTATGCCCCAGATGGGGAAAGTCCCTCATGAGCGTAGTTGCCATAGCAATGGGCACCTGTACAAAGATATTTGTATGTGCGAGAGTACTACCAATGGATCTCCCTGTGCTTGTCTCTCACAGTTCTTTTCTTAACTCAAGAAATGCTGGTCATTTTACTTTTGTGCATGCATGTATGCATTGCAAATTCTTGTATTTATTATAGTTTTTTTTTGTTAGCTGACATGTAAAGGTTCAATTTTGTACATTTTGTGTCATAAATTCAATTGGTATCCACTGTTATGATTGCACATGTATATTATGTGTTTTATTGTGTACGCTACAGATGTCTTGATTTTGGAAATAGTATAATTTGCATGCTTTTTTGACATTATATTATTCAATTTGATATTATATTTTCCATATTATACTGAATCATGTGCACGATAATTCTTATAAGTATGACATACAGTTGTGGTCAACAATATTGATTGCATGCATGCTCTCAAGAAGTAAATGAATCTCAGAACATTTATATTCAATTGTACATTGCATGCAAGGAAATCGGTAAAGCCATTAACGATCTACGTACACCGTGATCACCACCAAGCAACTATTACTATAGATTACAATAAATGTATACAAGTATATTCATTCGATTTGAGATCCCTGCAAACAGAATTTATAGTGCATTCAATATCATAATAATATCAAGAATTATAGCAGATGAAGTGACTAGGTAAACTTTCCAATAAAAACTATACTGCATGCGCAGAAGGTGAGGGAACTGGATATCTGAGGTGTTGATTTTCTACATGCATGACTGCATATAGAACATTGAATATATATACACAGTCATACATACAATATATCCTGGATCCAATACATACATTCATATACTGCATGGATCCAAGCATCTTGGCCTATAAATCTTGGGGGGGTTGGGCATATAAGGAGTGTTACCATGCTGGCGCCCTCTACTTTTCTAGCCTCTGCTACAGATATACCTCCTCAATTACCCTTGCTTTGACCTCTCCATCATCTCATTCTCTCTCCATCCCTCACCACTCTGTCTCCCTCCCACCCTCACCTTCCTCCCTCCCTCCCTCACATCTCCTTCTCCCTCCCTCCCTCACCTCTTCATCTCCCTTATAATTCTCCTCCCTCCCTCACCTCTTCCTCTCCCTCCCTCCGTCACCTCTCCCTCTCCCTCCCTCCGTCACCTCTCCCTCTCCCTCCCTCCGTCACCTCTCCCTCTCCCTCCCTCCGTCACCTCTCCCTCTCCCTCCCTCCCTTCTCCCTTACCCTCCCTTCCTCACCTCTCGATCCTCCTTCCCTTCCCTTTCTTTTCATAGATTTATATGTCACCCTTGTGTCACCTTTGAAGACCTTTGACCAATTAACTGCATGGCCTATAACTTTGGCCACTACTTGGCTGCTTTGGTGGTGGTAGGACTTATTTTAGGAATGTTTGTACTATCAAGATTCTCTCACAAGACATTGGGGAACTGTGGAAGCAAACACTAGTGCATGCTCCTTGCATGTGTGTGTCCGTCAGTGTACATGCATATGGACATGTTATATAATTATTATGAGTATGCGGCATGCGTGTACTGTAAGTATTGCTCACTCTGTAACCATGCATGCTAGTGTGTAATGTGTGTATGTATGTACATGTGTGCGCACATACATGTACACCTGCACATGCATGATTCTTTCTTATAATTATTATACGTATCATGTAAATTGGAATATTAGAATATGCAAGATACATTTCCTCTCTCCAGAGGTGGTCGATGCACAGGCAAAGGTATCAGGAGAACGTTGCTGTGCTTTTCAAACATGCATTCGAATCCTCATGTCAACCAATCATTGCCATAGCATCAGAAACACGAAGTGGAGAGAAATGTCACTTTGAAATGTGTATCCTCACAGACACACAACATTCTTCAATGTACGAAATACTATGTACTCATATCATATTTTAGCATCAGTTGATGTATACATCATCGACACCATGAGCGGCCATTTTATCAACTATACAAAGGTATTTTATCACAGACAGCACAAATCCCTTGTGTGCATTATCCTTACTGAGAACTGACTGTTGGTAGTGTTTCTTGCTGTTTGTGTTTTCCATTTCAATATATAATATATTTAGTGTTTTTTGTTTGTTTTGGTATTGTCTTTATCATAGAAAGGCTTGATGAAATAAGTTAGTTGTCATGGAGATGTATGGAAATACAACACTGCATCCAATGTAAATGTGTGATGGTGATTGGCTCCTCTGTTCTCTGTTTACTATTATACTTGTTTACAGAGAAGTGTGGTCATCCTTAATTAAAGACACACCCCTCGATCTCTGATTGTACTGATGTACGTAGTCGTGTATGGATCAAGTGGCACTTGTAGAAGTGAAGTACTGCATGTGTGTGTGCGTGCGTGTGTGTGCATATAACATGCATCTGACCTTTGCAGGGATGGCCTGAAAACAAAATGGCCACACTTTGCGCTTGCAAGGGTTACAAAATTGTAGATAAAAGGTCACTTATTAAAACAGAAAGAATAATAATTATTTGTAACTTCAATAAAGCTGTATAGATTTAGAAAATGAACCATTCAATTAAATCAATGCAAGATATTAAATTATACCGTTTAAGTTAAAGTTAAATCTCAATAGTTAATATAGACAGGATGCCCCTTCAACCCTAGCTTGTGGCTGGTCCTCCAGGAGGTTTTGAGGTCATAGACAAACAAATAACAAATAATTATACAATAATAAATAATCAATGTTCAATCAATGCCTTGGCTATAGTTGGTCTTCTTTACTGTTCTCCTCATTTTAAATGGTGGTGGTGGGTCAAAGGCGGGTAGAGGGTGGGGGTAGTGGCGGGTAGAGGGTGGGGGTGGTGGGCAGTTGGAGAGACAAAATGTACCGTATCACAATATGTAGCATGATATAGTTCGTATGTATGAAGCAATTCTTAGGTACTGCAAGTCAACTTATGCGCGTCATTGGTCTTTGAAGTGGTCCAGGAAGGGTTTGTTCATGGCAGTTTGAACAACAACCTTCTCTTCCTTGTTCAGAAACACGCAGGGAGTGTCCGTGAAGAAGTGCTTCTCAAGTACATCTTTCATTGACAATGTGGTCAATGCTGCATTCTTACCACAAGACAATGGATAACTTTTGGGTACACAGTGGATATTAGCCAGTTCAGATAAATGCTCAAGTGATGACGACTCAGAATTGAGCTCTCCTGCATTTTGTACACCTGTGTGCCTGTATTCAACTGGAATAGCAACTACTACTGTTACAAAAATAAGGAAAATCAACCCGAAATGTAAACTGAGATTAGATTCGGCCACCGTGTGGCAATAGGAAGGTGGTGATTTCCATGACATTCGGGTGTGGCGGATGACGGAATCATAATACCACAAGAGATAGCCAATGGGTAGGGCTAGATGCAACAAATCCAGACTTTTCATCCATTCTGGTTGCAAGCCATAGGACCACCACACACAGACCAACACCAAAGACTGCACTACTGGTGCAACAAAACGTACTAAACCCAAATCGTAAGGAGCAGATGCAACAAGATGACCAATAGCTAGTGCAACAAGAACAACTACCCATGTGTAGGAGTGAGAAGGGCTTTCGAAGCAGGGATTGTAACTCAGGGAAATTCCCATACAACAGCTGACCAGAGACAAGACAAAGTACATTACTGTTGCATAGGCACAGAAGATTTCCAGCTTGTACCAGCGTTTATTCAAGCATTGTTCTACATACTGTGCTGATTTGGAAAGAGAGTCGGGTCCATTCTTTGAGTAGCATTGCTTTTGAATAGCTAGCACGTAGTACCGAATGTTCATATCTCGGAAGAAGAAGCTGAACATTATTCCTAGGAATGACTGGATAAAGCTACGCAGCACAATGCACACAAGCGGACCATACGGGATGGGGAGATCTTTATGACACCTGTGACTCTGGTAAAGGACAAACAAAATCAGACAAGAAATGAGGACTTGGACAATAGAGGAGATGCACATGTTCTGCATTTCCTTTTCAATGTTGTGTCTCATGAAATAAATACGATGAGAAACGCTTCTCTTTTCTTCTTCGTGATCTTCTCCGGCATAAACATTAAGCATACTCTCTACAATTTCTGCATTACTATCCTTCACCATTTCCTTCATGAATGTAATCCCGCGATCACCAACGTTGTTCCCTACATCGATGACGTGCCAAAACACAAAAGTGAGAGAAGCAGGAAATGCAACGTTTGTGAGCAAATCAAGAAGGAGGGGCAGCAAAATCGGTAACCAACTCCCTTGGTGGTGGTTGAACTGAGCAGTAAAACTTAAGCTTACTATCAGCTGAACAATGAAGACTATGCAGACAATCATGAGGGAGAATTCGCGGCGGTCTTTGGCAAACTTGACAAAGGTTTTAATCCAAAAGTTGCTGACATCGAAAGTTCTCTCTGCTTTGTCACGCAAATCCTGATCCTGTTCCAGAAGGGATTGATTTTCATCTAAAAGAAGCAGGCCAATAGTCACCATGAATGTATAAAAAGCTTAATTAAGCTAGTTTGAGTACATTAACTTCACATACACAATATACGTACATACACTAAATTCTAATAGACTGCTACCACTATGTACACTAGGCCCTTATCTGCCTTGTGTTTTGTGCAAGTGCTAATGGCATGGTATGCATAACACACACACACACGTGCGCGCGCACACACACACACACACACACACACACACACACACAAACATGCATACACACGTATACAGACATGTACCCATACACACAAGCATGCACATGTGTGCGCACATGTGCACACACACACACACACACACAAACGTACACACACACGCACGCACGCACGCACACACACACACACAAACGTACACACACACATGTACACACACACACACACACACACACACACACACACACACAGACAAACACACACACACACACACACACACGCACTAGACAATATAAAGTGTACTCTTTACATCATCTATGCATACACACACGTACACACACATGCATATACACACGTACACACACATGCACACACACACACACACACACACACACACACACACACACACACACACACACACACACACACACACACACACACACACATACTCACACACGCAAACACACACGAACACACACACAAACACACACACGGCAAGGTACGTACGTATATGGTATGGCTAGGTAACCCTTTTCAAATGACTCTCCTGCATGGACCAATATTATATATTCTGCAAAAACTTCCCAACCAAATCGTGGTGGACTATAACGAAAATTCCCTGAAAATACATAAGATACAGCCAGACATCAAGGATGTGACAACAGGATGCATCGATATCGTACATACATTACATCAATCTCAGATGCAGATATGTAGATTATACCTAATAGTATGCAATTATGTATACCCTTTGTAGGGAAGTTCTCAAGAGTAAAAATCTAAATTCACAAATTGATTTATTTTAGTGAAAACAGATATTATTTGCAA
>CAUJGJ010000195.1:1982137-2007137 GCA_963170055.1 Halisarca cf. caerulea | reverse complement strand
ACTCAGTACACCCATCCTCTGGGTACACCCACTCACTTTCTTGCAGTAGAGGGTCAATTTCTTCACTCGTTCCCAAAGGAAATGTTCTTTCCTCTGTGGTAACACATGTACACAGAAGCCAATAATGGACACGTTATCAGGAGTTCCCTATACACTACACTAGTGACTTGTACTGTATTGCATACATAAAAAAACACATTACAGTTTGATTGATTGATTATTCTTATTTAGACTGGGGATCCGCTTAGCCCAATGGCTATTTTTCAGGGGACCCAGTGAATAATCACAAGTAACAAACAAACAACAAACAAACAATTACATTATCATTATAAGGTCAATTGTCAAATCACACAGTGTTAATCAGTTTGGTAGCTGTTGTGGACAATCTTCATTCTTCCGAGTTCTCTTGGTGATGGTAGGTAACAGTAGGATGGTAGGTCTAGGTTACATTTAGGTAATCGATATTGTGCAGCACGTAAAGTCTATATAAATTGATAGATCATGACATTCAAAAATTACACTGCAAGTGTATGTCTCCAACTTACAGACATACACTCACAATAATTTATGAAGGTCACATTCTATAAATTTATACACAACTTAGTACTGTACAATATTGAGTATTTACATGTAATTGTATTATGTATTGTTATGTATACAATGCATGTGTTACACATATAATTTCTTTACAATACAGTATTATACATGCAGTGCATGAACTCTGTTGTACACAGCTCGCGTGTATACTATTTAGTATGATGTCAGACCCTGCAGACTGGACCACAAGAGTGAGTGCGAGGAGTCTTTGGTGCAAGAACCCCTCACACACTTTATACACGAGACTTACCATCACTGTCAATCTCAAAGGTTGCATCCATAGTTTCTGTAGAACTTTGAGCCAAACAAACCAGGGAATCACAGAGTTGCATGCGTTGTAGCTTTTCAGCCGCATCACATAGTACTGAGAAGCTGGGAGAATCACTCGAGTCCCACCATCGCCTGACCATCTGATACCTCTGTTCCTCCGGTTCACCGCGGTTGGCTACTTGTATGTCCTGGAGATCACGGTCCGATACTCCAATATGACGGGCAAAGTTCTTCCAGATGTCGTTTGTCAACAATTCTGCAATTCCTTTTAAATGTGTTTCGTCAACCCGTATTTTAGAGACCCCCCGCTTTAAACGCTTGTATTTCTTCTTGCTTCTTTTAGGCTGAGCAAATACAGTGAGAATGGACACTGAGAGACAGTGAAGGAAACACCTCCTTATTACTCAATCAAAGAGTTACTGTAGTGATAAGATGACTGGATGAATAAAAGACGATACATAGCGCTCTTTGGAGCAGCCACTTACCATCATACGACTGCTAACTCAAAATCCTGACCTGTCTGCCTGATCACAGAATAATATAAGCGACACGTTCAATGTAGGGTGTTCTACGGAATTTCGCATCCCTCACTACAATTAGCTGGTTAGAATCCAGGGTTCAGGCTAATGTATGGAGGATGTATGCCCAATTCCCTAGTCCCGCGTAGCCAGACCCATGCTCGCCGTGACTGGTGACGTCAGTCCCCGAAAATGGCCGAGCGAGATTGGGTCTGAGCTACGCCGGACTACAATTCCCTGGGATGCTACCTTTCCCGGCGAGAATAAAATGGCGGCCGGAAGTTGAGCTGGGATGCAGGAGTCCCTATGACCATAGGGTGTTCCCCTTCGACAGTCCCTAAACGTAACTGCGGCAAAATGGAAGCTTCGGCTATAACTAGCCGCGAACATTCTGAAGAAGCCATGGATCAAACTAAGCCTTTGGATTCGAAGTTTACTCAAAGATATCTAAATACATCCGAACAAGTTTCAGGTAATGAGGAATATTGTCAGTTGGAAAAGGGCCTAATCGTCGGAAGTGACCCACAAGCCATAGATTCTCCGAAACACACCTACAGTTTTCTACCGTTTGAACCAACGGACGAAGAAGTCTTCGCCGAGCCCAAACCTGAGACAGACATTGAAGGTCGTGGAGATACAAACCGTAACTACGAGGCAGAGGATCAGCCGCTAAGAAAACGTACTAATTCTAAAGTACACATTACCGAGACAGCTGAGGAGGCCGAAGAGGGAAATGGCCGGAAAGGGTGTAAACCTGTAGCTCGGACTAATTCTAAAGATTTACTGCCCTACCCAACCGAGGAGAGTCAAGCTGAACAGAAACCTGCAGAGCAGAACATGAGACTGAACCACAGAATTTCTTCTGACCCAAACAAGCTCAAACCCCTTTCTGCACGAAGCCACCAAGAAGCAACATCGCTGCTTAGCTACCCCAGTAGTACGGATGTTCCTGCAAATGTAAACAGTGCAGTAGATGAATTGAATGACCAACCAGCAGAAACCAGTCAATCTTTATTAAATGAATGTGATATGCTCAACATCAGGAAGATGCTCCCTTATAAGGTAGTGTATTCCCGTCCAGTCAGAGGGAACACTGAATTGGTTGCGATATTTTTAGGTTTTTTGCTGATGATGCAGTTTTTCTTAGTCTTGCGAGATTCATTTATGAGCTATAACACAAAATCTAATCATTCTGGTTGTGAATGCACCTTTCCATTTCCATGGTTGCTTACCTTTGCTCTGCGAGCCTATTCCAGGATTGTAATCCCACTGGCTGTTAGCATTATGTTTTGGCGTCAAGTTGTTCGACCATGGGCACCTCAACGGGAGGGTAGAGATGGTCAGCAGGAGAGGTCACCAGAAGAAGCATTTTCTTTTCAATTGATGAAGAAAAATAATGCAAGCATTGTAAAAGCATTCATTGCAATTTTTTGGAATTCAAGTTTGGTGAATTCCACTGTTGAAAAACAATTGCAATCTGTACAAGATCACTTTGAAAGAAAATTGATCTGGATGCTTTTGCTGGCCATCATTCAGCCCATAATCCTATTTGTTGCACTTGTAGGCTTTAACGTGTTTAACTTGACAGGTACTGATAACATGCCAACTTTGGCTTTTATGCTTGGTATTGCTGATATTATTTCTCTTACTCTAGTATCGTTTGCCTCTGGCATTATGCTCTCATTTTATTTCATTGAAGTGGACATTAAGAAGTACATACGGTGTCTTTGTACTGTCCAGGGGATAGGGAAAACCCTAATTTCCAAAGCTACAAGAATTGATAACTGCATAACTGATCGATGGTATCCTCTGGAGATTGGAATGCGTATTTCTTCTGGTGTATACCCCATTCTCCTCCTTGTTAGTTGGTCAGCAGACACACCACTAAGTTGTGGATTTTCCGTCCCTACAGATACTTTGGATGTGAAAAACTATGCTGCTGCTTGCTGGCTTGTATTCATTCTTTCAATTGCAGTTGGCCAGCTGTTAAGCAGTGCACCCTTAAAGCCAGATTTGCTTGGTCCAGTTGGTTTGCTCAGTGAATTCGTTATCCTCCTTTTGCTCTGGATTTTCTCTCCAACCCACAGATGGTCTGAATTGACACATATTCTGTATGCAGTTGTACCTCTGTGCTTTCTCTTATGGTACCATGTTGTGTCCATTGACCGTCAGTTGGCAGCACTCAGGAAAGGAAAGAATAAGCCAACACACGTGTCACGTTTGTGCTCTCGCATTTCTCTTCTACTCTTGATAACTGTTGGCCTTTATGCATCTGTAGCTACTGACTACGGGCACCTTCATCCCTCTGCCCAAGGCAAGTACAGCATGATTTGGCATTTCCAACACGGCATTTCTACTACTACTGCTGACTTCCACCTTCGAAAGTACTGCTACATGTATCCAGAAGACTGTATAGTGTCTCTGAAATGAGAAATGTAAAGAGTATGCTTGGAGACTGCATGGGGGAGGGATCAATATCGTTCCCACATTTGAATTTTATAGCTGCTACTGAGTTGGCTACTATGTTTCTGTGTATTGTAGGTTAACATTCACATTATTGTGTTTGTACTGTTACTATTATATGTACCGTTTAAACATGTACCATACTTTGGGTTAAATCTGTATACATGAAATTGTAAGGAGCCTCTTGCACCCACTGTTGACTCGATTGACTGCTCATTGTGATTACTATTGATGTATGTATATTTAATTTGTATTACTGCAAGAGAAATTTGTATTTGTTTTTGGTGAAATTACAGCCAACATTTTTTGAACGATGTATTATTATTATGTATTGTAAGTATATTAATACTGTACATACAATTCACAGACTTTTCATGTAGTCAGACCCAAACCTCTTTAAGCATCAAAGCAAGTACATAATAGATACCCAGTGGATATTGAACTGGCAGGAATTATTCAATCTACAATCCCAACCCCAACCCTAACTCTCTTACGCAGCTTCACAAATGTTATGCAACATTCCAACATCATGCATATGCATGACGCATTGATGACGAAAATCTGCCAGACGAATAGCCATTCTGTAATATAGATAAGTATGTGGTCACAGTCATTGATCATTAACAAGTAGATATACTAATGTAATGAAGAAATGATAAAGGAACCTGCAGAGTTTAGGTAGCCTAACAATTCACGGACTCCATGGCAACGCCGAAATGGCGGTGGCGGCGGAAATGGGCCGGTTACGCTAGACCATCGATGGCTAGCCCAAGACCCGGAGACGCAAGGGAATTCGATTAATTTTGCAAAACTTATATAAGGAAATGACCCAGAGTAAGTTCACCCTGATGCTTCCAATTTGCGAGCTGCGTTTGACATGGTGAGTTGGGTGGCCGCTGATCTGCATAATAGTCTACTGAGTATGTTTGTCGTCATATCCCATCTCTGGCTTTAGTAATGTACTACGTATCCCTAGCTCGTTTCTTATCGAGAAGCAGTCTACGCTGAATACGTAAATTCGACTAACAATAACACGATTCCTTGTACCTTCATTTCTGGTCTTGGTTTGTCCATAGATATAAGTAAGGTAGAGTGCCCAAATTCTGAACAGTCCCCTATTCTGAACACCGCCTTTTCTTGAGTTCAGGAAATGAAGTTGGAGACATTTAAGCCTGGCATTTCTTAGCACTAATACAGGACATAACAGCTGCTGAAGAATGAAACCTAGATCCCTTTGTGTGGACTAGGAGACTACAGTGTTCAGAATTAGGGCACTCTACCTTACTCTGTACAATGTGCAGTTGTGTTTATCGTACTCCCATTATCTTATTTACTTCAAAGGGCTCTGAAACACAAACAGGAAACGATTCGACACTGTGTTCACCTTCACAGTGTCATTCTCCCGGAGAGCGCGACCTGCAAAGAATTGCCGAAGAGGTACCACCGAAGGAATGGAAACGGGTTGGACGAAAACTTGGAGTGAGAGAAACGGAGCTTGATGCAATAGAGATGAACCATGTTAACGTGGAGGAACAAACGATACAAATGTTACTGAGGTGGAAGACTACAGCAGAGAATGCAACATTTCAAGCTCTTTCTGATTGCCTTGCTGGAATAAGAATTACTGCTCTAACCAAAAAGATCAAAGAAATTGCCAAAGAATACGATGGTCCTATTGGTACGTATGTACATGATGTGTGTAGGGTGTGATTTGTCACAGCATAGATCTATGGCCAGAGTGTATGTCCTCTGGCTACCAGACACATTGCCTATGAATCAAAAGCAATTTGCTGGTTTTATTTACTGTTACGTGCAATGCGTACTAATTCTCGGTTAAGATTATTCTATGAAATGCAGTCATGCACTATATAAAAAGAAGCTGGATTAAAGAGGGTGCTGGATTAACAAAACCTCTTACAATGTACTGTGCACATTGGGTACACATTTCTACTTGGTTTACATTAATCCTAGTACATAACTCACATAATGAGCATTTTTAACTGTGTATAGAGAGCGTTAATAGTCTATTACACTTTCTGTTATTGTTGTGTGTGTGTATGTGTGTGTGTGTGTGTGTGTGTGTGTGTGTGTGTGTGTGTGTGTGTGTTGGGTGGTTCTATATGTGTCTGCTTTTGAGCTTACCCATTTCGTATTAAGGGATTGTTGTGTGTTTGCAGGGATTTCATTCTACATTTGAGAGAAATGGTGCACTTCATATATTCATATGCTCCACCAGTCACCCCTCCTCCTCTAACGTGCTCTGTTGCTCGCTTGTTAGTCAATCAAAGCTGCTTCATGACACACTTTGTGACTATTTTGGATGTAACAGCTGGCGACTCCTAGTGTACCGTAGGTACCCAGTACTGCATAGTATAGAGTATCCACGAATGCTGCATTAGTACAGTCGAACCTCGTCAAGACAAACCATAGATACTACTAGGGGACCTGCAAAGTTAGTTCTCATTGTCAGAAGGTCTTCTTATCAGGATATTATGATACTGCATGTACAGTAGTGTGTTCTTCCTAACGAGTTTCTACCGTGTTACGATTTAATTATTTGACCATTGGTCCTATATATTATGCAGTGAAACCTGCTACATTCAGGACACATGGAAATCTGGACACTGTATACATAAACTGGACATTAGGTTATGGTCCCAAATTCTCATACACACATGAATGATATATTGGGGCAACCCTGGAAAATCAGGACGCTATTGGTGGTCCCAAAGGTGTCTGCATTATACAAGTTCCACTAATACCATAGACACCCCATGCAGAGGATAGCTATTATAGAGTGTCTAGGAACGTGCCATCCAAGGGCTACTGCTTGTGTTGGGTGTTGCTGACAGGATGAGAACACCCATGTTTACACTCATGTGTAAACAGCCCCATTTGCCATGTCAGCTGACCAGGTACTGATGGTCCATATTAGGGAATATTCTACTGCATTGACATGACAGGTGGGAACACCCCTTTGTCAGGTATTTTTTCTTATCCAGACCTATAGCCTAACCTTTTCTTATCCAGACCTAGCCTAACCTTTTCTTGTCCAGACCTATAGCCTAACCTTTTCTTACACTGTAGTTCAAACTAGTTTTCTGCTATGCTAAACATTCTTATTACATCTTATTTTTAGTTTGGTCTGCCATAGTAACCGTTCATGTACACACTTCACACAATGGGGGGGGGGGGGGGGGGGGGGTACAGCATTCTTCATGATTATTGTCTGTAGGTACATACATACATACGTAGTTGACCTTACACAATGGGGAACACCTACGTAAAGGGAATGAGCCCTTTTGCAGTCACGCCCTATGGAAAACACCCATATGTAAACAAACCAATCAATTGTAGTCACGCCCTATGGAAAACACCCATATGTAAACAAACCAATCAATTGTAGTCATGCCCTATGTGTTGAGTCAGCTGGCCCTGCAGATACCCAACATGCTTGGTCACAATAGGGATTTCCTATTGCGCAATTCCTATTGTGTGATTATGCAATAGGGATTTCCTATTGCGTAATCAAGATGAGGGATTATACCTTATTTAAGTAGTCTAATTGAAGACATCCTGCATTAAGTATTTCTCAGCCCCACCCTATGGTGGAAGGTGGCTGTTAACTAACAGAACATGCTGTTAAAAGTGCAGTGAACCTAGTCTGGTCTACTGTCCCTGTACAGGCATACCCCCTCCACACACATGCACACACATGCACACGCGCACATATGCGCATACACACACACATGCACACACACACACACACACACACACACACACACACACACACACACACACACACACACACACACACACACACACACACACACATGTGCACATACACATACACACACACACGCGCGCATACACACACACACACACCACATGCGTGCGCGCACACACACACACATGCGCGCACGCACACACACATGTGCACACACACACACATTCACACATGCACACATGCACACACATACACGAATGCACACACACACACACACACACACACACACACACACACACACACACACACACACACACACACACACACACACACATGCACACACGCACGCACACACATCCACATAGGCACACATGCACACACATAAACGCATGCACACACACACACACACACACACACACACACACACACACACACACACACACACACACACACACACACACACAGTAGTTGAGCCTTCGTAATACTGTTACAGGCAAAGCAGATAATAGATAGAATAACAGAAAGTGTAATAGTCTATTAGCGGTTCTGCGAACAGTTAAAAATGCTCACTATGTGAGTTATGTACTAGGGTTAATGTAAACCAAGGATGAAGTAGAAAATATTTGCCGGTGTATACAAAGAATTGGCTCAATGAGGAAGGGAATACCGGTACAATCCTACAGCATAAACATCCGGTACAATCCTACAGTCTAAACATCTGGGGTTTGCATGTAGCCACTGATCTGCTGAGTCAGCAGGAGGTTGTGTCGATGAAGTCACAGCTATAGCCCAGGTGTACAGTACACACACACACACACACACACACACACACACACACACACACACACACACACACACACACACACACACACACACACACTAGTACTCACAAATGGCGAGTATACTGCCCTATGACCCCAATTCATATTATATCTATCAACCCTGCATGTCCTATACATGTATAGTATTAGTATACCAAGGAACCTCTCTGACAACCCCCCAAATTTTGGAAGCCTTTCAATAGCCGACTTTACATTGCCTGGACTCAGATATTATGTAGATTGCTATGCAAATAAAACAACCTCTGAATAGAAACTGCTGTTTAACAAACTTTCCTAATGGGCCAGAACGGGTCAGTTATTGAGGAGTTGCACTGTATGTACATACATGTATGCGTATACGCAGGTGTTAGTGAAAGTAGCATATAAACACAACTGTACATATGTACACTCATGACTGTGTCCTTCATGTGAATATTACATGTTACGTGTAAAAACCTCTGTCACCTGTATGTGAGTGTGTACATGCGTATGTCTTTCTCCGCAAGTCTCAACAAGCAGTATTAGCAGGGTTCTGCCCAGGTAGTCTTCCAAGGTGGTAATCAAGTTGATCAATTCACATCTAACACACCTTTGAAGACCTACTTCTAAGTGCACCTTCCAACCAAAACCATCAGTGAAAGCAATAAGACATGAGGATAATAAAGTGTTAAAAAACAGGTTTGGAGAGAAGACTTTATTAATGTGATTTCAAATCATCTGATCACTGAGAAGTTAAAGGTGGTTGGCCACAAATTTTGCTGGTTAGAACTGACCACCTCCAACCAGTGTAGGCAGGCCCCTGTGTTAGGGGTGCACTTGGCAGAAAACAGTCAGCAAACTTGGCTTAGCCATACTGAAACCAAACTTAAGCCCTAAGTTTATTAATAGAGTGCTATTTACAGCTAATTTTACAGCTGTCTCCCTTCCGCCCCTGCATATACCAAATATGTGACTAGATTTTTGGCATATATCTGTTTGTCCCTTACAGACAAAAACATCCGTTCTACACACATTACAGACCTTCCTACACATATGCAAGCCATAAGATCCTGAACTTTGGGTTTAAGTGGTTTTTCACATTACGTCATTGAGGAAGTTTCAGTGTACGTATATATCTTACACATACGGACTCACACACCAGTGCATCCCGGAAATCCTCTATGTATCAAGTGAATGTGTGTGTGTGTGTGTGTGTGTGTGTGTGTGTGTGCATGTGTGTGTGTGTGTGTGTGTGTGTGTGTTGTGTGTGTGTGTGTGTGTGTGTGTGTGTGTGTGTGTGTGTGTGTGTGTGTGTGTGTGTGTTAGTATTGCCACTAAAAGTGTATCATTATAATATTATCAGACATGTGTTGATACATGATACATCACGATGTTAGCATATTGCAAAATAGGTAAAGTCAGAGTTATGAGAAAGAAAGATTAGCTGACCACTTGTTCAAGTGCAAATCACATTTCTCAATACTCTAAGAGACCTTCCAATGCATGGCACCTCCTCTTCTGGCATTGAAATACAAACTGACATTGGTGACACTAGTGAGGCCAGCATTAATTCTGTGTGCCTTGTTGCTATTCCCAAACAAGATCAATCAACTGATTGATTGATTAACTGTGAGCATGAGGTGCAGGGACTATGAAAACTACAATGCTGTGCTTGTTAATGAAAGTCAAAAGCACCAACAAGCATTGCAGCCTTCTCAGGACAGCCTACTACGAATAGGTACCGACATGAAGTATGTTTTAGTGTATCATATAGTCTGTAGAAATATCGTGATATATCGTGTATTGTGAGTATCATTGCACTAGTGTGTGTGTGTGTATTGTGAGTATTGTGGCACTAGTGTGTGTGTTTGTTTGTGTGTGTGTGTGTGTGTGTGTGTGTATCGCGAGTATCGTGGCACTAGTGTGTGTGTGTGTGTGTGTGTGTATCGCGAGTATCGTGGCACTAGTGTGTGTGTGTGTGTGTGTGTGTGTGTGTGTGTGTGTGTGTGTGTATGTGTGTGTGTATCACGAGTATTGTGGCACTAGTGTGTGTGTGTGTATCGTGAGTATCATGGCACTAGTGTGTGTGTGTGTGTGTGTGTGTGTATGCGTGTGTGTGTGTGTGTGTGTATCGCGAGTGTGGTGGCACTAGTGTGTGTGTGTGTGTGTGTGTGTGTGTGTGTGTGTGTGTGTGTGTGTGTGTGTGTGTGTGTGTGTGTATCACGAGTATGGTGGCACTAGTGTGTGTATGTGTGTGTGTGTGTGTGCACATATTCTGTATATGCTGAGTAACTCTGGGTATACACCAGACCACATGAATGCACATAAATGTACATATGCATGTGTTTTTACATGGCCATTATATATGTATGTGATAATTTATATTGAAATAGGCATGTGTGTGCATATAGAAGCTATTGGACATTGTTGATGATTTAACACATTTGAGGTATTTCCTTCCTAAGACCTGGTACCCACATTAGGTGAACGGCTGTTTAGGAGAATTTCCTGTCTCACAGTTGCCAACTGTGGTGCAATGACCATTCTAATGCTTATCATATTGTTGATTACTCTGGGCAAGTCTTGATAGTCTTCAGTAGCTAGACCTTCAAGTTAGGCCCTTGAACTAAAATGTCAGCCATTCATATTTTATGATTTCAACTAACGTATCTTGTTGGCTATAAATATGTCTGTTGCAGGATTTCCCTATGTCAATCATATTTTATAGATACTCGCCCCCCTCTCTTTCTTGGCCTGTAGGGGGTCCCAATGATGACACTGAGCCAGATTGTCCACAAGGGTTGACAAGTGAAGATCAATCTTCACCTTGCAACATTGGCACTACCACACCGGGGAAGACTGACCCAGAGGGAGAAGACAAGAGCTTGGATGTCATTTCCGATGATAACACACTGCTGGAGTTCAGCCATGTCTGGCCCTACAGTTGTTTGTTGTACATCAAACATAAGATACCATTTCTTCGACCTCTCATTATGTTGGTGCTTGCAGTAGTTGTTCTCGTGCAGCTCTGCATCATTTTCTACACGACCATCTTTGTCTACGGGAATCGCTCACACACTCTCTACTGCCATAATCTGGTCTATCTTGCCATTTCCATTCTGTTCCGACTCTTCACTCGTTGTGCTCTTCCACTGATCCTCATCAGTGCAGTAGCTGATATTCTGGATCACAAGCTTGATCGCATGACCCTACCACCGGCACAGAAAGGGTTCCTCAAAGAAATAAAAAGAAAAGAAAGTGAGGATGTTTTACGAGCATGGGCGAAGCATTTTTGGAACAAGCCCGATGAGAAAAACAACCATTTTAGCATTCTTCAGAGTGTTCACAGTCGACTGGGGATTGAGCTACAAGTTATGTGCCTCTCATCTGTGATTGAGTGTGTCCTCCTCTCCCTTATTTTCCATGTGATTGGTGCCACCTACTACCAACCTCAATATGAAACGGTGTTTCCCAACCTTCCAACCATTTTGTTTACCATCGACAGCATCTCCTTTCCAATCATGACCTGTTCTTCCGGTATAGCGTTCTCGTTCTTCTTCCACGAGCTAACTATAAAGCATCTTGTTTCCTGTGGACTGGAATTGGAGGGAATCGAGGTAACTGAACATGTGACGAAACTTACAAAAGCTGCGAAGAAGGTTGTGGGCCACTATGAAACCAACTGGACCCTTCTTGAGCTGTTCATACACTTTTGTATCTACTTTTACAGCATCATACTCTTGGTATGCAGCTTTGCACTGCAGCCTCTTGGTTGCTTACAACGACAGGATATTGCAGACAACACTCACCTACACTGGTTGTGCTTTGTGCTTGTGTTCTTTATGGCACATCTCTTTGCGACGACCATCAGACTATCAAGGAGGGGAGCTGCTCGATATCGGTGCATTGGGATTGCACTTGAGGTGTTCATCTTTGTCTTCTATTTCTCCTCTAGCGAGCACATTCCGATGTTTGGTCAGTTTCTACACATCATGTATGGGATCATTCCAGCAGGTTACCTGTTTGCCTACCTCTGGGGCGACATATATCACGAATACAGACTGGTCCTGTACAGGTCGAGACAGAGGATGGCACACTTCTCGAAGCTTGTCAAAGACCTATTTCAGTTTCTGTTTCTGTTATTCTCGCTTGTTGCATCTATATCCAGCGAATGGTATCTGCTGTACAAGCAAGATCAAGTGAATTAATTGTAACATTCTAATGTGATTATAACATTTTGCATGTGTGTATGTGCTTGTGACCTTCTAATCTGCCCTGTATCTTATTATCAATGGTGTATTGATTTTATACCCTGTGCACGTGCATGAGTAACTTCATTACAATATTATTATATTTTCCTATACCTCTCCTCTCCTCATTCCTTGAAGTGTTATGTTGTGTATGTATGGACTCAATGACATGCTGAATGTGCGGGAAACATTTGTCATGGTGCTAAACTTGCAAATCCATTGTACTCTTTGTATGCAGTATGGTGTACTCTTAATTATTTACGTATAATATTAATGATTCAGAAGTTCCTAGCTGGTTCAATGATACTATGTACATTGCATGAAAGATGCATGGGTTTTATTCACTATACATGGTAGCCAATACGTATACGAAATGGGACAAGTCATGCATGTTCACCAAAGAAATGGGACGTATACATTTTCACCAAAGAGATGTACATTATATACCATGCAGAGAAATGCATATATAATATGGGAGACGAACATCATGCAAGCAATATTATATATATATATATATATATATATATATGCATTATTATTATTATTATGACCAATTCGTGTGCTATACAGTATACATAGTACCTTTTGAGAGACCCCGGGCCCCTCATGAAAGACCACCTCTTTAATTTGTTAAGGTCACCCTTACTGGGAACAAATGCACATATATATATGTCCCATATTAAATTCCCTTGCCCTCATCAAAAATCATGTGCACCTCTTTTGAAAGACCACCTTTCGCCTGTCCCTATATATATAGGGGTGGCCTCTAGCTTAAAAGAGGTACTACTGTATATCCTAACCATACAAAACGGGACATTGATTGTGGCCGAAGTTATATATTAGGCATTATGAGGTGCCCATGCATGCAGGTTATAGTGCACAACTGCGGCTGCACCAGGCCCGTACGCAGGGTTCACAAAAGGGGGTTACATCAAGGGTTACATCGTAGATATTCTCTACAGTTTCATGTAATTTAGCATGATGCAATCTTTGTACCCTGTTGCATCACTTGCTTTTGCATCTAAGAACCTCAGTATTATTGTAGAATTATGATTTGGTTGTCTTGTGTCAGTAGGGAAACACTTTCAGTTCAATGTCTGCATAAAAGGGGGGGTTTGGTCGAACCCCCCGAACCCCCCCCCCCCCCCCCTGCATACAGGCCTGAGGACAATTGCCTGAAGTGTAATAGGATCCAGCTTGCTATAAATCATAGGTAGTCCCACGTAGCCAGACCAATATTCTGGCCATTACTGATGTGTAGGAAAATGGCAGAGCGAGATTGGGCTGGTTAGAGCTACCGTTTCCAGACTGAGCATAGATGATGAAGCAGTGGATCCTTGCTACTTATATGGTCCTGCATGGAGTTCATGCTCATCAATGCAGTTTGCTTCTACTATTCACGTGCTCTGCAGGAAGAGATTACCGACGTTATTCTTAATCTCGCGTAGCCAGCCCCTTTTCCGGAAAAAGGGGCTGGCTACGCGAGACTACATTATTCTTGCTCTATTGTTTTGCGTCCGTTCGCGGTTCGTATGCGATATGGTCTAGCTGGTTAGACTAACCTAACTACACGCAGTGCACGTGGTAGTACGATGTGCTCGGATGTGCTTCAGTGATCAACTTGAGGAGTGTAATTGGAAAACGGACCCTGTTTACCGTGTATCCAGTGGTTAAACCTTGCCCTTAAACCTGACAACAATGCTCTTTTCCCGACAGTTTGTTGGCTTCTTCTTGGAAGACGTCGATAATAGATGAATAGTTAACAATGTCGAGTTCTTGGCAGATGGATGTGTTTGGATTTTAATTTCCTCGTGTAAGCCTAGCTTGTCTACCTGAAAAAGAACACCTGGCAAGCCTAAGGTAGGGAGTGGATATGTCTCGAATGGTATGGCTTTGTTTATATCCATGCATGCTGAGAGACTCCCATGGTTTATCGCTGATCGAATTTGAATCATGATTTTGTTTCATTTGGTAGGTAAAAGAAGAGTATGGCCGCACAGGTCAATCGTGAGGACGATGAATTGCAGCCTACTACTGAAGCAGAGGAGGAAACCGTACGCCCTCCCGATCAGGGAGAACCCGGCTGGGGTGAACAAGACAATCACGTTCGAAGACGTGAGCAGCCACGCGTTGAGCCCAATCTACCCGCTGTGGACGTTCTAGACATTGCGGCGGAGTCACACTTTGATACCTTCCCTGCCTTTTCCAAGCTGATCACCAAATGCTTTCGTATGAAAGTATCCAATTTGTGGATCGCGTTGTTTTTTACCACCGTGTTGCTCTTACAGATTTACTTCGTGGTCAAGGACAGCTACGAAGGGTTTGGACGCATCTCTGAACACTCGAAGTGTAGATGCAATGGTTTCGCCACTTTTGTTATGGCCTCTCTCCGTGGTCTAACAAGGGTAGTGTTCTCAGCCAGCTTGTTTGCATGTTTGTATGTTAACATGCTAAAGGGCCGGCAACCATCTCTACCGCATCTAGTGTTTCTGAAGCAAATCAGTCAGCACCACAACAAGTGAATTCTTGTTGAATTTGTGAAAAGATACCTTGATCCTGAATGCAATGATGATGATCCAGCAGTAGTTCATCTAGCGAACATTCACCGATATATGTATGACCAGTTGAAGTGGTTCTGTCTTACATCTGTTCTGCAAGCCATTGTTCTTGTTGTTTCTTTGGCTGCTTTTCCTTACACAGACATTTCTAGTAACTGGGTCATCGGTATCGTGGACCTTTTATCATATGGCGTGTTGCTAGCTTTGTGTGGCACCATTCTCTCGCTTGAGCTCCTTGATGGGTACATTAGACAATACTTCAACATTTTCCAAACATTTTCCAATTGTAAAAGGTTGAGACAAAGGGCAAGAGCCGTCGATGAGTGGATAAGTGGCCGCTGGTACCCAATGAACAGATACAACGAAGTAATGTGTCTCGTTTACTGTATCCTTCTAATTATTAGCTGGGCCTCCGGAATTCCCCTGAGCTGTGGTTTTTCGATTTCTGTGAAGGCCATCATGGAGGAGGAAGCATACAGCTACTGGCTTATGTTCATGGGTATTGTGATTGTGTGTCAGATCATAGGAGCCAATCCCTACCGCTATCAAGTCCGAATTCTCAGTGTAGTCGTGGAAGTAGTTGCTCTGGTACTGCTGCGATTGTTTTCTCCGACTTACGAGTGGTCATCTTTTTTCCAAACCCTTTATGCCTTGTATCCCCTGAGCTATCTTTTTTGGACATACATATTGTCCATACAGAGGCAGTGGACTGGAACTGGCATCTCCAGGCAGTCTAGTGCTGACAACCGCAACCACAACCACCACTGGTGTCGAATCTTCACTCGAGGTGCTTTTGTCTTTCTCATTGTTTCGTCATTATCTGCATCATTATACACAGAATACCACCACATTAAACCGTCTGCTATTGGAATGTTTGCAACGCCAATGAAAAGTGGGGAATTTACCATGAAGCAATATGAAGACTATGATTTTTTGGAGGCCATGAAATTTCTGAAGAAGCAAAACAGTGATTTACAGCCACCAGGAAGTCAGTATTTATGTGTGTATTTCAATACAGAAGTGCTCGAGGATGATCAAGATTAACTCCAGCTGCAATAAAAGATACCATATACTATGTGTGGACCATGCTGTCTGTGACTTCAATAGTAAACGGGGGAGAAACCTCATCATTACTAAGTCAAAAGTTAGATAGGTATCATTGAGTCGGTTGTAATCTACCTGTACAATTCAAACTTGAATGCTTTCTTTTATGATTTTTTAGAAGTGACTGATTCAGTATTGCATCCTTTTATACCTCTAATTTGTTGCTTTTTACTGTATTGTTCTTCTGATTGCATCATTCATGTATATCGGTGCTTTCCCAGGGAATGTACCCCGACGGTTATGTCCTTTTAAGTCTGGCTAGCTTGTCAGCATGTAAAACTACAGTGGTGTAGTAGAGCTCGAGACTGCCAGTGATCGGGGCACATATCGAAGTGCTTGACCGTAAACAATTGGAAGCCGTACAAGTACAGGTACGTACGTCATTGTTCAAGTACGTAGGGTCTATGTACTACATGTATCTATCTATCTACTAGGCAATTATCGCGAGTTTTCGTAAACATGGCTGCGAGCAAAGTATCGCTTTCGATGAAATTCGCGAAATTCGAAGGAACTGCAACATCCACGAACTCGAAGCGGAACACAGAAAGGCAATGGTGTACTTGAGGGATTAAACGTTTGGTTAATACCAGGTATTACAGTAGAACCTCGCAACAAGACCACCGCGGAATTATGACCACCTCAAAATTAAGACCACTTTGTTGCAGTCCGGAATTTCTCCTATACTTTTACAAGAAAAGTAGTTCCAGAATAAAGACCATATTTCTTCCTCTGGATGTCAAAACCTCACAATTAAGACCACTTATTTGTGGATACTGCTGTATTCTGTGGACATTAGGCTCTGAAATGACCCCATCAGTAGAAAGAGATGGCCCGGTAAACTTGGGGTCACATTTTTATCATCCTAGTGGAGTAACAATAAAAGAGGTGTGATGGTACAATTTTTCTACAGTTTCATTGCCTTATGTGCATCCTGTGTCTATGGAATGACTGGCAGATGTGCCATGCTATTCTAGATAATACTTTCAGAAATATTATAAGACCATCTCATAATTAAGACCACTTGCGCCGGTCCCAAGGATGGTAGTATTTGTGAGGTTCTACTGTACTTCCAACTGGGCAAGACGATGATTGTAGCTCCACTACCTCACGCTTTTGATCGTTTACTCATAGACCCTAAAACCCATATTTAGGGTCTATGGTTTACTAGTCTTGATCTGCCTGATGGAATTGAGGGTATATGATCCATGCATCTAACCATAGACTCTTAATACCTATGAACTAACGTTATTAGTTATGTTACAGGCCCATAGGCAGATATTTGTCGGGGGTGTGTGGGGGTGTGTGTGGGTTCTTTTCCCTGATACATGTGGGCATACATACAAATTGTTTTGAACTGAATGTATATACAAGCTTTGGTTTACTTATTATTGTTTTTTAGATGGAGGATTGTGCTATCAGCTAGGTTACAGACACAAAACAGAGGTACTTCTTGACCAAACCCCCCGAACCCCCCTGCCTACGAGCCTGTGTTATTTCTCTTATTTCGCTGATGTTAGACCAGAGAACAAGGTTACCCAAGTTGAGCCTGTCTACAGAGACCACTTGCAGTACTGACTAGTTCTCGCAGACGGCTTTCACTGCCGGATATTGCTGTATGGTGGAGAGGTCGAGATACATGTAGATAGATAGTTTTCCTTTAAACAGGAATGCTGCATCGATCTGCTAATGCTGCAGTTTTTTTCATGTAGGTCCTGTAATCTAAAACATAAATACAACAACTTTCAGGTTTGAGGCTGTCTAGCATGTCCGGAACCGCTTTTAAAGTATAACGATTATACACAATTCATTGGCAAAAGGTGTGAAAGTTTCGGACATTGGAATGAGTTTTGTGGGGTTTGTGCCAGACTACAATAATTATTATATCCTTTCATAGCCCAGACCCATGCTCCCCTCCAATGGAGACAAGCATGGGTCTGGGCTACGCGAAACTAGACTAAATGCCAGACTGTTCGGGTGGGGCAATGATGTCAGAAACATGGAGCCATGAGCAAAGCGTCTGGAACTCCAAACTAGGTACTGTAATATAGTAGGCTTGAGTATATCAATGAAGGTCGGCAGGCAAGTAAAGGCCCGCCATGTTTGTAGTTAACGTTAAGTTGGCGCACTCCGTATGTGTGTGTGAGTCTGCTACCAGCATGCAGCATATCTCTCCAGGCAGGGAACTATTCATTTTGAAACTTTCAAGAAAGGACTAACACCATACACTTTAGAAAGAAATCATATACTATTAGGCTATTCTCGTTCACTGACACTGTATGTCATGGTGAATCAGATCTTCTCAATTACATTTGATCCGATGTAGTCTGGTGTAACCACAGAGTATCTATGGTGTAACTGACCCAATGCCATTCTACACTCAGGTCGGCTACACTAGACTAAATCTGCCAGACATTGGCCGATTATGTAACTTTTTCCATGCAAACAGGCAAAATTGTCCATCCTGATTCATGCCTTACAGGCCAGATAGGGCAGCAGGCTTCTACACAATAGGGATACAACTGGATTAAAAATAATAGGTGTACTGAGATTGTATGTGCATGAATTGGCCCAGTGGCTATATACAAAATGAGTTGCAATGTATTGCTACCAAGGCACACAGAATGAATGATTTCATGGAATCCGATTGAGTTGCCCTTATAGCCTATAATGATCTGTGAATAATTATACAGTGTGTAACACCAAGCTAAAGTAGTTTTGGGGCAGCGCATTGCCGGAGCTAAGGTGGTAGCAAAAGCACTCTCTGGTCAAAAGCCCCAACGTTCTCAGTGAGTGTAATCGCATTTTCTTTCTTTCATTGAAAAATTTAATGATGAACATTCCTAGGTGCAACCAAGCGCACACGTGTACGAGGCAGAATCGACAGAAGTTGATTACGGAAATAATCCCTATTAGGTTACATGCCTTCAAAACTACTTTTTAGGTGTTATGAACTGTAGTACTTCCTTACGAAGTACTCATATCTGTAGCTCATGCATTATATTATATCCAATCGTGAATGCAATTCTTTTCCGGCACATTCTGCATCAATCACTAGCTGTTGACGAATGCGCAATTTGAAAACATTATTATGCATTATTATTATACAATATGTCTCTTGCCTACAGAAACGATGGCTGCTAAGGAAGATGTCTCAGGACCTCGTGTAACCAGTCCTGCAACAACTATAACCAAAGATGAAGCATCATCAACTTGTGGCTTTTCTACTGAAGAAGAACATCCTCAAGACGGACCTAGTTGTATTGTGGGTGTAGGAGGCCAACTTGTACCATCGCAAACGCCAGATGCTCCTAGAAGCCCTAAGAATGGGTGCAGTCATTCATCTGTGCAGGATAATAAGACCAGCACCCCAAGCAGTCTTAAAGATCTCCCTAAATTTATGGAGCCACTAGAGAATAAAGAATCATCTGACTTCAGTCAAAGCAGTGACAAGGATCCCCATGTAGATAAGAAAGCAGAAGAGCATTTAACAGACCAGTCTAGTCATCCGGTGTGTGAAGTCCCGGGACCTCCTCGCGAAGCTGAACCCAATAATGTGCATCCTCAAGAGCATCCTCACGACGAACCTGGTTGTATTGTGGGTGTAGGAGGCCAACTTGTAGCACCACAAGGTCCAGGAGTTCCTAGAAGCCCTAAGAATGGGTGCAGTCATTTATCCGTGCAGGATAATAAGAGCAACACCCCAAGCAGTCTTGAAGATCTCCCTAAATGTAAGGAGCCACAAGAGAATAAAGAATCATCTGACCTCAGTCAAAGCAGTGACAAGGATCCCCATGTAGATAAGAAAGCAGAAGAGCATTTAACAGACCAGTCTAGTCATCCGGTGTGTGAAGTCCTGGGACCTCCTCGCGAAGCTGTACCCAATACAGTGCATTTTGACCCATTCAAAACCATCTACAAATGGATGACATCGAGATCGTCAAAATATATTCACTTGATCCTCAGCGCATGTCTGGTAGCACTTTTGCTAATACAGGTGTTCTTGGTTGGTGTTGACATCTTCAGGGGAAGCAGTCAACAGTCTAGTCATTCTAAGTGTGTGAGTGATGTATCGAGATCATATCCCATTATTTCCTTGAGAATTCTTTCACGAGTCATTCTTCCTGGGTGCATACTTGTGTACTTCTGGTGCTGGATCACAGATAATCCAGCCTGTGTAGTACGAAAGAAGTTTCTTGCTGAAATATTGAATCCACGTAACAACGAGACTGCCAGTGAGCTCATAAAGAGATTTGTTAATCCATTTTTTGAGGATCAACTTGGTACCCGCCATCATTTAGAAGAAATACAAAAGGACCTAGATAAACGACTTAAATGTATGATCCTTTTGTCTTGTTTAGTGGCTGTAGTACTTACCATTGCCTTAACAGCTTTCTCTGTCTTCGATCTTTTGACCACAAACTCTTTTGTCCTTATAATTCTTGGAGTGGCTGACATCATATCATTTGGTTTTCTTCTGGTCATGTGTGGCACAGTCTTGTCTCTTCTGTTTCTCGACATGGAGATTAAAAATTCTAGCATCCACTTCTTCGGCTATCTTCGGATAGTTTTCTTCCTCTGAAACGTCTGCTATATGTAAAATTTTCTCTCAACTACCTTGTAGAATCTCTTCGAAATAGAATAGGACTTCTTGCTGCGCATAAAAAACAAAAGTAAAGCCACTGTCCAATTTTAAATCGCATTAACCTGCCATCAATCTGCATCGATCTGCTAATGCTGCAGTTTTTTTCATGTAGGTCCTGTAATCTAAAACATAAATACAACAACTTTCAGGTTTGAGGCTGTCTAGCATGTCCGGAACCGCTTTTAAAGTATAACGATTATACACAATTCATTGGCAAAAGGTGTGAAAGTTTCGGACATTGGAATGAGTTTTGTGGGGTTTGTGCCAGACTACAATAATTATTATATCCTTTCATAGCCCAGACCCATGCTCCCCTCCAATGGAGACAAGCATGGGTCTGGGCTACGCGAAACTAGACTAAATGCCAGACTGTTCGGGTGGGGCAATGATGTCAGAAACATGGAGCCATGAGCAAAGCGTCTGGAACTCCAAACTAGGTACTGTAATATAGTAGGCTTGAGTATATCAATGAAGGTCGGCAGGCAAGTAAAGGCCCGCCATGTTTGTAGTTAACGTTAAGTTGGCGCACTCCGTATGTGTGTGTGAGTCTGCTACCAGCATGCAGCATATCTCTCCAGGCAGGGAACTATTCATTTTGAAACTTTCAAGAAAGGACTAACACCATACACTTTAGAAAGAAATCATATACTATTAGGCTATTCTCGTTCACTGACACTGTATGTCATGGTGAATCAGATCTTCTCAATTACATTTGATCCGATGTAGTCTGGTGTAACCACAGAGTATCTATGGTGTAACTGACCCAATGCCATTCTACACTCAGGTCGGCTACACTAGACTAAATCTGCCAGACATTGGCCGATTATGTAACTTTTTCCATGCAAACAGGCAAAATTGTCCATCCTGATTCATGCCTTACAGGCCAGATAGGGCAGCAGGCTTCTACACAATAGGGATACAACTGGATTAAAAATAATAGGTGTACTGAGATTGTATGTGCATGAATTGGCCCAGTGGCTATATACAAAATGAGTTGCAATGTATTGCTACCAAGGCACACAGAATGAATGATTTCATGGAATCCGATTGAGTTGCCCTTATAGCCTATAATGATCTGTGAATAATTATACAGTGTGTAACACCAAGCTAAAGTAGTTTTGGGGCAGCGCATTGCCGGAGCTAAGGTGGTAGCAAAAGCACTCTCTGGTCAAAAGCCCCAACGTTCTCAGTGAGTGTAATCGCATTTTCTTTCTTTCATTGAAAAATTTAATGATGAACATTCCTAGGTGCAACCAAGCGCACACGTGTACGAGGCAGAATCGACAGAAGTTGATTACGGAAATAATCCCTATTAGGTTACATGCCTTCAAAACTACTTTTTAGGTGTTATGAACTGTAGTACTTCCTTACGAAGTACTCATATCTGTAGCTCATGCATTATATTATATCCAATCGTGAATGCAATTCTTTTCCGGCACATTCTGCATCAATCACTAGCTGTTGACGAATGCGCAATTTGAAAACATTATTATGCATTATTATTATACAATATGTCTCTTGCCTACAGAAACGATGGCTGCTAAGGAAGATGTCTCAGGACCTCGTGTAACCAGTCCTGCAACAACTATAACCAAAGATGAAGCATCATCAACTTGTGGCTTTTCTACTGAAGAAGAACATCCTCAAGACGGACCTAGTTGTATTGTGGGTGTAGGAGGCCAACTTGTACCATCGCAAACGCCAGATGCTCCTAGAAGCCCTAAGAATGGGTGCAGTCATTCATCTGTGCAGGATAATAAGACCAGCACCCCAAGCAGTCTTAAAGATCTCCCTAAATTTATGGAGCCACTAGAGAATAAAGAATCATCTGACTTCAGTCAAAGCAGTGACAAGGATCCCCATGTAGATAAGAAAGCAGAAGAGCATTTAACAGACCAGTCTAGTCATCCGGTGTGTGAAGTCCCGGGACCTCCTCGCGAAGCTGAACCCAATAATGTGCATCCTCAAGAGCATCCTCACGACGAACCTGGTTGTATTGTGGGTGTAGGAGGCCAACTTGTAGCACCACAAGGTCCAGGAGTTCCTAGAAGCCCTAAGAATGGGTGCAGTCATTTATCCGTGCAGGATAATAAGAGCAACACCCCAAGCAGTCTTGAAGATCTCCCTAAATGTAAGGAGCCACAAGAGAATAAAGAATCATCTGACCTCAGTCAAAGCAGTGACAAGGATCCCCATGTAGATAAGAAAGCAGAAGAGCATTTAACAGACCAGTCTAGTCATCCGGTGTGTGAAGTCCTGGGACCTCCTCGCGAAGCTGTACCCAATACAGTGCATTTTGACCCATTCAAAACCATCTACAAATGGATGACATCGAGATCGTCAAAATATATTCACTTGATCCTCAGCGCATGTCTGGTAGCACTTTTGCTAATACAGGTGTTCTTGGTTGGTGTTGACATCTTCAGGGGAAGCAGTCAACAGTCTAGTCATTCTAAGTGTGTGAGTGATGTATCGAGATCATATCCCATTATTTCCTTGAGAATTCTTTCACGAGTCATTCTTCCTGGGTGCATACTTGTGTACTTCTGGTGCTGGATCACAGATAATCCAGCCTGTGTAGTACGAAAGAAGTTTCTTGCTGAAATATTGAATCCACGTAACAACGAGACTGCCAGTGAGCTCATAAAGAGATTTGTTAATCCATTTTTTGAGGATCAACTTGGTACCCGCCATCATTTAGAAGAAATACAAAAGGACCTAGATAAACGACTTAAATGTATGATCCTTTTGTCTTGTTTAGTGGCTGTAGTACTTACCATTGCCTTAACAGCTTTCTCTGTCTTCGATCTTTTGACCACAAACTCTTTTGTCCTTATAATTCTTGGAGTGGCTGACATCATATCATTTGGTTTTCTTCTGGTCATGTGTGGCACAGTCTTGTCTCTTCTGTTTCTCGACATGGAGATTAAAAAGTACTTTCGTCAATTTCGTGCATACTGTACTGACAAACAGCTGAAACTGAAGGCCAAGGCAGTGGATGATTCAATTAGTAACCGTTGGTATCCGATGAGTGTGCTAGTTAATATACTAACTGTCCTTTACTGCGTTCTCCTCATCATCAGCTGGTCATCTGGGATTCCCCTGAGCTGTGGGGTTTCAATTGATACTGAAGTGCTCATGAATGACTCACCCTCTGCATATTGGCTTGTATTCCTGATAGTATTGGCTGTGGGGCAGTTTTCGGGGACTTCCCCCTATTCGTATTCCTTTAGTGTTGTCAGCATAGCAGTTGAGACGATTATACTCCTCCTTCTCTATTTTTGTTCACCAAGCAAGGAATGGTCTGAGTTCACACATATTCTGTATGCAACCATTCCTCTAAGCTATTTCCTATGGTACCATATATTGGCTCTTCCTAGGCAGTGGGCAGGAATTAGGATTGCACTGGGTTCAAGTAGCAATATGTACTGGATATTAAAGATCGTGATGCATACTTCATTGATTACTCTTATTATTGTAAATGTTTGCCTCTCGGGATATACAGAGTACAACCACATGAACCCATCAGCCATTGACCAGTTTTCAACAAGTGCATCTATGCAGTGGAATCCAAAACTTGGGGAATATGGTGACCAAGAAATGATTGCAAAACTAATGTTTGAGCATTACCAGAAACACTGCGCATTCCATCCTTACTCTCACCCACCTGACTCTTCCATCCCTTGTCTACACCTCGATCCGAGGATGTTTAAAGACAAAGAAATGCAGAATATGATTTCCAAGACTATCACAATTGTTCAGTTAGTGTGGTCTGCCCAATACAGTAATAGCCGTCATGGAGAGCTTTCAAATCAGAGCATTAAGTTTCCACTTGTACCACCACTATCATCTAACGCTAGTACTGTGACATGATCATTACTTTGTTATCCACGTGCGTATACACCTGTGCACAGCTTTGCATGAACTTATGCGTCTTATCAATTTTTTCAGTTGCAAATCGTGTGTTATCAAATTTTTCTTATTGTATAATATTATAATATTTATAATTTAATGAAATGTATTATTGTGTGTGAATCTAGCAGGGCTAGCTGGTACTTCTATTCATACTAT
>CAUJGJ010000195.1:1952137-1972137 GCA_963170055.1 Halisarca cf. caerulea | reverse complement strand
GTAATAAAGGGACTGCAAACGACTTTATGAAGAGATTTGTTGATCCTCATAGCAAAGATGAAGCTGGTACGGAACAGCATTTGAGAGACATACAGCAACACCTTGATAATCGACTATATCACATGGTACAGCTTTCATGCTTGGGAGCTTTGGTACTAGCTCTTTCGCTACTATTCTTTGACGTTTTTCAACAGCAAGAGATGCGTTCCATACTTCTTGGAATTGTGGATGTTGTTTCATTTGGTGCGCTCCTTGTCATGTGCGGTACAGTCCTGTCCCTTTTGTACCTTGATGGAGTGATCAAACAATACTTTCGCCAGTTTCGTGTGTACTGTGTGTCTAAACAGCTTAAAATTAAAGCAAAAAATGTGGACGACTGCATTAGTGAGCAATGGTATCCATTGAATAAGCTAATTTCCATTCTTACAGTTCTCTACTGTGTTGTCCTTACCCTTAGTTGGGCATCAGGGATTCCTCTGAGCTGTGGTATTTCCATCCCACAAGAAAAAATTGAGGACACATTTGCATCTTACAGCTGGCTCTGGCTCATTCTAACCTTGGGATTTGGTCAATTTTTTGGCATGTGTCCTTTTTCCTTTTGGTGCGGTATCTTTGTATCAGTGGTTGAAACCGTTATCCTTGTCATGCTCTATGTTTTCTCTCCATCTCTGGAATGGTCTCAGTTCACTCATGTCCTGTATGCAATTGTTCCTCTGAACTATCTCTTGTGGTACCACATAATGTCCATTCCGAGGCAGTGGGCAGGAATTAGAATAGTTTCCAATGGCCAGAATTTCAACCCTGATAGCCGTACTACATATTGGTCAAGATTTTGCTCACGAAGTGCTTTAATCATTCTGATTCTTTCAGCCCTTTCTCTGTCAATGTACACAGAATATGGGCACATCACATCATCAGCCATTGACAAGCACTCTACAGCTCTTGCTCCCATGAAGCAGTTGCCTCCTTCTTCACAGTGGAGTGAAGAACAGATGTTAGCAATGCAGGAGTACATTGTGAAGAACTGCTTTACTCACCCAAACTCGCAACCACCTGAGACCTCTCCCCACTGCCTCTATCTTGATCCAAATATGTTTAAAGACAAAGAAATGCAGAGAATGATTAATAAGACAATGTCCATGGTCAGGCTAATGTGGTCAGTACATAACAGTGACGACCAAGGACAGTTGGGATCAAAGCTTATTTCTGAATGATGACAATTTGCATACCCCACAGGTAACCCATATATCACTTGAGGGACACTACATGCTACTTTATACTTATTTGTACATTTACTGTGCATGTATACCTATTTTAATTGTCAGTGTAGAATTGTGTACCTATTCTGTATTTATGTGTATATACAACTGTCGCATTAACCGTACCATACTGCAATATTCAATCAGTGTATATATTATCTTTCTAATTGTATTTAATCATACATGTTTTGCATGTTGTATTGTAGTGTATATTTATGAAATTTATGATTACAGTCGATTAGACCTCACTTACCCACACACATCTGTTCTGGATGAAATTGCGGACAAACAGAGATATAGGCCAGGAACTGGATGCAATGCAACACATGATGAGGGAGCAGTAGTTGATAGTGTATAGTAGGACTACAGTAGAACCTCGTTAGAATGAGTAATACCTGGTTAGGAAGTACAAGGATATGATACCCCAGCTTATAACTCATAATACTAATCTATATGGTTAGCAAGTACTACTGATAGTGAGTAGCTAGCTAGGAATTTGGAGGGTCCCCGGGTGTACTCACTAACGAGGTTTGACTGTATATACGTATTATGCCAATCCTATGTATTCATGGCATGCATTACGTATGCATATACTATGCATACGTACATATCAAATGCACACACACAATGTCATGCAGGCATGCACCACACACACACACACACGCATGCACACACACATACACACACACACACACACACACACACACAACACACACACACAAAACTGTATAACTGCTATAAATGTACTTTCACATTCAAGTTTCGATCAACACATGCGTATGTTTACTAATGTGTGTGGCAATACGTATACTGTGTAATTCATGCATGTTCATATACACATGCACACGCACACACATGTACACGCACACATACGCATACATACACACGCGTATGCATAATATTCATGCATGCATTAACATGAATTCTTCTGTATTGCTTGTGCATGACTAACTGCATGCATGAGACAGAAGTGAAATCATACAATCACATCCTAACTATAAAGATGAAG
Organism: Halisarca cf. caerulea; assembly: GCA_963170055.1. Classification (NCBI taxonomy): domain Eukaryota; kingdom Metazoa; phylum Porifera; class Demospongiae; order Chondrillida; family Halisarcidae; genus Halisarca; species Halisarca cf. caerulea. The sequence goes on along the minus strand of CAUJGJ010000195.1, from coordinate 1,969,869 downwards.
AAAAATACAAATGAAAAGCCTCTCTTCGTCAACTAAATTGCATAGTGCGAAGGCGGTGTGCACCATAAGTGTACAAAATTATTTGTAAACATCATATGTACTTATACTAGCATGCACTGGAGGTATGGGTACCATTGCCATGTCTTTCTACAAACTTCTTGCCGCAGTTATCAGTGAGAAGAGAGATGTATCATACTCTAAGCTGCTTCACCTCCTCAGATGCCAGCTTGGACTTGCCCTCATTCGATCATGCATCATGTGCATTCAAGGTGCCAGATCGAGGACCAACCACTATACACCCACGAGCCCTTTGTTCTCCAGATTGCTGAGAGTCACCTTGATCACTGCTAGGATGCTATTAAGGTGAACAATTCATAAGATTATTTATTCATTATTACATACATGAATGTGCCTTATAATACATATTATATGTATTGGTTTTGGTGATTGTGATTGGTGGTTCCCCAGGGAAAAACCCATTATGTAACACTATTTGTTTACTCTCCCAAATTCCAATGTAAACTCCTGAATGCGTGTGTCCTTTCAGTTGAGGGGCCCGCGTACGTCTGTAGCTATTATTGTAGGAGCATCTTGGACACTTTTGCAGATTACTGGCAAAGTGTATTTGGTTTATCGTTCTGCCATCTTTGGCAGGAATAAGTTCGGTAGCCTAGTTTTGTGATCACTGATCATGGGAGACAACTCTTGCCATATTGATAGAGAGACGGAGGCCAAAGCAGGCGGGTTTAACACGAGTAAGTACATCCCAGAGTCTTCAGAGTTAACGAGCGAGGCTATCGAAGAATCCTGCACTGTACATACTGACAATGATCAGGACTATGTTCCTGGAGTTGGATCCCCTTCGAAGTACAACCGAGTCGAAATGCAAGGTTTGCATTGTGATTTGTGTGGTAATTTATGAGGTTTACATTATAAAGCACCCACTCCTTGTTTGTATTCTCAATCTTGACTTGCCCCCGTACAATGCACATATGTGGCATATACTGTAAGTACAGTTGAACTTGCTCAGTACGTAAGTACCTGCATGGTTTAGTACATACTCCTACATAGTAAGTACTCCTTATTCTGTCCCTGTGTGTGCCTCATGTACATAAACTAGCCCTGACAGTAAGCATCTGGTTTAGTACATACTCCAGGATAGTAAGTACTCCTCATTCTGTCCCTGTGTATACCTCATGTACATAAACCAATTAACCCTGATAGTAAGTACCACTGATAATAAGTACTAATTCTATGTTCCCTTTGAGGTACGTACTAAGCAAGCTTCACTGTAGCACGTTTGCAGGTTCAGTCTATACTGAGTCTCATTTCTGTATGTACGTAGGAAAAGATCCCCAGCCATCACCAGAAAGCAAGGAATTAAATCAACCAGAAAATGCACTGAAAAGGAACAGCAGTGAAGACACTCTGGTTGGAATTTCACATATTCCTGAAACTCAAGTGATGGATAACAAGGATAAAGGCAAGATCAGTAGTGGTAGAGCTGCACAGAGGGGCAATAGGAACAGGGGTGATAAGGTCCTTAAAGTCTCGTCTTTCGAAGTCCCCGAAGGTATACATTTTCACCCATTTCAAACTGCGCAAAAGTGGGTAGCAAAGTATGCCACTAAGATTGAGGTTATACTAGCGAGTATGTTACTCTTGCAAGTGTTGCTGGTCATTGTTCATACAAGTTATGGTTTTGGGAGGCGATCTGAGCATTCAAAGTGCACCAGCTACTTGTTTGAGCTGCTTCCTATCACCATACTGAGGACACTTTCAAGAGTTATCTTACCAGGAGGGATATATTTGTATTTCTGTTTCTGGGTAATGAGAGCTCAGCTTTGTTCTGTACGCCGCAAGTTTATTACTGAAATAATGAACCCTCGTAATAAAGAGACTGCAAACGACTTTATGAAGAGATTCGTGGATCCTCATAGCAGAGATGAAACTGGTACAGAACAGCATTTGAGAGACATACAGCAACATCTTGATAATCGACTATATCACATGGTATTGCTTTCATGCTTGGGAGCTTTTGTACTTTCTCTTTCACTACTGTTCTTTGACGTTTTTCAACAGCAAGAGATGCGTTCCATACTTCTTGGAATTGTGGATGTTGTTTCATTTGGTACGCTCCTTGTCATGTGCGGTACAGTCCTGTCCCTTTTGTACCTTGATGGAGTGATCAAACAATACTTTCGCCAGTTTCGTGTGTACTGTGTGTCTAAACAGCTTAAAATCAAAGCAAAAAATGTGGACGACTGCATTAGTGAGCAATGGTATCCATTGAATAAGCTAATTTCCATTCTGACAGTTCTTTACTGTGTTGTCCTTACCATTAGCTGGGCATCAGGGATTCCTCTGAGCTGTGGTATTTCCATCCCACAAGAAAAAATTGAGGACACATTTGCATCTTACAGCTGGCTCTGGCTCATTCTAACCTTGGGATTTGGTCAATTTTTTGGCATGTGTCCTTTTTCCTATTGGTGTGGTATTTGTGTATCAGTGGTAGAGACCCTTATCCTTGTCATGCTCTATTTTCTCTCTCCATCTCTGGAATGGTCTCAGTTCACTCATGTCCTGTATGCAATTGTTCCTCTGAACTATCTCTTGTGGTACCACATAATGTCCATTCCGAGGCAGTGGGCAGGAATTAGAATAGTTTCCAATGGCCAGAATTTCAACCCTGATAGCCGTACTACATATTGGTCAAGATTTTGCTCACGAAGTGCTTTAATCTTTCTGATTCTTTCAGCCCTTTCTCTGTCAATATACACAGAATATGGGCACATCACATCATCAGCCATTGACAAGCACTCTACAGCTCTTGCTCCCATGAAGCAGTTGCCTCCTTTTTCACAGTGGAGTGAAGAACAGATGTTAGCAATGCAGGAGTACATTGTGAAGAACTGCTTTACTCACCCAAACTCGCAACCACTGGACACCTCTTCCCCTTGCCTCTATCTTAATCCTGATATGTTCAAGGATAAAGAAATGCGGGAAATGATTGCGAAGACGATGTCCATGGTCAGGCTAATGTGGTCTGTGCATAACAGTGATAACCAAGGACACTTAGGATCAAAGCTTATTTCCGAATGGTGACAGATTGCATGCACCACATGGCAACCCATATCACTTGAGGGACACTACATGCTGCATTATACTTATTTGTACATTTACTGTGCATGTATACCCATTATAATTATCAGACAGTGAGTGTAGAATTGTGTACCTATTCTGTATATTATACGTATTTACGTGTGGCTCTTGCATTATAATCATACCATACTGCAGTATATTCAATCAGTGTATATACTCCTTTTAATCATATTAAATCATACATGTTTTGTTGTATTAATTACATATAATTATATATGAGATTTATGATTACAGTCAATCAGACCTCGCTTACCCACACATGCATGCACATCTGTTCTGGATGAAATTGCAGATAAATGGAGCTATAGGGAACTTTACAGATACATGAGGGAGCAGTATATAGTTTGTTACGTACAGTAGGACTATTATATATATGCCAATCCTGAATAATATAAATCATGGCATGCTTTATGTATGCATATATGCATACATATCAAATGCGCATACACAATGTCATGCATGTAGGCATGCACTACACACACACACACACACACACACACACACACACACACACACACACACACACACACACACACACACACACACACACAACACACACAACACACACACACACACACACAACACACACAACACACACAACACACACATGCACACTACCCACATACAGTACAGACATCTTACATAAGCATAGTCCAATGGCCTGCAATAGTACTAAGAATGGGAATTCCCCTTTACCTTGTAACTTACAAGGTTTCAACTGCTACAATACATAGTAGGGATACGCAAACTTAAAGTTCACAATAATATGTTTGAAGGCCGCTGATTTTTCAAAATCAAGTATCCATATATTGTTATACATGTACAAATGTATTGGTAACTTGATTATGCAGAGGTTATGAGAATCACTTCATGCACAATTCATGTACTATTAATTTTCTCTAATTATATAGGCTATCTACATGGTATGGCTCACTAGACCACCCCCAGCATGCATAAGCTATTCCACATCTGGGGCTTGCTGAGATATGGTCTAGCAAGCCAGACTAACATGCATCATCATGTGTGTGTGTGCGTCCCTTATATATAGTAGAGATGTCGCTGTCTATACTTAACATGACATGTTGTAGGTTGGTGTACCTATGGTATGGGGGTGGCTGCTGCTGCTGATTGGCATGAAATCCACTTCAATCCGATTTCCAAACATGAATTTTTAATCGGAAACATGATCAACTTTAATTTATAATTGTAATTGTTATAAAAATTGGAAATCTGATTGGAAGAAAGGTACGTTGACCATTAATTGTAGTCACTTGTCTAATGAAGCAGCTCAAGTATAATGAATGTGTATACAGTGGAATCTCAGATAGTGGATGCTCCGAAATAAGGACAATCTCTCTACAAAGGACACAGCTTGAGGTCCCAAAATATTTTCTCCCTGTAGTTCCAATACATTTTGGACTTCCCAATTATAAGGACATGCTCCTTACAAAGGGCACAATGACTGTCCCAAAGTGTCCTTTATTCGGAGATTCCACTGTACATATTATGCATGGATCAGATATACAGGTGGCAGCATTTGTAAGTTTTAATTCATATTAATACAATTCTATAAAAATAGTAAAAAAATTCAGAACCCATGATACTAAATATACGTATATATAAGCACATATATAAAAATGAAATTCAATATAACATCAAAATTATATTATTTATACATTCGTTGATCAGTGAATGTGGACAGAAAAAAATCCAATTGAAACAATGGCTAATTGAAATGATAAACGGGTTAGAAAACAGACCATTGTACATAAACTAGTATATATATATTATATATTATATAGGCATACTGATTAACCTGTCATTTATGATATCTTATTGAAAGCAAGGCTCTGGTACTCCCTGTAAACAGCAACAACGACAGCAATTGCATGTGCTACAATAAACACACTGTGCATCAAGAATCTCGAGCTGTTTCTGAGTGCTCTCGAGAGAACTTTGATGACACTCAAAGTCTTTGTATGATGTCTCTCCTTATTCCAGATATTGAGACAAGCCAGTAGATGAAACGACAGCAGACTGGCCACTGGGTATATCACATTGGTGACTTGAATCATGATGGCCCACTTTGGACCGTAGGGATCAAAAATGCTGATACCAAGATAAAACAATTGCAGACCAGCAGAAATACGGCGCCAAGTGACAAAGTTGAAGTAGTTGTATACCATTACATGACAGACAAACAAGAAAGTAACATTGAAAGTCCAAGTGGCACGAATCTGATTCCATTCTGACTTCGAAATCTCTACCTTTTCTCCATGACAATGAAACGGTGTTGCGGTGAAAGCACTTACGATCAACATAAACAGATAAGCAGATGAAGCAGCCAGCATTACATATCGGAAATTTCCCCAGCGACTGGAGATAGCCTTTTTAACAGCCTTTAAATCAGAAATCAGTTGAGTATTTTGTTTGCCAGCAGCACGGATAAGATGGCTACAATACTCCTTCACACGCATTTCAAAGAGGTACAGACAGCTAATAACTCCAGTTGTACAATGAACGATGAAGGAAGCCACTGTTACCACAACCGTACAAACATTCGATAGGTAGTCAGGAGAAGCTCGGAAAGTTCTAAAATTAGATGCCTTTAGAAATAAAATTTGAATGAAGAAAACTGTAGAAAGTAGCAATGATGTTGTCATGACTATAGTCAATTTCTTCTCCAAAATAAAGTTCACCTGTTCAATTACAGATTTATCCTTCAGTTCGTCCATCTCAGAAGAAGTAGATAGCTGGGAGATAAGTTTTTTAATAATATTTGCATATTTAGCTTCTCTTGCCGTGTGTAAAAACCTAAGCTGCTTCAAGGATCCATTGTCAAATGAGAACAAGCGGCGGAGAAAGTACCAAGGGAGGGCAACATGGGTCAACATGCGTGCAAGGAGATTCAAAGTTGCCGTGTGAACACCACATGTGTGTTCTTCCAGATAAAATTTGTATACGGTTGCTATGCCGATCAGAACAACCAGAAAAATAAGGAAATACTCGACAACATAGTTGGATAGACTGTGGACCAATCTGTAGGCTACATGGTCAAATATAACAATCCTCTCACTAGATTGTTTGTGGTTGTGAAATACACTAGTAAATAGTAACTTGAATAGCTCAAACCAGACTGAGCGCAGGGATAGGGTGTCATGTGCATCTTCCTGGCTGTTGATGTGCCCATTGGTTGTGCTGTGTTTCCCATCCTTTCTTTTTCTGTTTGGCTTTGGACCTACACTCTCTTTATGCTTGCTCCTGATGTAGTCTTCAATCTTTTTAGCAAGGTCAAAACGACGTAAAATGCACAAGCGGGAGTAGAGATATGATAATCGGGATGGCGAGATTAGATCTTGCTCATCTAAAGCTCTAAACAGGTCGCAGCCAGTTTCCAGCGTGTACATGCTATCTAGTGGTATTTCTGGACAAAGATAAACCAGTTGTGGAAGTGAGCCATCAGCTTGGGCAAGACCTCTACTAATACCAACCAGGCAAGCTTTATATTCCTGTGCAGAAGAACACTGGTCATCGAGATTGGCATGAAAGGTGTTCTCTGAGCTGGTCCGAATAGTAGATAAAACTAATTTGTTGTAATCCAGGGAGCACGCCTCCATCGGTCCGCGCAGCGAATCGGTATTTGCCGTGGATATCACTTTCAGAGACTCCAATTCAGCAAAAAGCTCGTAGCAGCTGTGGATAGCCATGTACCGTTCTCTACAAATTAAATCTTCGAAAAAAAACTTCATATTATCCAGGCCTTCGCTTATAACATCTATTTTCTGCCCAGCATTGAGTAATCTTGCTCGAAACTGATAATGATCCGAATCTGCAGCCATTTTTATGGTCATGTGACCATGCACTTCACATAATAATATTCATGGCAAGCTCAAGTGGTTCAATAATCATTATAGTGTACGGGGCAGATAGAATGCATTCGGTCAATAACATTTGTATGGCTATTGCAGTGATAAGCTAAGTGGTTTTTTTAAAGTATTACTAATTTATATTGGATAGAAATAATTTCAGGTTCTATGGTATTATTGTCAATACAAGCTGCAATGAACATAAGAGCCCTAGCCATCAATGGCCCATCATGCATATTGTAATGGCAAAGTAATTCTGGAGCATCCACCAGTGCATAATTGTGCATATGATGGCATTTTCTAACTATATGGACCGAATTATGCATGCGTCCATCCTGAGTTCTTTAACACAAACACATTGTTTGAACATGTACAAAAACATACATATAAAAATTTCTTGAAATGACTAAAAAACAAAAATAAAATACCATAAATAAAAATTAAATAGTAATATGGAAATTTTAAATAATTGAATGTAAAAGAATGATTCTAAAACTTGTTACACACAAAACAATGGTATGTACACAATTCTACCAAGAATCACAGAAAAAAAAAGTAATTTAAAGTACTACTTTGATATTTTACTGTAAGCAAGTGCCTGGTACTCGCTGTAGATGGCCAGCGAGACCACAATAACATGTGCAACAATGAAAAGAGAATGGACGGTGAATTTCAAATTTGTGAGCGTATTGGACAAAATGGCAATAATGTTTGTAGTCTCAGAGGAGTACCTTTTCTTGTTCCAGATGTTGTGGCAGGCAAGCAAGTGAAAGGATAGTAGAATGGAAACAGGGTATACTGCGTTGACAATCTGAACCAAAATAGACCACTTTTGCCCATTGAAATCCGAGATACTGATGAAGAAAAAGTATGCCTGCACGATCATGGCTATGTAACGCCCACTGGTGAAATTGAAGCAGTTGTAAACCATTGCATGACAGACCACTCCTGTCATTATGTTGAACAGCCACGTGTTTCTAATTTGGTTCCATTCTGCTTCAGAAAAGTGTGCCTCAACACTTTCTCTGTGACAGTGAAAGGGGGTTCCTGAGTAAATACTACTCACTAGCAGTATCAGGTAAGCCACTGAGCCTGCAAACAATACCCACCTAAAGTTACCCCACCGATCCAAGATAGCCTTGCTCAAAGCCTCACAATCAGCCAGCAATCGGCTGTCTTGCTTGGCAAGACGTGAAATGTGGTTACAATATTCTCTAACGCGCATTTCAAACAGGTAGAAGCAAAAGACAACTCCAGTTGTACAGTGAACAAGAAAAGCAGCTGGTGTTGTCACGAACACACATGACACCGACAGGCTGTACGTGGATGACAGGAAGGTCGTCACATTGGAAGCTTGCAAATGGCTAAAGAAGACCACCGACAGCAGTAAAGAAGTACCAAGTACCAACATGAGCTTCTTCCTCAAAATGAAATTTACACTTTCAATCACAGATTTACCTTCCAGCTCCTTTCTCTCAGAGGAAGAAGACAATTGATACACAACCTTTGAAATTACGTCTGAGTAACTCTGTTTCCCTGCAACTTGAAAAAACCGTAGCTTCTTGAGTTGATTGGTGTTTAAAGACAAAAGACAATACAAAAAGTACAATGAAATACCAACGTGTGTTAATTGCGATGATAAGAGGTTTAACAAAGCTGTACACCTTCCACACGACTCTTCTTCTACAACATATTCATGACATCTCATTACAAAAATCACGACAATCAGACTGCGGATCACATATTTAATGACGGGGTAGGATTCTATGTGGTCAAGGCACCGATAAGCAAAATGATTGAAGATATCAATGGTCTCAATAGGTCGCTGACTGGTATGTTTAGAAACACCTTTGTGCTTACCATTTTTAATCACTTTCCTTGAAGTTCCCGGTGAACTTTCTGGCTTTTCTTTAGATTGGTGGCTTAACCCTCTAGGTTTCGCTTCTGTAGCTTGAAACTTACGTTGCTGTTTGGGTTTAGTGATCTTCTGTGATGAATTGGCCATCCCATCCTGTGGAAGGGAGTGCTGTGATACTATGCCATTGCTAACCGGTGTTGACCTTCCAGGATCAGAAGGCGATCGTACAAGAGAGCTTCTCCTTTGCTTGACAATGTGTTGACGAGCACTAAAAATATAGCCTTCAATCTCCTCAGCGAGGTCTAAACGATGGAGAACACGCAGGCGCGAATAGAGATACGATAGCTGGGTACAAGATATTAGAACTTTTTCTTCCAATGCTGCAAACAGCTCACGAGCACTTTTTAGCTTGTGCATGCTATCAAGTGGTATTTCCGGACAAAGATATATCAGCTGGGGCAGGGACCCGTCAGCACGGGCTAGGCCGTTATCAATGCGGACCAGGCAAGACCTGTACTCCTCCTCCAGCTGCTCTCGACAGTGAACAGGAACATTGTCAAGGTTGAAGTGGAATTCGTCCTTGGAGCTGAAGGACGATGAAGTGGCAAGGCAATCCTCGTACGTCGGACAACATTCTCTCAATGGACCTCGGAGCGGTTCGATATTATCTTCGGATATCACGTTCAACTGTTCCAGTACAGCAAACAGCTCACAGCCTGAACGAATGGCGAGATACTGCTCCCGAGGAATTGTTTTCTTAAAAAAGAATCTCAGCTTTTCAATACAGTCTAAGTCTTCCACGCTGTCTATTCTTCTCGAAAGGACAAATAGTTTCATTCTGAGATCAAAGAGTGATTTGCATTTGGTTTCCTCTTGACGAGACTGACGAGACTCAGCCATAGTCTTCTGACGGAGGTCATGTGATGACTCAATAAGCGCCGAGATGCTTCAATTTAGCACCCAGGGCTGTAGGGTCGAGTATCAATGATATCATGGATATTCGACTATCTATGGCTATGTTTGAACATCTATTCTATGATCACAGTATCATAATATCCTTTACATGATACTATCTACGACTGTGCACATGGCTTGTGCGATTACATTCAGGCCAAAGCAGTTAGAATTCGGTATTTTGTATAGCAACTCGAACTTGAACTGTTCATCTATGCTGTCATTCATGGGTACTAACCATGTGCCATGATGCCGATTGGCTATGCAGTAGAATCTCAGTGTTCCTGAAGAAGAACACTATATTAAAACTAATTTCTGCTTAATATAAAGTAAATCCGAACACTGTTTGGTTCACTGTAGTACTGTGTATATCCTGATAAGAAGAACTTCTCATGATTAGAATTTTTTGTAAGTCACCTAAAATTGTCTGTGTATACTGTAGAAATGTTTTATATCATACAGTTGAACGTCTCTACAATGAACCCTGGATACAATGAGCTCCCCGACGTAACAAACATAGACCTTAGTATGTACACCGATTTACTCTATTGGAAATGAACCCTGATGTAGTGAACCTTTCCAGCAGTCCTAAGGGGGTTCGATTCGGTATAGGAGGTTTGACTGCATGTGTTTTCAAGACATGCTTAGTCAATGGAATAAGTGATAGTTCAATTCTTGCCAAGTGGGCCAAATTTTAAACAAAGGAACAATAAAAGGGTACACTTGACAACATGAGTGTATTCATGATATACATAAACCCATTAAATCATTTGCGGAAGAGTTGGAAGCCAAACAACCCAAACATAGTTACAAGATGAAATCATTAAATTGGACAAAATTATAATATGTATAATAATTATATATACGTATATATACACATAATAATAATATACAACAGACTACATGCAGTACAGTACAGTGCTACCTGACAGAGAGAACATGGAAGGAGTTATACTCCAAACATAACACGTACACAGCTACTACAGATGTTAGGAAAAGCATGAAAAAATTCACAAAATACGTAGATTTACAAATAACAGTTCTAAAAACACCAACATAGTGCACAGATTTAGACCACAACATAGTTTTAGTCCATGTGTGACAGCAATTGACGTAAAATACAGACAAACCGTATGCCAGTGGGTACAGTACATGTATGATCTGCAACAGTCCAGCCCACTTCAGGTGCTGACCTTCCAAGCGTTGGTACATCAGGAAGAAGACAAAGAGAATTTGTACGACAATAGCAACAATGCGTCCGTGTACGAAAACTCGATACCAACACACAAGCAATTGGCCCAAAAGGCCGACTAAAATCCAACACAGCCACGAGCTTGGAATATCAATCACATCTTCTCTACTGAAGTTGAGCTCTTTACCACCACTGCAACGGAAAGGTGCTTGAAAGTAAACACTGCAGCAAAGAATGGCAACGTATGTCAGAGTAAAATAGACGATGGTTTTGCTAAAACCACTCCAGCGTGTCTCTAAAACCTGTTTGACCTGTTTCGCATCTCGAACAACCTCTCTCGCTTTTTTCTTGCTGGCACAGTGAATCACATACATGAGGTACTCGCACACTCGCATTTCAAACAAATACAGTGACAGGCCCAGAGTTACACTCCCAAGGATCACCAATGATGTTACAATCATCACAAAACAATATAACCTGGCAAAAGTGTCTGTTGTTAGCCCTGTAAATGTGGACCAGTTGGCACTAATGATGAGGAAGATGCTTGTGGTGAATGTAGCCGATTGTGCTAATGAAGTAGCCGTCACAAATGTGAGCTTCTTTCTGAGAAGCGAATTGACCTTTTGAACTGGATGTGCCTGAACTCGTACAAGCTCTTCCCACTCAGCCCCTGTTGACAGTTTCTTTACCACACTTGTCAAAACTTCCTCCACTTCCTTCCTGGGCTTCTGAGAAAAAAATCTGCACTGTTTTACTCTGTTATCACCTGTGATGTTGGGGAGGGTGGAGATGACATAAAATGGGAGTATGTTGTGAGTTAGAAGCTTTGATGCCAGGTTCATAATGGCTGTCGCAGGACCGCAGTGCATCCACTCAAGGGGGAACTTCACGAACGACAAGATACAAGTTAAAACCATAACGCTGACTAAAACATGGTATACTCCCGGAAAACAGAGTGCAGAATTCAGACAGCAGTAGACTGGATGCTCAAAAATAGACAGCTTGGCATTGAGGTAGGGTTCATTTGGCACAGTGGAAGGTGCCGACTCTTCACCGGTTTCTGCCGGTAGGACTACTGTAGCGGAGTCTGCTTCGGGTTGGGTAAGTGATCGGTAAGTATCGACAGAAGACATTACTCCACTTGTGTGATAAGTTGACAGGCATGTTGCTGTAGGCAGACGAGCAGGTTCCGAGACTGATCTCACATACCCGTTTGAGGGCTTGTGGAGGTCGGGTGAAAACTCAGTGGGCATGTGAACTCTGGCCAACCTGGTATAAAATTGAAGCTTGTGACACAAGTCAAAACGCTCAACCATACGGAACATTGTGAAGAGGTATGACAGTTTCCAGCAGCACAGTACTCCCGCTTTCTCCAGCGACGTCACGAAAGAGAAACCATCTTTTAGCCTTTCGATATCCTTCAGACGGAGACAGGGACAGACGTAGATCAGCTTCTGCAAACTCCCGTCTTCCCTGGCTAAGCTGTCGCTTATTTCGGTCATGCATTTCCTGAACAGTACTTCCAGCCCACTCGCTTTCTTCTCCGTGGTGATGTCCACATTGGCTTCGAGTCTCAGTGGCAGAAACGATCTCATCCCGCGATCGAAATCCGACACCTCTTTGTCCGCGTCCCGCTCACAAGCGGAGCAAAGGTTTCGGAGGACAACCTGATAGTGGTTGGTCGTCAAAAGCTCTTTCTGCTCTAGATAAGTAAATAGCTGGTAACCTTCTTTTATTCGCAAATACGTTTTCCGAGGCATGCGATTGTAATAAATGTACTTCATCTTCTCAACTTCGTCCTCACTGAGAGACTCCGAAAGGCGAAGAAGTTGTCGTCGGAAAGTCAGCAAGCGTCTCTCGCTGTCCTCACTCATGATGGCCCCGCTGACGATGATTCAAACAAGTGAGTTGTGTCATGGATATAGTCACGCGCTGTACTCTCCTCCGGAAAGTAATTCCCCAACAACAAGAGGTCGTTGGAATTCTGCCCCACCGGAAGTCAAAAAGCTCTCGGCCGTGTTTGGACTTCCCAGCAGGTCAACTTTCCTTCCTCCTACGTGCTGGAATTGATGCTTTACCAACCCTGGCCAACCATCAACGTTGGAAGATCCAAAGTGATCCTTTATGTCCTCTGCAACACCCACCCATGTACAGTTAGTCACATTCTGAACAACTGTGCAACCTCTCTCAACCAAGGCCGCTATTCTTGGAGATATGATTCGGTCCTCCAGCAACTCTTCTTACTCATTCGTCCACAGCTCACTAACTGCTCAATGTACATGGATCTTCCTGGCCACCGAGCAGTAGACAATCCCCCATCAACAGTGCCCCCCCCAACCTAGTTGTCACCAGTGCTAGACCTGACACCATCATCATTAATTATGGCGAACCATGTCCATCTGTAATCCTTTTGGAGCATACCATTCCATCCAACTCAGTTCATTCTATCACCACGCCAGGTCATGCAAACATGCAATCAAAGGAGAACTACTCTGTACTTGTTAGTGATCAAGAATCTACTGGTTATAAGGCTGATTTGCTCACCTTTGAGATTGGTTCTCTTGGTCACTTCAACAGAGAGTCCGTCAATGTCATCAAGACTATTCTCCCTGAACTCACTAGAAGAAGAATTGCCAGTGACCTTCTTGCCTTAAGCAAGATTGCGATTACTTGCTCAAAACTCATTTTTGAAGCCAGACTTGGTGAATCGTGGAACACTAGTCTTCAACTCGTCTCCTCTCCACCCATTGTATGACTCAGTTACGTTCCTATTTCTACTCTGTACTTTTAGTTAATTATTTCATATTATTCACCTAGTTGACTCACATAATTATCACTAGAGTAAAAAATGACAATTCGGCCAGGTACAAATTTGGCCACCCAACACTTCATGCCGGTAAAGGCTATGAACTTACAATTCCTGTCAACCACAGCCCTCTATACGTACTGGCTGTAGTTAGAAATTTAGGTGGTTCTGTTGTACCTTACAGAAATTAGAGCAATTCCCCTCTTGTGGCCAAATAAATGAGTATTTGGCCAAATGTATGTAAAAGTTGGCCGCTCTTGTTTTCTCAGTCAATTCAACTCAAAAGACTCTGAAACATTTACTGAGCAAATCACAACACATGCCCCCAAATTTGCTATAAAGTTTCAGCTCCAAAATGTTCAGGTAGGTTAGGTTAGAACAGAGAATGTTACATACGTTTGAAATCTAGCCTTATGCAAGCGCACATGCATACTCACAAGAGCGTGAATTGACTGCACAGGGTGGTATCCCAGAACTATAGACACAATGCCACTGAGAACATTTTGCATTATTGTGAATAAGCTCCTACATGCATGTTGCAATGAGTTGAGTACCATGGTGTAACGCACATTAAACGGTGGTTTTCTGTAGATCAGCTAATTCTTGAATAACTATAAATTTAAAATCTTGTGTCTGTGTACAATGCATGGTGTTAAAAATGACAAACTCATTGCAACATGCATGCGGGAGCTTATTCACAATAGTGCAAAAGGCTCTGGTATAGTGTGTATAGTTCTGCGTTACCACCCTATGCAGTGATTTTACATTCTCGTGAATATGCGTTTGCACAAGGCCAGATTTCAAGTACATTGTGACATCGTCTATTTTAACCTAACCTACTTGAACACTTTGGAGCTGAAATTTTATAGCATGTTAGGGGATATGCATTGTAATTTGCTGTGAATGTTTCGGAGTCTTCCGAATCGAATTGGCTGAGATAACAAGCACGGACAAATTATACATACAAGCGGTCAAATATTCATTTATTTGGCCACAGGAGGGGAATTGCTCCTAGTCCTGAAATGTACAACAGAACCACCTAGATTTTTAACTGCGACCAGTACATATAGAGGGTTGTGAGTTCATAGCCTTTACCAGTTTTGCCTTTTTTTTTTACTCTAGTACATAAGTAGGCTCTAATCTTAAACTCTTAGACTAATCACCTTCACTTATACTCAGTTATATTTACATATAACCTCACACATGTCTCATGCTCTCACTTGCCAAGTATTTTCATGCCCCTCACGCATGTTTTTTACGCCTGTGTCCGAATGTACTTGTACAGTATGTCATGAATTTTATAATTAATATTCCCCCCCGCAGGCTGCCTCTTGAGACTAAAATCCCGTTCCAAATTTATTGAATTCAGAACCGAAGGCGAATATCGTTGTAAAGGGTGCGGTGAGGTGCAAGGACTCTGCAGTATGGTCTGTTAATTTCCTACTTCTTCCGCGCTACTATCAGCTCGAAACATGAGCGAAAATCCAGTGTCTTCCTTAACGCTAGCTGGGCACCTCGACCTGATAAGAGTTTCCTCAAAGTCACTAGGTTTGTGGGATAAAGCCTGTCTGTATGTGTGCACGTCTGACCTGACTCGCCTACCATTATTCTGTTGCAGTCCCGTCGAGAAAGAAGAAGCACCGCTACTGGTAGGCTGGTTACACGTAGCGTATGTATGTGTATGATGTGATGCTGATGTGTGATGTAGGTGATGATTAACAATCGTGATGATGATGATGATGATGATGTGGTGTGTTGTTGCTGTAAGTACTTTAGTTCTCTGACCATGCGGTACCCCGTGCAGAGCCACAGCAAATGTGTACACAAACTTAATCCAGTCTTACTCTTCAATTCGAGTTTTTTCTGTGTCTGTTATGTTTTACCCATCAGGACCAGTATGGAAATCTTTGGTAAATCATTACAGTATCCTGAATGAAACAAAAATGATGGTAATGATGATGATGATGATGATGATGATGATGGTGGTGGTGATGATGATGAATGTGATGATAATGATGGTGATAATGATAGACTAAGTGAAGGTGATGATAATGATGGTGATAATGATAGACTAAGTGAAGGTGATGATGGTGATAATGGTAATGAAGGTGATGATGGTGATGAAGGTGATGATGGTGATGATGATATTGATGGTAATGATGAAGATGATGATGATGATGATGATGATGATGACGATGATTATCTTTCTTCTGCAATGCAGTTAGATCACTTCTTGGCTCCTCCATTATGCTGTGATATTTTCATGTACATAGCCTTAAGCTCTCATCGCTTCAGGTTTTTGCATTTCACTACAGAGCTAAAGGGAGAGAGCCTACGTTTCTCAATATCTCTTCCTTTGATGTGTATTAATTTTCTTGCTGTGGCATACCACACTACTAGCAGAGAGAAGCCCCCCCCCCCCCCCTTCCCCAAAGAGATGATCTTTTGCCCCCTCCCCCCCACCCACCCAATCTTTTACTCCTCCCCGTGGCTCATCCTCCCGCCTATTGACTACCTAGTTTACTGGGATCCCCACCCCCTCAACGATATGCAGTTCTCTTCCAGCCCACCCCAAAGAAATTCCTGAATGCAGCATTGTCTAGGCACATATTGTAGTTGAGGATGTACATAATTTTATGCTATGGATTCCCAATGTATTACAGTGGAGTCTCATTACAGCGAATCCCAGGGGACTCGGAAAATTCTTCACTATATCAGAAATTCACTATAACCAGTCATACTCTCATAGTAGAACATTAACTGGGTCCCATGAATTTATTCTCTGTAACAGAAACTCACTGTAAGAGTGTTCTTTATAGCGAGTTTCCACTTTATCTGCATTTAAACCACTCATGCATTATTCGGTACTGATTTTCCCTTGAGGGGATGTGCCTACACATTCTTCCATATATACGTAGCATACCTTGTGTCACGGTAGTCTTAGCTCAAAAGGCACACACACACACACACACACACACACACACACACACACACACACACACACACACACACACACACACACACACACATACACACACACATGCATACATATGTTTGATTTGTTTATTGTGCAAAAGAGCATACTTATATGGTAATGGAAACAAAAGGAATTCTAAAGGTAGATTCACAGTATGACACATTGCAAAGTGTTGCGTAAGGGTCACGTGTTGCGTCACGTGTTGTGTTAATTTGTGAACATTGTGTGTCGTGCAAACGTAACTATGTGAGCTGTACATACAAAGGATAGTATGGCCCATCTCCTACAACCACTAGGGGGTACCTGTAGGGACGGTCTACCAGACCAGACTAATGCTCAGGATGAATCCCCCCAATGAAGCATAATGTCTACATAGACGCATATGCGTACATATAGAGTATATAATACTGCACATCTTTGGTGGATGGATGAATGTCCCTATACCCACAGGTAGGAAAGTGCATACTTGTCCACCGGTATAGGAAACATCATCATGTCTGTTTTGTCGCTGTGGTCCAGTGGAGTCATTTAGCAACTAGGAAACAGTTTTGAAGACAGTATAGTGAACTCAGTTGTAATTTATCTGGAGTGGAAGACGTGTTGCTTACCAAGTGTGTATCTTGTGTTGGCAGTATTGACATTATTGTTAGAATTCTTTGAACTGGAAACCTCCATATGCAACTCTTTGTGGGCCTCACGAATGTCAGATTACAGAGTTTGTCAGATTATCAAGTGTTTCTTAGTATGGGGCCAAATATGGTGTTTATACCTCAGAATACAGATCAGAGGGAATGCTGGACTATTGAGATGTCCGATTGCAGAGGTTGTCAGATTCTGAATCATTTCAGAGTACAATCTACTGAGATGTCCGTCTCTCAGAATACGGTCAGATTAGAGAGAATGTTGAATTGTTGGGG
>CAUJGJ010000195.1:1942137-1947137 GCA_963170055.1 Halisarca cf. caerulea | reverse complement strand
AGGAAATACTAATGAGTGCCCCTGGGTGCACTGCAATTGTTCAATGTTGAAAGTATCCGTGTGTGTGTGTGTGTGTGTGTGTGTGTGTGTGTGTATGTGTGTGTGTATGCGTGTGTATGTGTGTATGTGTGTGTGTGTGTGTGTGTGTGTGTCCAGTTGATGTGAGGGGCTGGTCAGTAATCTATTTTGAGAGCTTAAGCCTGTTGCGAGAAGGTGGTGTTTTTAGAAGGATGAAAACTGGGACACTCAGCTGTTTACAGGTGAAATCATACGTACCTGTCGGCCTCAACCACTGGAAACATTAAAAATGACTTGGGTATTTCTTTATCAGACTTTTAGCAGGGTGCTAGTTATTGGCTGGTGCCCTAGATGCTATCAGCCTGGATATTACTGAGTTTAGGGTTGGGAATCACTGCTGCTGTGAGTTAGGTGGGCACGCCACCGCTCTTCAGCTGCAGCCCAGCCCTACCCATCCTGTGGGGCTTGCAACCTCACAGATGGGCAACCCCTGATTGCACAAGGGGGCCATCAGGGATGATGGAGGCAGCTGGGCCCATATCCAGTGGGTCTCTCCCTCACTGATGTGTGGTGGCTCACCCCCAGTTGGGCCCCCAACAAGGGGGCCACGATAGCCAGCACTACAGGCTGTGGTATTATAAGTTACCAATTACAAGTGTGTGTGTGTGTGTGTGTGTGTGTGTGTGTGTGTGTGTGTGAGTGTGTGTGTGTGTGTGTGTGTGCATGTGCATGCATGCGTGCGTATGTGTGCGCATGCGTGTGTATGTGTGCGCATGCGTGTGTATGTGTGCGCATGCGTGTGTGTGTGTGTGTACGTATGTCCTGTTAAAGTCACATTAGTGCTCATGTGACTTTTAGCATAGCCAAAATTGGCAAAATTCCGCACAGCCAACATACCAATACATTGGCCTCCCACTCCTGTATGTGTTTTGTGGTTCCCCCTAGTATGTGTGTGTTTTGTGGTTCCCCCTGGTATGTGTGTGTTTTGTGGTTCTCCCTGGTATGTGTTTTGTGGTTCCCCATGGTGTGTGTTTGGGGTTCCCCCTGGTATGTGTTTTGTGGTTCCCCCTGGTGTGTGTTTTGTGGTTCCCCCTGGTGTGTGTCTTGTGGTTCCTCCTGGTGTGTGTGTGAGTGTGCATATATACAGTCCCCACTTCTTGCATAGCAGGAATGTACGCATGTACTGGATAAAGGAATGCTTTTGCCTAGTCCCGAGGGTATGCGATCAACAGGGGACCACTGTACGTATGCAGGATTTTATCCGGGGTCAATTTTTTTCGGGATGGAGACCTTTGCACCTGTATATATGTACACACACAAGTGCCACAAGCGTGTGTGTGTATTGAAATTGTACCCTGTATAAATGGATTCCTGATCAATTCATGAGAGCTAGTGTTCATTCGCAAAATTGAAGGCTACATATATTTATTTGTGGGGAACCATACTCAGGGTGCCCCCCCCCCCCCACACATACGTAAAACCCTGATATACACATATGTACATAAGGTATGTACGTACATATTGTGTGTGCGCACCTTTTCTGTCAAATAAGGTCTGTGTCTCTCCTAGAATGAGGAATTGCGTAGGATTGTGGACAGATTGGTGGACACTGATCCTGACAACAAGAGAAATGTGAAACGCTTAGTAACAGAAGTGAAGGACCTCCAACTGAGAGTGGAGCACTTGGAGAGTGTAAACAAGACACTCAACCACCAGCTCCTGAAGGCACAGAAGAAGGAGGAAGAAGAAGAGAGGCATCACGACGTCATTGAGAGGCAATTCTTGTCCATCAAAGCTCAACATGTGAAGTGGCTTATAAGAGTATTCTCAATACCCACTGGATGTAAGTGTGCCTCACAAGTCTGTGCTTGCTTGTGTGTGTGTGTGTGTGTGTGTGTGTGTGTGTGTGTGTGTGTGTGTGTGTGTGTGTGTGTGTGTGTGTGTGTGTGTGTGTGTGTGTGTGTGTGTGTGTGTGTGTGTGTGTGTGCATGTGCGTGTGTGTGCATGTATGTGTGTGTGTGTGTGTGTATGTGTGTGTGTGTGTGTGTGTGCATGTGCGTGTGTGTGCATGTATGTGTGTGTGTGTGTATGTGTGTGTGTGTGTGTGCATGTGTGTACTGTACAGTAAAGCCTCCCTCCCAATTGTTAAATAGAGCATTAACAGTATGCACCCAAGTAATTTGTGATTTGCATGTACACTATGTATGTATATATGTGCATACAGATTTACTGTATATGTACATACAGTATGTACAGTACCTTCACATACAGTACGTATGTACAGTACCTTCACATACAGTATGTACAGTACCTTCACATACAGTATGTACAGTACCTTCACATACAGTGTGTATTCCTGTGTGTCTTGCTCTATGCATGTGGTTGCTGTCTGACTTGCACACTTTCATATGTACATACATTTCACCCACTAGCTACCACCTACCTTCCTGGACCAGAAGTAGTCTCACCTGAAGAAGAAAGGGCAAGAGTTGAAGTCAGGAGGATGCTGAAGGATGACTGTCCTGTGGAAGAATTCTGTCAGATATTCAACAGGTGTGTGTGTGTGTGTGTGTGTGTGTGTGTGTGTGTGTGTGTGTGTGTATGTGTGTGTGTGTGTGTGTGTGTGTGTGTGTGTGTGTGTGTGTGTGTGTGTGTGTGTGTATCTGGGACAATTATAGCAGTTACCTATTGGGTAACTGCTATAATTGTCAATTGGGTATTGAGCAAAAGTCCAGTTAAGTATTCTTATGACCGACCATTTATATTTGGATCAAAGAAAATGTCTGCCCCAAAGGCACCAAGGTTTTTTTACCCTAGTAGCAGTTTATTGTCTAGTTACAGCATGTAGTCCTTGACTATGGTGTCTGGAACATTAATGTGGTGACTGTACCTCATAAGACAGTCGGATTAGAGAGACTGTCGGATCACAGAGGTGTCCCAGTATTCAGCCACGCTCCTCTTCCCTTCAGTGACAGACTGCTGGACTTCCAGGACGAGTGTGGAGACACGTACTATGCTGAGAACGAGCCACTGGCCTACGCCTACCTCTTGAGAAGACTCTATTTGAGATACACACACGAGGTGCATTGGGTTTGGTTTTCAGTGCGCACACTATTGGGGGTGGAGTGGTGAGGTTTACGTGTGGGGGTGGAGTGGTGAGGTTTACGTGTGGGGGTGGGGTAGTGAGGTTTATGTATGGGGGTGGGATAGTGAGGTTTACGTATGGGGGTAGTTGGGTTTACGTATGGGGGTGGGGTGGGGTAGTGAGGTTTATGTATGGGGGTGGGGTAGTGGGGTTTATGTATGGGGGTGGGGTAGTGGGGTTTACGTATGGGGGTGGGGTGGGGTAGTGAGGTTTATGTATGGGGGTGGGGTAGTGGGGTTTACGTATGGGGGTGGGGTAGTGAGGTTTACGTATGGGTGTGGAGTAGTGAGGTTTACGTATGGGGGTGGGGTAGTGAGGTTTATACGTGGGGGGTGGGGTGGGATAGTGAGGTTTACATGTGGGGGTGGGGGTGGGGTCATGGGTGAATTATAAGTATTTATTGACCTGATTTATGGCACTATGTGTAGTGTACATACATGTGTTGTCATGAATAATTCCCTCATATTTTCTGTCTTTTCAAATTGCTACAATTAGATGTCGCCAGGATACCTGTAGCTCTGGAAGTGCTTTGTATTTCCCTTCCACCATTTTATGGTTCACACTAATTGATCATTTAGTCAATCATCGTGCATTAGTGGTGATTGATCATGTGTGCATTTGGCTCTGAACACCATATTATGTGTATGCATACGTACACATTGAGCCTTTTTAGGACTCTGTGACATTCATTTGTCCTGGTGGTCAGTTCCTTGTATGGACTATTGGTAAAGGTCAGCGCAGTTGATTGGCTTCGTATTGTCCTCTCCTGTTTAGACACGCCCATTGCAAATGGCAACACTGCACGCCACACTGTGGAACGCTCTGTGATTAGTTTGTACTTTTCGTTGCTCTGTCTGCTCTGTCTCCACTTGGATTTTCAGCACAGCTGGCATTTCATGTCAGTAGAATGATGCTAGTCTCATGGAGCAAGACCACTCCTCCTTCATTTTTACTGGGGAAGGGAGTATGGGTCTGGCTCCATGAGACCAATATTCTGTGGTTTGTGAGTGTATACCGTAAATTTGGGTAATTATGCAAGGTTAAAGGTATCCTATTTCGACCCCCACAGACATTACGTGAACTTTTATTGTACGATTTTCGTAACATGTAGTATTATGTGGTATCAGACACTAAATATACTAATGTTCTTAATGCACTTTTTCTCGAAAGTAGCATAAATTTATAGGGTAACTAAAAACATATTGTAAATTTCCAATCCTACAGTATTTGTCTTTGGGTTGTGTTCCATGCAGACACAAGAGGAGGCTAGGAAGAAGTGGATAGATTTCTTCAAAACGGTGAAAATTTCCCCCAAAGGTTTCCATGATCTCAGTGACAGGAAGAAAGAGTTGAAATCGCTACTTTTGATGGGATTTCCACTGTCTTGTAGAGATATGAGAGTGCAGTTGTGGAATAGGTGTGTGTGTGTGTGTGTGTGTGTGTGTGTGTGTGTGTGTGTGTGTGTGTGTGTGTGTGTGTGTGTGTGTGTGTGTGTGTGTGTGTGTGTGTGTGTGTGTGTGTGTGTGTGTGTGTGTGTGTGTGTGTGTGTGTGTGTGTGTGTGTGTGTGTGTGTGTGTGTGTGTGTGTGTGTGTGTGTGTGTGTGTGTGTGTGCATGTACATATGTGCATGTGCACATGCACGTGTATGTGTGTGTGTGTGTGCGTGTGCGTACATGCTTGCGGGTGTATGAGTGCATGCACATGTGTATAAGATACACATGTATTGTGTACGTATATGCAACATACTGTAGCTACATGCTTACATAGGTTCGTATGTACAGTATGCACATATACGTATGTACAATACATACTTGTACAATTATGCTGAATGTGAAGT
>CAUJGJ010000195.1:1927137-1934637 GCA_963170055.1 Halisarca cf. caerulea | reverse complement strand
GTAGCCCGCCATCAGACTCTGGGACTTTGTGCTTTTGGAAGGACGTATTGTACGTGTGCAGTTGGTTCCTATTGTGTAGCTCCCACCTGTCTGCCTTTCTGTCTACAGTCTGTCTGCCTGTCTGCATGTCTGTTCACCTGTCTGTCTGTCTGTCTGTCTACATGTCTGTTCACCTGTCTGTCTGTCTGTCTACAGTCTGTCTGTGTGTCTGTATGTCTGTGTGTGTGTCTTTATCCACCCATTTGTCTGTCTGTTTGACACAGTGTTTGTCTGAGTGTACTTGGTCCATGTATCCATCCCATATTTCACCACCATTCATATGTACAGTATATCTGTGGATCCATCACACACACACGCACTCATGCACACACGCATGCACGCACACACACACACACGTATGCACACATATGCACACACGCTCGCATGCATGCACACACACACACACACACACACACACACACACACACACACACACACACACACACACACACACACACACACACACACACACACACACACACACACACACACTAACCTATTCTCGTATCATGAGCCTCACACAATCTCTTCCACCGCATCTTCTCCTTTTCCCAAAGGCTTTGTTCAGGTTCACTGTTGGTCTTCTCAACATGTATAAGACGCAAATACTCCAGATTCGTGATTCAGTTACTTTGCTTCAATTTCTGAAGAATATGACCAGACACACGTTTGATGTTGAGGAGATGTGTAGGGTATGTATGTATATAATATAATATTTGTCTGTATTTGTATGTATATATATACAAGCCTACATGTACGTATGTTCATATAAATGTATGTACATGTGTGCACACACACATACATGCAAATGAATGTGCACATACACACACGCGCGCGTGCACCACACACACACACACACACACACACATGTTTATTCACTTTAGGAGGCAAATGATGCCAAAGTTTCTTCAAACATTCTCAAACGCTTTGAACACCACTTTTTGAAGATAAAGAAGGAGTTTTTGAAAGCAGAGAGGGAGAAAGCAGAGGAGATGCAAGCAGAAGCTGAGAGATTGTATCAGAAGAAGTTGAAAGCCATCACTGCAGCTGAGAAACTGGCTCCAAGTCCCAAAGTGAGGACCCAACTGTTCTCCTGTTGTGTCACATGCATTAAGAAGTGTGTGTGTGTGTGTGTGTGTGTGTGCGTGTGTGTGTGTATGTGTGTGTGTGTGTACGTGTGTGTGTGTGTGTGTGTGTGTGTGTGTGTGTGTGTGTGTGTGTGTGTGTGTGTGTGTGTGTGTGTGTGTGTGTGTGTGCACACACACATACACACTCACACACACACACACACACACACACACACACACATACACATAGTCATTCTCCCTATGATTTCATCCAGTCGGAAGAACCTGTCACAACACCAAAATCAGCCCTTCGACGTCACTTCACAGTAGCCCATTACTTGTCACAGAGCAGTAGCGACAGGAGAGTTTTTACGAAACCACGCTGGTTGTGTAGCTGTCCTTGCCGGAAAAGTAAGTCTGATACCAAACAATTGTTGAAGCAAATTATACATACATGCATACATGTACATACATACAGTACATATATACTCCCACTCAAACACATGCCAGTGCTCGTACAGTTACATATTACACTAATACACTCTGCTACACTAAAAGTACACTCAGCTACACTAAAAGTACACTCAGCTACACTAAAAATACGCTAAAAGTACACTAAAAGTACACTCTGCTACACTAAAAGTACACTCAGCTACACTAAAAGTACACTCTGCTACACTAAAAGTACACTCAGCTACACTAAAAGTAGACTCTGCTACACTAAAAGTACACTCAGCTACACTAAAAGTACACTCTGCTACACTAAAAGTACACTCTGATACTCCAATAAGCTCATATTCATACACTGCATGTACACATGCATGCACATAGGTGAACACATACGTATGCACACATATACAAGCATACAGGCACGCATACATGCACTTATGTATGTACAAACACACATTCACGCTGGCGTGCACACACACACACACACACACATGCACGCACGCACGCACACACACACACACACACAAATGCAGATAGACACACACAGACACACAGACACACACACACACACACAGACACACACACAAATGCAGACAGACACACACACACAGACACACACACACACACATACACACAGACACACACACACACAGACACACACACACACACACACTTACACATACACACATGCATGCACACACACGCACGCATACGCACACACACACACACACACACACACACACACACACACACACACACTAACGCATACTCTTGACTTGCCGCCTGTGTTGATGTGCTGTTTGCAGATGAGGTATGGTTAGTGTTCCAAAGTGGTAACAAGTCGAGTACCGTTGTGTCAGTCTCCATTTCTCCAGCTATCAAAATGGACTGCATTGACATCGATGTAAGAGTATAATGGCTGTTTGTGGGGCTGTAATGTGGGGTGTGTGTGGGGTGTGTGTGGGTGTATATGGGTGTGTGTGGAGGGTGTATGTGGGGTGTGTGTGGGGTGTGTGTGGGTGTATATGGGTGTGTGGGGGGGTGTATGTGGGGGTGTATGTACGTATGTGGGGTGTGTGGGGGTGTATGTGTGGTGTATGTGGGGCTGTATGTGGGGCTGTATGTGGGGCTGCTTGTGGGGCTGTATGTAGGGCTGCTTGTGGGGCTGTATGTGGGGCTGCTTGTGGGGCTGTATTTTGTGCACATGTTGTAGTACATGCGTGTATTTACTCTGTGCATTACTACTCTTGCGTGTGTAGATTCCCAAGGACCCAACCTGCATGTACTACAACTCACAGTGCAATACTGTGCTGGTTGGTACGCTGAGCTTCAAGGTCCTCGCCTACGACCTCCTCACTCACGAGCGCTTGTGGAGTCAAAGTCTACAGGACTCGATTTTGTGTGTTACGTCCTGGAATACCTCCACCTTTGTCGGAGTTGCTGACGGTTCTGTAGTTGTGTTTGAGGTAAAGTATCCCTACATAGCAACACTTGCTTATAGGAAGCACTGTGTACTGTGTAGCTTCCTTAATACCATGAAACTTGCTTAGTCTGTACTATATCTGGTTTAGCACATACTCCTGGATAGTGAGTACTCCTCATTCTGTTCCTGTGTATACCTCATGTACATAAATCAACCCTGATAGTAAGTACCTGGTTTAGTACACACCCCTGGAGAGTGAGTACTCCTCATTCTGTCCCTGTGCATACCTCATGTACATAAATCAACCCCGATAGTAAGTACCTCTGATAACAAATACTGATTTCATGTCCCCTTTGAGGTATGTACTAAGCAAGTTTCACTGTACAGTAAGTGAGCTTTGAAGTATAGGAACAGCATACCTGTGCCTTGTTGTCAGAGGTACTGACGACTATCAGTACTCAATTATGTACCGTACATTAGCCAGGAACAGATGAAGTAATATGTACTATCCAGTAGCACGTACACACTCCTGGATAGTACACAGTCCTGGATAGTACACAATTTTTTTTTTTTTTCAATATTACATACAAATAACAATAAGTGCTAATATGTAAAAGTCAGAAAATCAAAGTGCATGTCATGTGAGGCCATCTCCATATAAAATATAAATTAAGACAAAAAAAAAGAACTACAGTAAACATGCAAAACAGATCACCATATCAGAGTTAGTGGAAGGGTACTCTACCCTCCACCACACTCAGCTGAATTGTGTCACAAGAGTGATTAGCATGGAAATTTCTGCACCGTGATGTGATCCTCTTAAGCACATAATTGCCGATCTCAACAGCGAGTATGACATAACGCATCTCATCCAGTTGATGACTCTGCTGTAATGCTGCTTCTTTTTGCTTGCAATCATGGATGCCAGCCTCTTGAACACAATTTGGGTCCTCTTTCCCATACCACCTGTTGCTGACATTACTAACGGGGTGAATGTTCCTCTCTCTACTTCCCGTACGCGTTGTTCGTATGCTCTACACTTTTCCTTTTCATGGTTTTGGCATCGGTTGCTGGGTGCTAGGGGGTTAAAAACCCTCACATCAAAAAATGCATCCTGTCCTCTTTGCCAAAACCCCTTTGCCCAAACATCCAGTCTGGCTCCTTCCTGTACATTGGCTGATCTTCCTCGCATTACTTCACCGGTGATTGGCTGCAATTCAGGTTCTGTGGAGACTTCAGTGTACACCTCCTTCATCAGTTCAGCCATGTAGTCACGAACTTCGTTATGCCTTATAGTAGGAAATCCCCCCTTGCTACAGCTTAGGGCATGTTCCACACTAAAAGACTTTCCACATACGCAATCTTTTGGAAGATTCTCTGGTTTCCAACCATATCGGAGTGCTATGGCGTCCCTAAAGGCTCCTTTGTGGAGATCAAAGCCATAATCACCAATGGGTAGTGTACTAACCCAATTGGAAGCCCCCTTCTCCCTTGCAAGTTCTAGAGCCTTCTTCATCTGCATGGAAAGACTGGGCTCACTAAGAATCTCTTCAGCCTTCCTCTGATGGTATGATCTCTTAGTATTTTTCAATAAATCTCTTTCTTTGCTTTGTTTCTCTCTAGTGACATAACTACATTGTTGAACTTGTCCCAACATACATTCCACAAGGGGTTTAGTGATTCTAGTAGAGCCTTCGTGCTGAAGTTTGGCTTCCTCCATAGGTATGGGGATCCCTAGTCCTCCAAGTCTGGTGGGTAGGGCCATCACTTTTCTTTCAATGTCGCTTACCCTTCTTCCTGTCAAAGCCGGTATTAGATGATTCCTCAATGCTTCTTCTAGAGGGCAGAAGAGCTCCACATTCTCTCCGGCTGATCTCATGAGGAACATCCATTTGCTACTCAAGCTGTGTGTTAAGGCACAGTATGCTGCTTGAGGTTGTGTTTCAGCAATTTTGCTCAATTTTATGATTTCATCCACCCAGTCTTCAACCTTTCCTTTCACAAAGGCTTCCTTGAAGGAATCCTCTCCTACAGCTGAGCCAAGGTAGCGCTGACCAGTTGCTGTTATTTTAATGCCCGTGGAATGAAAAATGGACTCAGCTGCACCAAAATGCTCCTCTCTAACAATTAGCCAGGTTTTGCCAGGATTGACAAAATATCCATAGTCAGGACCAACCTTCACAATTTCGTCCCACCATTCTTTCAGTTGTGTAAGCTTATCAGCTGCTGCAGCATCATCAGCATACCAAATTTGCCTTGCCAAATCATTTATCTTGCAGATGAGTGGTAGTATTCCAATGGCATAGATGGACATTGCCAAAGGATCACCTTGGGTAATACCCTCTTCAGACTTGATGCATTCACCCTGAATATAGAGATCTGTACTAGTGCGATACGTGTTGATCACTATCTTAGCCAAAGAAGGACACAGTGCCTGTATATTAGCCATTGCATTCATACGGTTGAGGCTATTGAATGCGTTTTCAGCATCAATAAGCAACACCCCCTCAGTTTCCTCCTTTGAGGCCATAGATTGCATAGCATGGATGGCAGCCTCACATCCACCTTTCTGACCTGCACAGCACTGCAACACTCCTGCAACTTGCTGGATGTCTTCACTAACAACAGATAAAATCGCTTTTGTAATGATCCTTCTTGGTACTTCTCCAATGCCAATGGGGCGCACCCCCGGACATTTGTCCAAAGCAACCAAACGACATGCATTTAAGGGCTTCAGCGGTTCAGGATCAACATATGTCGAGCAGATTTTCCTAGCAACCAATATATCCAGGATAGTACACAATCCTGGATAGTACACACTCCTGGATAGTACACACTCCTGGATGGTACACACTCCTGGATGGTACACACTCCTGGTTAGCACACAATCCTGAATAGTACACACTCCTGGATAGTACACACTCCTGGATAGCACACAATCCTGGATAGTACACACTCCTGGATAGTACACACTCCTGGATGGTACACACTCCTGGTTAGCACACAATCCTGAATAGTACACACTCCTGGATAGTACACACTCCTGGATAGCACACAATCCTGAATAGTACACACTCCTGGATAGTACACACTCCTGGATGGTACACACTCCTAGATAGTACACACTCCTGGATAGTACACACTCCTGGATAGTACACACTCCTGGATGGTACACACTCCTGGATAGTACACACTCCTGGATAGTACACACTCCTGGATGGTACACACTCCTGGATAGTACACACTCCTGGATGGTACACACTCCTGGATGGTACACACTCCTGGATAGTACACACTCCTGGATAGTACACACTCCTGGATAGTACACACTCCTGGATGGTACACACTCCTGGATGGTACACACTCCTGGATAGTACACACTCCTGGATGGTACACACTCCTGGATAGTACACACTCCTGGATAGTACACACTCCTGGATAGTACACACTCCTGGTTAGCACACAATCCTGAATAGTACACACTCCTGGATAGTACACACTCCTGGATAGCACACAATCCTGGATAGTACACACTCCTGGATGGTACACACTCCTGGATGGTACACACTCCTGGTTAGCACACAATCCTGAATAGTACACACTCCTGGATAGTACACACTCCTGGATAGCACACAATCCTGAATAGTACACACTCCTGGATAGTACACACTCCTGGATAGTACACACTCCTGGATAGTACACACTCCTGGATAGTACACACTCCTGGATAGTACACACTCCTGGATAGTACACACTCCTGGATGGTACACACTCCTGGATAGTACACACTCCTGGATAGTACACACTCCTGGATAGTACACACTCCTGGAGTGTGTACTATCCAGGAGTGTGTACTATCCAGGAGTGTGTACCATCCAGGAGTGTGTGCTGCTGCATGTAACTATGGCAAAGTAGATTATTGTCTGAGCAACCATGTAGGGTAGATAAATCTTCAATGATCTATCAGTTGGATGTTTGGCCACGTAACCGTTCATCAGTCGCATACAAATCTGTATTCTCAAATCTGATTTGTACATATGTGGCTGATGGAGGGTTGCATGGCCGAAACATGCAATTAATTGATTGAATATTAATCTATCTACTCTAAGTACTCCTCACTCAGTCCTCCTAAGTACTCCTCACTCTGTCCTCGTAAGTACTCCTCACTCAGTCCTCCTAAGTACTCCTCACTCTGTCCTCTTGAGTACTCCTCACTCAGTCCTCGTAAGTACTCCTCACTCTGTCCTCTTGAGTCCTCGTAAGTACTCCTCACTCTGTCCTCTTGAGTACTCCTCACTCAGTCCTCGTAAGTACTCCTCACTCTGTCCTCCTAAGTGCTCCTCATTCTGCCCCTGTGTATACCTCATGTACATAAACCAAACCTGATAGTAAGTACCTCAGATATTCAGTACTGACTTTGTGTCCCCTTCGAGGTACCTACGCACCAAGCAAGTTTCCCTGTTTACTGTTTAGAGTCACTTGCTATTCCAACGGCCTCTGTAGTACAAAGCATGAAAGTGT
>CAUJGJ010000195.1:1909637-1922137 GCA_963170055.1 Halisarca cf. caerulea | reverse complement strand
CGTGTATCTGTGTAAGTGTATGCATACATGTACAGACAGACCTCACTTATCCACACACATCTGTTTTGGATGAAGTTTCGTATAAATGGAGGGAACTGGATAAATGAGGGAGCAGTAGTATAGTGTACAGTAGGATTATTGCAGATTTGTGTCAATAAAAACTACTGCAGAAGGTGAGGGAACTAGAGCTGAGGTGCAGATAAGTGAGGTCTCGTTGTAGTCGTTTGTAGCTTTTGTGTTCTTATAGTGTGAGTTGTACAATTGCACTGTCCACATCTCTCGACCACTCCTCTTATTTCCCTCAAATCTCCACTCTCATACTCTACATTCCCACTCCCATACTATACCTTCCCACTCCCATATTAAACATTTCCACTCCCCCACTATACTATCCCACTCCCATGTTAAACATTTCCACTCCCATACTATACCTTCCCACTCCCATGTTAAACATTTCCACTCTCATATGTACCTCACATCGACATTCCCTTATACCCACTTCCACACCTCATTTTAACCCTCGTGCCTGACAGCATAGCTCCATTCCCTCCCTCCTCACCACTTCTCCCTTTCCTTCTAGGTCCACCATGATCACTCTCTTTGATGTCCACACATTGGCGACTTTGCTCAACATCGACTACAAACAGGTCGTGATGGGTCAAGAAGTGCCCGACACCAGTGAGCAGGTGAGAGTGGTGGCCTTAGAGCCTGTGTGTGTGCGTGCACATGTGTGTGTGTGCGTACGTGCGTGTGCGTGCACATGTGAGCATGTGACAAGCTTTCAATAAGCTTCAGATGTCTGTTCCCCAATCTGCTGTTTCTATAGCCATGCAGCTGTTTGTTCTGTGTTTGCAAATGTACAAGCGCCTGTAGAAAAGAAATTATAGAAAAGTACAAATGCATACATAGTAGAAATCTAAAGATACATACGTAGTTGGTTTATCATTTATTCATGGAATTTAGATCTACGTGATATTAGGAAATAGTTTAAAGATGTTTATAAATTCTTTGAAATGAGAGGCAGTTATATCCGTAGTTCCTAATGCCGTGGAAACATAATAGTTTTACTGAAATTCAATATGGTTCAAAAGTGGATTTACTGACCTCGGCTCAAGAAGGGAAGTAATGTCTCCTTGTCTTCCACTAGCAGAAGCCTCTGTGTGTATGGGGATGATTCACACACACTCACACACACGCATACTCCTTCAATACATACTCTTCAATAGAACTGAAAATAGGTTACTAACTGAATGAGACGTCCTGTTATCACTGATTTGTATTCAGAATTGTCAAGCAATTGTCATTGTTACATCACTGGGGCTTACAGTGATTGATTTGTGAAAAATCAGCTGAGTTCTGTTGTGCTGGTGTTCAAGCCTTTGCATGCCCCCCTTAACCCAGTTATCACCTCAGCACTGACATTGACAACATTTCTCAGACCTGTGATGTAATTGACCAGTTGGGGCTTTGTGTGTGACTTAATGTAATGAACCCAAAGGGATCAGTATTGGTGTTTCTATTGCTGACCTGGTCACAAATGTACACACACATACATGCACACAGATTTAGTGCACACAAACACACACACACACACACACACACACACACATACACACACACACACACATAGTGCACACAAAAACACACACACATCTGTGTGTGTACATGCTTGTATTAAATTTTCTTGATAAGGAAGCAGAACTGGCATTCAATGTTGCAATAGTGTTTTGTGACACACTCACACTTCCTGGAGACAGGAAGCCATTTCCTGTGAAGCTATTTTGAGGTCTTGCGTTTGTTGTGATAAGGAATACTATTGAATATGCTAGTTAACCAGAAACCATAGTGAACATGTATGATGTGCAGAGCCGTATTGTCTCATGGCAGTAGAAATATGATGTATCCATGTTTAAGTGCATTATGCCCATCCAATGTATTGTGTAGTCCAGATTAGCATCTGGTGCACACAATGTGTGTGTGTGTGTGTGTGTGTGTGTGTGTGTGTGTGTGTGTGTGTGTGTGTGTGTGTGTGTGTGTGTGTGTGTGTGTGTGTGTGTGCATGTGTGTATGTGTGTGTGTGTGTGTGTGTGTGTGTGTGTGTGTGTGTATCTGTGAATGTGTGTATGTGTGTGTGTGTGTGTGTATCTGTGAATGTGTGTGTATGTGGGTGGGTGGGTGCATGTGTGTATGTATGTGGGTGGGTATGTGTATGTGTGTACACACATACACACACACACACACACACACACACACACACACACACACACACACACACACACACACACACACACACACACACACACACACACATAAGTGTATATATGTGTTGACACACATGATATATAAGTTCCTCATCTGCTCCATTCTCACAGACACAACATGACCTTCGAGTCACCGGTTTCCTTGTCAACGATAACATTCTCTGGATTGGAACAGGTGGAGGAAGTGTCATGTTCTTCAACATTGAAGGCACAATGAAGGGACCGAGTGAGGGAGAGGTAAAGGGGTTTCAGCGAGGAAGATCCTCCATCAGGTTAAAGAGAAAGAAGACTTTGTCCTCGCGTCCAGGTCTTCTTGTTACAGAAGAAAATGAATCACAAAATCTGATTGAAATGAGTGTGAAATCCGACACAGGTGTTCTTCTTACCAATTCTCCTCATCTTTCTTCGAAGATGAGACTCACGAGTACGTTGAGAATGGCGCGGATCCCAGAAGCACGTTCAGCATACAAACTCAATTTTATCAATGGACAATCGGTTGCCAAGACTACCGATCATGTTAGAAAGTTCATAGGATTCAAGTAGGTTGTTAATTAAGCCAATCAGTGTTTGTTTGTTTAGGTAATTCTCTGTCTCTCTCCCTTTACTTGAGTATGTTTGAGGGTTCTTTCTTATGTGTGTGCCCTTAAATGTCATTGGTTTTGAATATTTTAACAGTCTTCAGTTTGTGCTCTCATCCCAGTTGTGTTGATGTTTGTGACAGGTTGTGAATGGGTTGTGGGCGTCTGCGCAGCCTTGTGTGTGTTTGAACACAGCCCTCTATGGTTTGAGCTATATATATATATACACTGCTTCCTGAAGACTTATCAGGGACATTGTGTGTGTGTATGCACATGTATGTCTTGTGTGTGTGTGTGTGTGTGTGTGTGTGTGTGTGTGTGTGTGTGTGTGTGTGTGTGTGAGAGAGAGAAAGAGAGAGAGAGAGAGTGTGAGTGTGTGTGCAGCCAAAGGTTATCAGAGGTTGCAGCTTGGGAGGGGGAAAACCACAGAACAGTTGGAACCAACCATCAAGGCTGTGGTGTTGTCAGTGGTTTACAGACTCCATATATGTACAGCGTAACCCCTCTAATCCAGACACTGGAATCACGGACGCCCCTCTTTTATGGATGCATGCCACTGAAAGCAGATGATTCTCTATACTTTGATATAGAACAGCTTCAACCCCTGAAATGAGGACACCTCAATACTTACAACAGTCCTTTTTGGTCCCAAGGTGTCCGGAATAGAGGGTCCCACTGTAGACATACACTAACCACTGTCTACTGTTACATTACATTGACAGAAAATGTTAATGGTTCATTTCAATTTCCAGTTGTGTACCCGGACAAATGGCTGTAGTTGGTTTGTGTTAGTGGCACGCTGGGTTCCTACTGTGTGTGTTGCACTGTACGCACTCCACTTCACTTGTCCTATGCTGGTGGTGTGCAAACTTGGGTCAGCAATTAAGCTGTGTTGTGTGTGTGGACCATTGAGTTATGTACATTAGCATGTCGTGTTTTGTGTGATTTTCTCACCATACCTGACTGTTTGTCTCGGACGGGACCCTACAACTACCCGAAGCATACTGTAGTACACATGTACCAGTGTGTGAGTAGGTACCTGTTCATCTGTAACTACCCGAAGCATCCTGTAGTACTCATACACCAGTGTGTGAGTAGGTTCCTGTACGTCTGTAACTACCTGAAGCATCCTGTAGTACACGTGTACCAGTGTGTGAGTAGGTACCGGTACGTCTGTGCCATATGTGTGACTTTGTTTATGCTGTCAATATACAAAATTAATGCTATTTGTTTACATAGTGGTGCCGACCTATACACACTGTGTACAAAACAATAGATGCATATACATGTACATACATGTACATACATGTGCATACATGTACAGAGGGTTTGTGTAGAAATTGGTTATAAGGTGAAACCACAGACACTCTAAACTACATAACTGGTTACGTAGTTTGGAGGGTCTATGGTGAAACCTGTCTTCAAGACCACCTGTCCATAGTGCCCACTTTAGCAGGAACCACTAAAGCAATACTATTGCACCTCTACATGAGGACCACCTGTCTATAGAGACCACTATAGACTAGTGCAAAGACCACTAAAGCAATGGTATTGCACCTCTGCATGAGGACCACCTGTCTATAGTGACCACTGTAGACTGGTGCGAAAACCACTAAAGCAGTGTCATTGCACCTCTACATGAGTACCACCTGTCATTAGCGACCACGTTATATTGGTCCCACGAGTGGTCTTTGTATAACAGGTTTTGCTGTGTTACAAGTCATTGCTTTATATTATGATGTTTATATGTTACGTAAAATGAAATAGTACTATCCAAGAGTGCTATCATTAGCTTTTTGGTGTTTCACTTTTCATGTTGTGAATGCAGCATAATGTGCACCCATACAAGTGTACAACCACGTATTGCTATGGTAACGCACAGTCTTGGCATACCAATGTCTCTCAGCTGATTCGAGTGTGTGCATTTGTGTATCCTTAGCTTCCAGTAGCTCCTGGCCTGTGATTGGATTCCCCCCTGTCTTGTAAGGAGTGGCATTCTCCATTGCATTCTTGTCATTGGTGGGTGTGACCCAAAGTGGGGATTATCTGGGGCTAATCACATGTGCATCCTTAGCTTCCAGTAGCTCCTGGCCTGTGATTGGATTCCTCCCTGTCTTGTAAGGAGTGGCATTCTCCATTGCATTCTTGCTTTGTCTGGTGGGCGTGACCCAGAGTGGGGATTATCTGGGGCAAATCTCACTTCATCTCTGATGTACCGAAAAGTTGAACCTTTTGGTAAATGACTGATTCTAGAATAGTTCACTTTTTTAATTTTGTGAATGAAACACCTTATGCTAGATGTCCATAGAGAATTGTGAGGAATTTATAGGTGCAATTTTCATCTATGCTTGATGTTATCGTGCAACCATGGATCATGCAATGGCCATGCTTGAACTACACTGTTGATGATTCCTGTTGCGATGTACTGTAGTTCTGTTTAGCTGAGCTGGTCTAAATTCTGAGCCATTTCTGGTCAAAGAGAACCTGTCTATAGTGGTCACTGTATATGGTAGCCACCTGTTTACAGTGGTCACTGTATATGACAGCTACCTGTCTATAGTGGTCACTGTATATAGCAGCCACCTGTTTACAGTGGTCACTGTATATGACAGCTACCTGTCTACAGTGGTCACTGTATATAGCAGCCACCTGTCTACAGTGGTCACTGTATATAGCAGCTACCTGTCTACAGTGGTCACTGTATATAGCATCCACCTGTCTACAGTGGTCACTGTATATAGCAGCCACCTGTCTATAGTGGTCACTGTATTATAGCAGCTACCTGTCTACAGTGGTCACTGTATATAGCAGCCACCCGTCTATAGTGGTCTTTTGGAATACCCATCTGCTTATAACTGTTACTAAATAGACTACCCAACTGTTTAAACAATAAATGAATATAGGATTTCTGTATGTTTATGGCTGTCAGGGTGTAGTGTTCCCATTTTGTGTCCACAGTGGTCAATGTACATACGGAGTGTGCAGCTGTCAATAGCGACTGATCATTTTGGCCAGAGTTGCAGCAACTCATTGTGTCCCTGTAGTAGAGCAGCTGTGTGCCCATTGCCATGTTGGCTACAAAGGGTGTCCCCAAGGGTGTCCTCTATATAGCTGTTCTACTGAATGACACCCTTAGCAGTGGATATGAAATGCCAGGCCCGTAGGCAGAAATTTGTCGCAGGGGGTTCTTTTCCCTGATACAGGTGGGCATACATATGAAATTGTTTAAAACTGAAAGTATATGCAACCATTGGCTTACTTATTGGTGTTTTTACATAGAGGATTGTGCTATCAGCTAGGTTACAGACACAGAATAGAGGTACTTCTCTATCAAAAATCTCTAAGTTTCCTAGGAAAGTTCAGGGGGTTCTTCTGAACCCCCGAACCCCCCCCCCCCCCACCTACGGGCCTGCATGCAATCAAACTTCTCTATAGTGCACCACCTCAGGACCACTTAAAAGGTTCCCTATATCAGGGTGCTCACTACATCGGGGTGTTCACTACATCAGGGTGTTCACTACATCAGGGGGTTCACTACATCAGGGTGTTCACTATCAGGGTATTCACTACATCAAGGTGTTCACTACATTGGGGTGTTCACTACATCAGGGTGTTCACTACATCAGGGTTCATTTACAATAGAGTACATAGGTGTACTATGAAACCTGCTATTCATGCAGGACACTTGAAAATCTGGACACCTGTATGGAATGGACATTGGGTTATGGTCCTAAAGTCTCATACATACATGAATGACATTGGGACAACCCTGGAAAATCAGGACACTTTTGGTGGTCCACAAGGTGTTTGCATTATACAGGTTTCACTTTTCATTCTAAGGTCTGTGTTTGTTATACCAGCACGTGGGTTCATTGTATCCACGGTTCATTGAAGGGTCTACAATTATAGAGAGGTTCAACTGTACTCTCTACCTTGGCAATGAACTGAGAATTTTGTCCATAGAATAAGTAAGCTTTTATGATGCTCATGTGGGTTTGTCCTCGTGGTCTTACAGGTGTGTTAGTTGGAGTAGTGGGTATGTTTTGAGGTCCAGTGAGTGTACACATGGATCAGTAGAGGACATCATGACCACTAATATGGTGTGATTGTGGTCTTTGTAGGCAGGTGATCTTTGTACAGATGCGTAATAGTACCACTGATTTGGCCCAAAATCAGTGCACACTAGTCTCTGTAGACAGATGGCCCTTTGATGTAGATGTTTTCTAGAATAGGCTTGGGTTGCTGCATCAGACAGATATGTGGGAATAGCTGAAAACTGCATCAGTTTTGAGTATGTCAGTGAAGAGAATTTGTAGCCTAGAAGTTGCTCTAGCAATGTTGGGTTTTGAATGTTAGTTTGGGCTAAAAGGGATGGCTGGGTTATCTTTTCCTTACATGGACATTTCACTTTCTATCTCCACACCTTGTTACTGGATCAGTTCTCTGTATTTTTTACATGTTTGATGTGATATGGATTAATGCATGTAATTAATACATATGCATACATAAATGTGCTTGTGTTTGCTTGGGTGTTTGTGTGTGTGTGTGTGTGTGTGTGTGTGTCCCCGCATGTGTTTGTGTGTGTGTGTGAGTGTGTGTGTGTGTGTGTGTGTGTGTGTGTGTGTGTGTCCGCATGTGTTTGTGTGTGTGTGTGTGTCCGCATGTGTTTGTGTGTGTGTGTGTGTGTGTGTGTGTCCGCATGTGTTTGTGTGTGTGTGTGTGTGTGTGTGTGTGTGTGTGTGTGTGTGTGTGTGTGTGTGAGTTAGTGTGTGTGTGTGTGTGTGTGTGTGTATGTGTGCGTGTGTGTGTGTGAAACTCTCTCCCTTCTCCCCCTCTCTCTCCAGTTGTGAGCAAAATACTTACATATTGTCTTGCGTGCGTGCGACTAACGAAGACTCAAACTCTATACAGATTTGGGATTGTAGGGAGAGTGACCCATCAAAGGTGGGGGTACTGACGTCTGTTGTAATTATTTTCTTAATATTTTACAAATAATACATGTAATGCCATTTGGAACTTGTTGCATATGCATGAAATTCACCTGCTTCTACCTTTGATCCACAGTGGTCATTCAGGAATTTGGATTATGTTGGATTTCATCAAAATTCAGGACTGGATCAACCACATTAATTGTTAATGCATAACTTTTTTGTCACTTGGGCTATCTGTACTTTCTATCACCAAATGTAATCTATTTGCATGTGTATTAATGTTTGTAATCTTTGTGAATACAAGCAAAAAGGCAAATCACGTGGACTATAATATATATTGTTGCAAAAATCAGCTGATTATTTAATTTATACATTGTTGTACACTGTATTATACATATAAAATTGTGTTGGAGTTTTTGTTATGACGTCACCAGTTCGTTGCACGCGAGTTTCCAACCGCGCCGAATACGTAATTAGTACGGGTATGCGAGCGCGTTCGACCACAACAACACTTGACGGGACTCCTATATATACACAGGTACATACCAAGATGGTCCTGGTATTGTTATATAACCCTACTTATGAGTCGAGGGTACACTAGAACTACAGGGTGTTGTATACTCAACTCTGCTCCAAGTGTATCGCGAGTGTTGTTGAAGTGGTGGGTAAGAACAGCAGGGTTGTGGTAACGCGCCGATCCGTCCCACCATGACGTCCATCAAGCTCCCGAATATCTTCACCAACAGGATTCTCACCAAGTCAAAGTACAACAATTGCAGAATGACAGTCGAAAAGAAGGCGAAATTCTTCAAGATTGTCAACTGTACAGCTTCTGTGGACCAGGTCGAAACGAGAATCATCGAAACTCCGTCCACATTGAACTACGTCACTCCACACTTCAGAGCAGAGGCGGAGGTCGACGTACCCGCGCTAGGGGAAGGAGAAGAGTATACCATAGGATGGGTACAGGCAGTCACGGATATGAAATTTATCAACGTCTATCCCTCGGGTTGTTCTAGTTGGGAATTGCAGGAGCTAAATTCGGGAGAAGTTGCCGCGGTAAGCGACGCAGACGGACGAAGATACCCCTGGTATGGCGTCACAACAGAGTGCAGAACTATCACAGGACCCTGTCTTCCAAGCAGAGTAAAGGTTAGCATGAACGATAATTTCTCTCCGACTGTCAGCTGGGGTGTTCCTTGGCCGGCGGGACACGACGAACCAGATTCTTTACAACGAGTCGAGCGCGACCAGTCCTTCAAGGTATGGCTGGTTATTAAGGACGAAGTCAACCGCACATTTAAAGCCCTCAAAGCTTACACTTGGCGCGCTGTGATAAACATTGGCATTGACTGTAGCAAGACATGTAGTAAAAGGGCGCGTTTACTCCATCCAAAATTTCAAGCGCAGCCTCAAGAAACTCAAGACACATCGATACCCACCTCAGCGCTATACTCACCGAGAGCCAACGAGGCTCAAAAGTTTGTGTGGCGAATGGAAGATTTTGAAGTTGTTTTCAAAGTACAGTTTAATCCTTCGTTTTGTCTGTTACCTTGCCAGTGGGGACAACCGGACGACCTTCAGGTTCGAGAATGAATTTTATACGGGAAGCATTACCGTGCTAACTTATACAAATTAGTGAAGTTGTACACTAGTTAGTACAGGAGTATCAGGTTGTGTTTTCCTCTGTTGTTTTTAATCCACTCAATCAAGTTAATGTCAAATTTATTAATTCATGACAATCTTCAGTATTTTGTTGACTTTTTAAACCATCACGTTCACCAGCAGTTCACGATACAAGTTTGTATTTCTGTACGTTTCAGTTTTCTACTTTCCTTGTTGTACATAGATGGCTTCCAATGCAATGCATTAGATTATGTGACAGACTCAGTCAATATGTAATAGCAGGCTGCACATACATGTGCATATACATGCATGTTCACTCAATTGCACAGAACTCCTTTCTCTCTCTCTTGCACCAATGCTTCCAAGCTCACGCTTTCGCACAAGAACTATAAAGGCAATTTGTGCAATGATGTGTTGTGTGAATTGCCTGTGTTACAACTTATAATTAGTGGCCAGCTGTGGAAACTGATGGGTGACCAGAGAGAGGCAGTGGCTAGCATTGAACATAGTGCATAATGTGAACTACACACGAAAGCATACACCTTGAGATCACATCCACATAACAATGTTAGGGAGTTTGGTGTCCGATAGACCAGTGACATCTTCTATCATTACTCCGGCATTACCTTTAATTCTTACCCAGTGATCTTCTGTTACACATGTTATCCACTTACCTGAGTTTGTGTGCAGCGACAATTTACAATCTGCTGGAACGACTTATATGTCAAAGATGGCATATATAGGGGCACACACGTCTCACTATCAGTTTAGGACACTAGTCTTATCAGGCGCTTAAGGTTATGCTGATTCTAACATAGCCCAAATACCCCCAATACATGTGATGTGATTTCACTCAAAGCAAAAAAGGTTTTTTTGTTTGATTAAAAGTGAAAGCATTCCTGTAATTCATAACTGCACAGCTATCCCATGATGTTATGTATGTCCTTTTCTACGACCACAATTTGATCACATTAATTGCATCTGTACCACGCCATTGCATACTATACAATGTCCTGGAAGAAGACCTCAAAACTGTGCTATATAGCTATAGTAAAGATGCATGCATAGCTTGCAAGTTTATTTCTCTTTCTGTGAAACTGTATCAATTGATTATCATAGAATATAGTATTTATTCCCTTCTTGTAAAAATATTAAAGGAAACACACCATTTTTTGACCGTGTGGACATTTGTCATCAAATCCGATATGTATACGGAAGTGACCAAGGCATACATGGCCATGCAAAATCCAAAGTCCCAATTAATTGATTGAATATTTATGTCGTACACTATACATGTGATCGCTTGTCAATGAAACACCTCACTACAGTACATTGACCAAAACAATGATCCTCTGACATAATTATATATGGGATATATCAAGGTTCATCAAAATTCATGCTCTACAAGTGATATACCGTTTGGGGGAGGTAGGTATGTGTGGGATCATGATACCAGCACACGTGTGTATAATTTATCATGACTCCATTCATGTTCGGTGACTTTTCATTAATCTATTTGTGTTTTTCCTGCAAAACTCTCAAAAACAAAATCATGCAAATCTGGTGTGATTGTATGTACAGTCAAATGTACACGAGGTTTGACTGTACAGTCAAACCTCGTTAGTGAGTACACCTGGGGACCCTCCAAATTGCTACTCACTATCAGTAGTACTGGCTAACTATATAGATTAGTATTATGGGTTATAAGCTGGGGTATTGTATCCTTGTACTTCCTAACCACGTATTGCTCATTAACAGTGTTCTTACTAACGAGGTTCTACTATAGTCAGCCAACAAAGACTGATTGTGAGTCACATAAAACCTGGTTCCTGCAGGACAGCTGTTCAGACCTATTGCAGTTATAGGCCAAACCAATCACTAGTCACTTTAAATTGTCCACCCCTGCACATCTGATTGATACATACACGTCTAACACATGTAAATTCAATTGTTGTCTGACGGAAAATTCAGAACAATTTACTATCAAAAGTATTGGTATATATGATTATAAAATTTCCCTTACCTTCTGATACAGTCCACACACACACACACACACACACACACACACACACACACACACACACACACACACACACACACACACACACACACATGCACATGCACCTTGTCTTCCACAGTGTATTGCAGATGCTATAGATACCTTGGGCATGTGTACAGTCAGTCCATCCAGACACTGCTAGTGGTTCAAGTCTCCATCGCAGTACAAGCTGCACGTGAGGCCCATGCACCACACGCATACAGGTATATCCAGCTACGAAAGACTGCAGAGCTACTTTTTGAACAAATGAAAGGCTGAACATTTGTGAGATTCATTTCTAATCTCAAAAACACTTAATACTAGACAGAAAATGAAGAAAACATGTCAAAAATGTATATTATACAATTATATCTCATGAGCTAGAAATGAGATCTACATTGATTGCAGTATTCTACTAAATTGTGAGGATATTACAGCATTTGAAATTTACAAATTAGTACATACGCCTGTGCATTAAACATACAGTATGTACAAGTTTATTTATAACACTATATGTGTATACACATGCTTGTGTTGGTATAATACACATACATGCATCTACAATACATACACAAGTGTATGTATGTATGTATGTACAATACACATACATGTGCGTATACATACATATACAGACCTCTACAAAGTCATGACCACATCAAAACCCAAAACCCTAAACCTGCTTTCTGATCCGATGGACATGTCACACAAAGTGCATGAGATACTTGTACCACTCTGATACATACATACGTACGTTGATGCTTCACTCATTCAGTAGTGCTAGTATTATATATACATACATATATATATATATATATATTTATTTATTTATTTATTTATACATATATATATATTATATACGTACAGTCAAACTCGGTTAGTACATAAGTACCCTCAAGGGCCAGAATACATGTACATGTATAAGGTAGTACTTAATATCAGAAGTACTTACCATCAAGTATAGTGTTGTTTTCGGTACTGTACATGAGGTAGGGAGAGAGCAAGGAGTACTTACTATCAGTGGTGTTTTCTGTACTGTACATGAAGTAGGGAGAGGGCAAGGAGTACT
>CAUJGJ010000195.1:1872137-1902137 GCA_963170055.1 Halisarca cf. caerulea | reverse complement strand
TGGTGTGAAAGGTCCCTATATACAAAATGTGATGAGTGCATGGAACATGGGCGGTGAAATTTTCTTCTACAAAGCACATAGAGTGAATTTCAACCGTTTGTACGCACACAGTGAACAAATGTGCGCACACGCATCACATACAATGCTCTACTACCAAATTTTGGCAGTAAGAGTTATTTTCCAACCTGGAATTCATGGTGCCCCTCGAGATTCCCTGCAATGAGTTCCCAATGTACTTACGTACGTATATAAAGACACTGAATTACAGTATTTTTCTAGTTCTTTGTGCACTGTTTGTGAGGTTTAGCTGTCTCATTTCATATACATCTCTCATAGTGCGGCCATTTTTGATGTCATCCCTACGTACAGAGTGCCTCCCCAGTCTATGCTATTTCCTCCTCACACCCAATGCTTTGACTTGAATGCATGAATTGCAAGTGAATACCCCACAGACCAACAACGTGCGTAGTTACTGCTAACAGTGTCTGTAAGTTTAGATGTGTACAGTCAGACCTCACTTATCCGCACACATCCGTTCTGGATGAAAGCACAGATCAAGTGAGGGGACTGGATAAATGAGGGAGCAGTAGTATAGTGTACAGTAGGATTATTGCAGATTTGTTCCGGTAAAAACTACTGCAGAGGGTGAGGGAACTGGATATCTGAGGTCCAGATAAGTGAGGTCTCACTGTACATGTATGTAACGTATAATATACATACATACATATGTACTTCATACAATTACATACATGATGTTCAGCATTCAATGTATGTACATGTGGTACATCGGGAAAGTTTTGCAAACAAGAATATGTGCACTGGTGGATTGAGAGGCAGGCTTCATTCATTCAAAGTCTAGTGCAGGAAAATAGCTTGTAACCATTTTACCAGTACAGTGGGATTTCTTTGATATGCTCTCTCACCATTTTCTAATCCAATCACATGTACGTATGTATATATTATGGGGGGGGGGGGGGGGGGGGAGGGGGGGAGGGCAGTCACTGTTTCAGATTCTACATGTAGGGGTAACACTGGAA
Organism: Halisarca cf. caerulea; assembly: GCA_963170055.1. NCBI lineage: Eukaryota > Metazoa > Porifera > Demospongiae > Chondrillida > Halisarcidae > Halisarca > Halisarca cf. caerulea. The sequence continues at coordinate 1,901,100 of CAUJGJ010000195.1, read as the reverse complement.
AACACGGTCATTGTGAGAAAATTAAGAGAAGTGTATTGGTAAAACCTCCTGAAAAAGCACTAAAGAGCTAAGATACGTATGTACTCTGAAGCTCATTCACAACATTTCAAGCCTACACTTCTGACATCTTTCTTGAGCTGCCCCCTGGAGTATTAAACTATGGAGTTTTCACTACTTCTGTTCTTCACACCCTTTTCTAGGAACATGTGTGGTTGGATAAACCAGGCAGAATGGTAGCAGTATCCTCCATGGTGAGCGAACACCTACCTTCTAGCAAATCCTACTTTACGGTCCACAGACGGTTTCCAACTACTTTAGACATGACATTACAAAATCCTGGGCCTGTGGTGATGTTCCTGGAATACGATCAAGCTAACCATTGTGAGTTATCTATGGGAAATTAACCACATCATGAGCTATCTATAGGAAAATGTACGTACATTCAGAGAAACCTGATCTCACAGTACTCCTCACTGCCACGCCCTCTTACCAGGGTGTAGGACATTGTTTCCCTAGGGGAGGGGGGGAGGGGGCTCCCTAGGACACACGTATGCATGCGTGGCCCTTGACTGAACAAGAGTATACAAAGTCAAAAATTTGATTTTATCTATTCAACATTCTCTGTGTCCCTTTGCCAATAGGACAATCAGGATGATTGTAGCACACATCCGTTTATTACCTCTTTCCTATTCAAGTGTCAGCATAATATTAGGTTAGGTTTACTCAAATTCAAGAGATTTGTTGCATTTCCACATATCCTTTAGGTCTAGTGCTGTATGACTATCGCGATAATAGTGAATTTTTTGGACAATAATCGCGGGTGATTAAAACCAATATCACCCATCCCTACAATGCACATACGTGTGCGATGTATTGTTATTATGGATTTCTGCTCTATATCCATGGACAAAGCTACTAGCTATCTCTGTGACAAAGACCTGCACACCACTAGTATCAAATACCTATGACCTACTAAAACAGGTGTAGTCAGCTTGTGTAAGCTTTCATGATAATATACATATGTACGTAGTCACCCGCGACAAAACGGCGACTCTGAAAATAAAATTAAGTATCACTAAGGAGCCACGCCAGAATGTTCACAGATTATGTCCCATGACGTGCAACACTGTATAGTGTCTTCATGTCATTGAGCAGCCACCCTCTTACCAAAGTTCACATGGAAGGTGACCCCACGCCCACCCCCCACCCACTTCCCGCACCAGTGTTATATGCGGTATATGCAACAGTTGCACCTTATTCATCTGACACTGGTTCATCTGAAAACCTGACTTATCCAACCCACCGCTGTGAACCCTCATCACCAAGTTGAGTACGATCTACCCTGATTTATCTGACACACTTTACGAGGAACAGATGCAGTTGGATAAACAAGGCCCACTGTGCGCGCAGCAGTATTTAGAATCAATGACAATTATACCTGTTGTATTCACCAGTGCATGTGAGTGGGATAAGATGGGGAGCTTTGGGGCACTGGGATAAACTGGGACGGCATTTTTACCACTCGTTACATATGGCTAATCATAGCATATGTCATGACATGAAAAATTGTGTACACCACTCATTCGAGAATTCTTTGAATCAACTGTCCCGAGTCCTGTGTCCAACACTTCACGGTACATATCAGAAGGAGGACGTGTGCATACACATATAATTATATCCACCACATGTTGGATAGAAACATGGTAACTGCCTGTGCAGGTATGTACGTAGTTGGTCACCTAACTAGCACACGCGTGACCACTTTACATGTACGCAGTACAGATGCAGTATACTGTCTACGTACCATTCGTGCTAGCACATTCGCCACTCTGTACCAGGTGCCTAAATCATGGAGGTTTGTATCATCTACAAGAAAGATATCTGTAGAATGGCGCTCGGATACACTTGGTGCAGTGTACAAGGATATTCTACACTATAGGGCATATCACCACCCAGACAAATAGGTTTTTCAGGAAAGAAGTCGTCTTCATGTGACCAGTGACCGTGAATCAAGGACAAACGATAAATGTTTAGAATACTATGAACAAACAAACCTACCTGAACGCGCTGACACCTCGGCTGACACAGACAAGAGAGGTAACCGCAGAGGATTCCAACGAACCTAGGCTCACTGTCCGTTCACAATAATTTTCCGAGACGGCAGTGCTTCTTTTTATTCACGAGCATGAATACTCTATCCTACACCAGTTCTATTTCCGCCCTGAACCTGTTACCAAACCACTCCTTACGTTAAAGCATTTACGTCACATCATAGAATCGATGATACTCCACCACTATGACTCCACATTAATGTTGTACACACTTTAAAAGTACCAGGTGGTAGATTCGAGTTTAGGATAAAAGAACAACCAACTTACACAGTTGCTTGGCATGTCCATGACGACAGATAGAAACTTCCAACAGGTGAAGAAAAATAACTAGCTAATGACTTGATCTTTTTGGCGACGTGGTCTCCTCTCCAATGACTGAATGTACAAGGAAATAAAACATGAATGGCCTGGGGAGGAGGTGCAAAGTCCGGATCCTGCACTCGCCTGCACCTATTCGCATCATTACTGACAGTCACGTGGTCTAAAATTACCTATTTCACAAAAATGGCAGCCAGAAATCCCCTCTCTAATTTCCCTTATATTTCAAGTTGAATTATTATCTTTCACAAAGAGCATCAACCACAAGCTGCTGTTGACATATATAAATATATATATATATTTATATATTGATTGAAATGAGCGAAAAAAATCGAACGGTTGGCATACAAGACAGACAACACTCAGGGTTCACAACTCTTCACATCTGCTCAACTACGAGGCAAGGAAAAAATAACAGAATGAACAAATGATTACTGGAAACTGCAAAGATCTGACTCACTGTATGATGATGCATCAATCTCATCGGGCAGCTCTGAGATATTGACTTCGAATCTCTCTTGGACAGTATTCAATACCTTGGCATCATTTTCATCAGACACAAAGGTAATAGCAAGACCCTTTGTACCAAATCGTCCAGCCCGAGCAACCTAGGATAGAGCAGCCAAATGATCTCAACAGGATTGAATAACCTGTAGACTATAACATCCTGGCTTACCCTGTGAAGATAGGTGTCGGAACTCTCAGGCATGTCATAGTTAAAAACAATATTGACTCTCTCTATATCAATCCCTCTTCCGAACAAATCTGTGGAAACTAAAATTCTCTTGCTGAAATTCTTAAAAGCCTGATACTTGGCCAACCTATCCAAAAGAAACAAAATAGCTTCAAAACAGACCAAATATACCACCAAACTGATGAAAAAACCTTTCAGCTTGATCCATTCCTCTGTGGATAGAAATTGCTGGAAAATTCTGCTCATTCAGCAACTGGGAGAGTGCAACACATCGCTGTACTGACTTGACAAAGATGATAACCTGGTTGAACTCAAGTGCATCCAGAAGGTCAAAGAGCTTGCGGTTCTTCTCCCTGTCTTGCAGCTTGACGTAATGCTGCTTAAGGCCGTGAAGAGTCAGCTTGGTGTCATCATCCACATAGACTTCCATGGGCTACAAGAACAAATAATTCAAAGTTTTATACACAAAAAGAATTAAGTATGCAACAAATACTGCTTTGCATGTGTGTAATGGACAGTACTGAATCACACGAATCATGTTTAGATAACACAGAGTGAATGTGGTACAGTGTGCATGCATTACTCTCAGTCTTTACAGTTCAATGTCCAGTACACCTGTCAATCTAGAGCCAGCATCGTATAGCAGTAGTTGGCCATACAGCTCCTCACGATTCACCATTGTGGCACATAACACACTCCAGGTGTTCACCATCTGCTGGGGGAGCTTCAGTGTGAAAGCACAACCGGAATCCAACATGCCCTCTCTCAATAACTTCACCAGTTCAAATACATGGCTATATGTACTGTACTATAAAGATGCTACTACTAACTTCAAGCCCAACTTGCTGACAACAAACTCATCACAGCACCAACTACATTTAATTGCCATCCTACCATCATCACTAATAGTTCACATCACCAATCACTACACAACAACCATTACTCCAATCTTACTCTACAGCACTACCATGTTCTGGTCATCACGCTTACCACCACCACCATTCACAAGTCTACCAACCAATCTATTCACCACTGCCACCACAATGTTCTCAAAAGCATACCTTCCACCATCAAACATAACTCCATACCATGCCAACCGCAAACTTTCAGAGCACTACAGCTTTCAACTGGGTATGGCAACCAAAACAGATTCAGTGTTCTACGAGTCCATTGTCCACTGGTGCATAGACACAAGTTCTTCTACCAAGCTCAAATAAGGAGACTTGGAGACCATGTGATGACACAGGAACAGCTACGTAGCATCACAGGATTTACATTGTGCATGAATTTCTTGCAGACTGGGCGAACTTCCTTGCTGAGGGTTGCACTGAACATCATGACCTGCTTCTGATGGGGGGTCAATTTGAAGATCTCTTGCACATCGTGACGCATGTCTATCAAGGAAATGCAATGAACAAGAAGATTACAAAATGTAAAATATGACTACCACTGTGTACACAAAGGCATAAAAGGTGGAGCACACAAAGTACAAAGAGTATTATTATTCCAGTTGTGTTTACCATTTGTGAATGCAAATATTTTACAGGTACATTAGCATGTATTTTAGAACTATGGGGGTTGCAGTTAGACCTAGATGGAAGCTACAAAATTGATGTGGAAATACTAAGTATTAATAGCATGGAATTCGAGGCCGCAATTAACACTTTACTACAAATGTTGAGCCATTTCATCTTACAGAAATATTCCCTTTGCAACTTTATTACTGACCCACATGCTGTTTATTGCTTTTTGTATAACCTAAAATTGTACACACACGCATGCGCACACACACACACACACACCTAGCTGTTCCAGCATCTTGTCACACTCGTCAAGGATGAAATGCTTAACATGCTTCAGACTGAGGTCCTTGTCCCTGATGAGGGCCAGAATCCTCCCTGGTGTTCCCACCACAATGTGTGGACACTTGTTCTTCAGCGTCTCCTTGTCCTTGGAGATGGGCATACCACCAAAGAAGACAGAGCACTTGACACCCTCGAAGTACTTGGAGAACCGCTCGTATTCCTTGTAGATCTGGAAAGCCAGCTCCCTCACGTGGCAGAGAACAAGAACGGACACCTGACCATCCATTGCTTCAATCTGCTGGAGGGTTGCAAGCACAAACACGGCAGTCTTCCCCATCCCGCTCTTGGCCTGGCAGATGATATCCATCCCAAGTATTGCTTGTGGTATACACTCGTGCTGAACTACAGAATCGAGGATGACAGGATGGGAATGCTGGTAAGGAAGAATTCTGATTTTCTTTCTCTCTTGAGAAGACCGTATCATCTTCTTTGAAGTCCCAAGAAGACTAAGGAGTCTCACCTTCGGATGGATGCTCAAAGCCACAATCAACAATCGCTCTCAACAACTCCGGTTTCAGAAGGAAATCACGGAAGCCCGAACTATGAATCGATACATAGGTGCCCTTTACGTCCTTTTTGGCTACTTGCTTTTGCTCTTCTCCATTCTGTTGGTCACCAGTACCGTCATGATCTTCTTCATCATAGTCCAGCAAGTCTTCGTTATGTTCATCGGCCATATCTGGTACAGTACCTGTTGAGTGACACACAAACTAGGCTTAAACATACAACCACTTAAACACACTTATGTGTGGCGAACAATTGAAAATAATGTAATCTAAACAAACAAAAGTGACTTTTATTCAAAATGGACTACTAGAGTGACTTACTTTGGCAGTCGGGAGAATAGAATCGTAGGATTCAAAATCAAGACGTAAGAGAATCTGGCCGGACGTAAGAAGAAAGGGCGGGCTCGAGGAGAAATGTCATGTGACGTCACAGGAAGGGAGCCCCTGTAATTATGCTGCAGCAAAAATGAGTCTGAGAAGCTATTATCCCAAGGGTCCGACGGACGCGTTTTGCATGTTCTTTTGCCTCGTCGCTTTCCCAACTGTCATCATTCATGGTTGCTTTTACCTCCTACCATCCCTACTACCTACAGAAAGTACAGCTTACAAAGTTAATGTTCTTACATTGCTCTTCATATGGCTTAATATGGTGATGAATTATTTCAAGACACTGACCACTGACACGTGTACAAAGCAGCTTAGCCTCCCCATTGTTGGCCAGGAAGGATGGCACTATTGCTATTGGTGTCAGGCATACTCTCCATCACGAAGCCATCATTGTCCACTGTGCAATTTTTGTGTAATCCGTCGCGACCATCACTGCTATTTCACAGGAAAATGCATTGGTCTGCAGAATCATCGCTACTTTATAATGTTTTTAGTCTATGCCCTGATAGGGTCGGTGTATGGCTTTGTACTCAGTGTCATGTTTACAATTCACGCCAATGACAGCTTGTCAGTGTGGATGTTTGTTTCTTTTGTTCTGCCTGTACTTGTTGCAACCCTTGGGCAGCTACCTGTGAACCCAATAGTGGCTTTTCTTACATCATGTTCGATTGCTACCACCCTGGCAACTCTTGGATATCTGCTTCTTCAGTTAGTCTGCTTTAGGAAAGGACAGACTTATTTTGAATGGAGAAGGAAAGTACTCATCTACGATAAAGGATGGATTGGAAACTTGAAAGAGTTGTTTGGTAGCAACATGTGGTTGATATGGATTGCACCGTTTGTTCCCTCTCCACTGCCAACTGATGGCTCTGACTACCCAGTACCAGCTGCTCCAGTACCCACACACACACACATGACTCAGGGTGGTGGTACAGCTAGAGTTCACCCACAGGGAGGCAGGAAAAGGGTACATGACAGCTGACTCCCCTAGCCTTTTACTTTCACTTTGGACGAGTACGTACACTGTAGTTGCATGTTATCACACACCTAAACGGTAGCCACATGTTTTCAAAAACAATTTTTCATGTGATGATGGTATTTTAGTGGTAAATGTGCTTCCATTTGTCCTTTTTAGAAAGTAAAATGAAATGCATATCATTGAATTTTCCAACTATTAAGTATGTAATATACATACATATGCATATACGTATTTATTCCCGCATAGCCAGACCAACGCTTGCTGTGACTGACTACACCGGGAAGGCGAGGATGGGTTTGGAGTATGTCCAGGGACTTTGCACACTGAAGGGTGGCACACCAGACTATCATAGTCCTGTATTTTTAGTCCAGCAATATAATTTCATATGCTTGGAAAATTATGCCTATATGTATGCTCTTGTTTCTATGAGCAGCCAACTTATGCAACAGAGGTACATGCTGACTAAACGTGCCGTACACTAGTACACCGTATGTAGGAATGACATGAAGAAAAATGGTCATTCACATTATTAGTACTACATGGAGTAAGATCTGTATCCATTGCTATGGTTGGCCATCCTCATAGATGAACCAAGGAGACTCTAGGCTACGTAACCAGTTATATAGTATAGAGTGTCTATGGATGGACCACTACGCTGGCTTCGCATAACCAGCATGCAATATGAATGATGACGTAGTCCCTGAATAGAGGAGGCGATATTACAGGCTGGCTATGCAAGACTACCACTATGCATGGAGAATCAGATCATGCATTGTTGGCTAGTCGTTGGATCACTCAATAATACTGCTGCATCAGTCCCAACACGGCCTTGCATTATCACACTCTACTTGACATGCACAGCCCGTTGAATAGGGTCTGGTTTGCGAGACTAGTCCTAATATACACAATAGATGCCACAATCATTAACAACTTTGGTGTTTGAGTCTTTATAGAAAGGTTTCACTGGAGTATAGTAATGATATGTAAATACGTGTTGCTGCCCACAAAAGTGAATTGCGGGCAGTGGAACGTGATGTTCTCTAGTGGAGAATATCAATTTTCGTCACTGTGTCACGTGATGATATGATCTCAGGTGGCCCTGCCTCGACAGAAGCCAGAATACACAGCGGTGTATGACCGCGCCTGGAGGAAGTCACTTTTGGTCAGCAAGGAACATTTGAATTTTGTATATCTGGAAGAACTCAATCATGAGACGGAGTAAATTCGATCTGCTGTATCTGAACGTGTGTATTTTATGCAGTCTGCTTGCTTTGACGCTGTGTGACCATGGCTGGCAGCAGGAGGTCGAGTATCAGTTTTCTTCTGCTAATGGTTTACAGAAAACTGTCGCTCAAGTAATCGCACCTCGAAGAGTTCTGTCTTGTAATGAAGGAGACAATCCTTGCAGAATAACCCTCAACGTGTCTGCAATGAAGACCATGACATTCTACGAGTACTACGACGACGGACACAGATCCTCACGAGGATTTGAAGCTCGTTTGGAAAACGGAAGTCGTCTCGCGTTAGCAAACGTGCTCGATCGTCCTATTTCGCGGTTCCTTCATCCCCTCCTTGCGGACGGATTCAGACGAACAGTATATGCTGTAAATGACCAGCTACCAGGTCCCGTGATCACAGCTTACCCTGCGCAGAACATGGAAATAACAGTCCTAAACAATATCCCCCAACCAGTGACCATGCATTGGCATGGGCAGCACGCTCGAGGGACGCCATGGGCGGACGGTATGGCATCCATCACACAATGCTCAATTCAGCCCGGAGACAGCTACGTGTATAGGTTCTCTGCTGACCAGGCCGGGACACATTGGTACCATGCGCACCATGCTGGTGAACGTTCAGATGGTGTTTACGGAGGCTTCATTGTGAAGGAACGGACAAGCAGTGGATACATTGACAGGCCCGAAGATCATACAATGATCCTTACGGACTGGTTTGATGATGTTTGGAATGTGACCTTCCATCAGTTTCAACATGGAACTTTTCCAGATCTTGTAAATAGTCGCATAGCATACTCTCCACTGCAGCTGGCAGACGGCACACTGGGCTCACATTACCCCTTTGTGTCTGGTCTTATCAATGGCCGTGGCCACAGGTATCATCCTAATGCTGACAACTGCAGCGTTCTTGTAAACACCCCCCTCAGTGAGTTTGTCATTAGCAACGAAGGAAGTTTTAGACTCAGGATCATCGTAGCTTCAACCTGGCATCCATTCCGCATCTCAATCCAAGGACACAAACTCAGAGTTGTGGCCACAGATGGAGAAGACATTACAACTAACAGAACTGCATCCGAAGTTGACTATGTCATTGCACAGAGTGGAGAACGTTACGATGTTGTGCCTGTATCTATGGAAGCATCTCCATCTGGGGCTTACTGGATTGTTGCTGAAACAGTTGAAGATGATAAAGACATCATTTCTCGATCATACTGCTTACGAGGTCATCGGGCCTATGGGACTCTTCGATATGGTAATGACACTACCGGGAACCCTGCAGCTTGGTACGACCCCCTTGATCGTGGCTGTATCAGTGACAGCAAATGTTATGTTGTGAACTGCCCATTTAAAAATTATCCTCACTCATACAACCTAACTTGTATCAATGTAGACCAATTTGAAGCAGTGAATCCTGTTGGTATGACTCCTGACAGCAATATGACATCAGCCTTTTTCAATTTCCAATCTTTGACTGTTCACCAAGTGACAACTAATGGAATTAACGGTCGTCGCTACATGTCTACTCCTGTACCATTGCTCACTCAACTAGAAGATGTCCCAAGTTCTTGGGAGTTTTGTGAATATCCAACTGGCATGCATGAGACACGTGGCAAACAGTGTACACATACGTATACACTGACGTCAACCATAACTGAAATGGTCCTGATGAATCTCGGCAATGCTGGCAGCAGTAGTGGAGGAGGACATTCTCATGGTAAAAGAAGTACCCATGGGCACGGAGGAGATGGAAGTCATGGACATGGTGACGGTGCCCATGTTCATGGACACCCTTTTCACCTTCACGGCTATCACTTTCGAGTGTTGAAGATCGGCTATCCCACCTACCATCACGGTGTGTACATGGCAGATAACACCGACATCAATTGCTCTGATGCTTTCTGTGAGAAAGGACACATTTGGAACAACAGACCCAATGTTACCTTCAACCCACTGATGCCCAAAAAGGACTCCATTTTCGTCCCACCTGGTGGCTACGTTCTTGTTAGGATTGAAAGGAACAACCCAGGGTTTTGGTCTCTGCATTGTCACCTAGCCCCTCACCAGGAGCAGGGGATGAGCATTGTCATCGTAGACAAAAGCAACAGCATCAACACACCCTCGACCATTCCAAGGTGTACAGTAGGAGGCAGTGGCTCAAAAGGGTTTGCAGCGAATCACATGAACATGCTACTTTTCACTCTCCTTGTGACATTGTCCCTGGCATTTTGTGTTCTTCAATAGGCAATTATCCACTTTATCACTGCAAGAATACATACCTATCCACAATAACATATTTTCAAGTATCTATACACACAATCTGTGGTTTGTGTAGCTAGTGTCTATACAGCCCCTGCTACTGTATATAGTGTAATACACAGAACACAGCAATATGTTTGCTTACATACTTTGTGCATCATTTCATGCATGACAGTTGTTTTGTACTTTGCAAATGTTGGCAAACTATAATATCAGAGCTGCATTTAGGGGGGAGCGGGGGGTCCCCCTTGGAGATCTGCTGCCTCCCTAAACTTGTATCTTAACATACACACTAAGGGTTCCTGAAAGGTAGAATTATTGGAAAATGGATTAAAAACAAGCTTTTTGGCAATTATTTTGAAAAACTTTCTCAAGACCACTGTCACCAATCCCATAACCCACTTGAATTGTACGGACATAGCATTGTTACCTACTGTATAATACCCCCCCCCCCCCCCCATATAGCATTGCTACCCATAATACCCCCCCCCCCCCCCCCCCCCAGTCTCTGTACACCTATATGCTCCCGTATTGCGTCGCCCCCCCTAAGATTTTAGTAAGCTTAATTTGTCCCCCCTAGTCCCAAATCCTGTATGCAGCCCTGAATATTATATTGGAATTGAAATAATTTTGGTGATACTGTACATGTGTGTGTAATGTTTTGACAGAATTGTAATTTTTGCTAATTTGGCAAATTATAACTTACATGTTATGATTAGCGAAAATACGCTTGCAAATTCAGTTTAATCTTAGACTAGCTCTCTACAATGAACTCTGGATACAAGACACTCCCTGATATAATACATATAACAAACCAAGAGGCCTCCAAATGCATATACACCTATTTACCTGATTATAAAGGATCCCTGATGTAGTGAATACCCTGATGTAATGAGCACCCTGATGTAGTGAACACCCTGATGTAGTGAACACCCCGATGTAGTGAACACCCTGATGTAGTAATCACCTTGATGTAGTAAACACCCGGATGTAGTGAACACCCTGATGTAGTGAACACCCTGATGTAGTAAACACCCTGATGTAGTGAACACCCCGATGTAGTGAACACCCTGATGTAGTAATCACCTTGATGTAGTAAACACCCGGATGTAGTGAACACCCTGATGTGGTGAACACCCTGATGTAGTGAACACCCCGATGTAGTGAACACCCTGATGTAGTGAACACCCTGATGTAGTGAACACCCTGATGTAGTAAACACCCTGATGTAGTAAACACCCTGATGTAGTGAACACCCTGATGTAGTGAACACCCCGATGTAGTGAACACCCTGATGTAGTAAACACCCTGATGTATCAAACACCCTGATGTAGTGAGCACCTGATATAGTGAACGCCCTGATTTAGTGAACCTATTCAGTAGTCCGTCTGGCGCTCCCAATGCAGTTAGGGAGGTTTGACTGTGTCGCAGTCAGCTATTGTTATAGTGTGTATATTATACATTATGCGTGTAGCAAGGGCTGTCCAATCTGTGTAAATGAAATCATGAAGTACGGAATGAAGAAGTGGGTAAAATGTTGTACCATTTGATTATTTATTACGACATATTTTGACGTATACATTATCTGTCCAATATAAAGATTAAACACCTCTATATACATCAATCTAGCATGTTGAAGAATTTCTATATACTGCCTGTATGTTATGCCCTGTTTAACAAACATGCACCCTGCAATTAACCCTAGCTGCATATTATTATTATTATTATTAAAGACAAAAACAACAGGTGTGTACAACACAATTAAACACTTGATACATAGATAATTAATATATTATACTAGTCACAAACACAAATGGAAATTACTAAACACAGATTATTATTACAGACAACACAAAATGAAAAAAAGTGATTACATACAAGGCCTAATTAATTAAGTAATAGAATCTGGCAGCTCCGATGAGAAATCCATAGTGTCCAGAATCGAAGAGGCATTCCCTGTTTGTGTGGCCAACGAAAGCCACTGTAATAGATAGCTGATCATGAAGGACTGATTCTCTCCATACAGTGGCTGATTTCAATCTTTGGCCGAGGTCATGCAGGAAACACAATGACTCTAGCTGGGCCCATTGATCCACAGGCTTCCACTGCAATTGGCTGTAAGCTGTACGACCAACAGAAAGCTTATCTGAGAAGTATTACTAATAATTATTATCATGTACAATGTCATAAGAATTTGGGACCATATTATAATGTACATGCGCAGTTGATCAGGTCATAGATAATATAAAGCAGGTACACGTGTCCATACCTTCAAGTTCAAAGAACCCCCTTTCCTAGGCAAACTTTTTGGTAGAGAAATACCTCTATTCTGTGTCTGTAACCTACCTGATGAACACAATCCTCTATGTAGCAACACTAATAAGTAAACCAAAGGTTGTATATACTTTCAGTTTGAAACATTTTTGTATGTATGCCAACAGGTATCAGGGAAAAGACCCCCCCTCCCCCCCAGCAAATTTGTGCCTACAGGCCTGTGGAGATCCAAGCATTGATTATTGACCATGCTCGCAATCGATGAATTGTAGACCATGCAGAAAGGAAGAAAGAAGAGGACCAACAGAAAGCTTATCTGAGAAGTATTACTATTATTATCATGTACAATGTCATAAGAATTTGGGACCATATAATGTACATGCGCAGTTGATCAGGTCATAGATAATATGAAGCAGGTACACGTGTCCATACCTTTAAGTGTCCTCAAAAGTAGGTTTCCCGATAATCCATGCAAGTACGTACGTATATATATATTTGGCTCATCCCCCACATGCCTTTTCAAAACACATCTCATGCACGTACAGTGAAAACATTGTTTAGTCGTAATAATGCATGTATGTACACATGTATCTGCAGACCTCGTAACCTAAATAGTCTGAATTTAAATTTCTTATATAATATTTTACACAATATATTCTATAACAATAATAAAGTCAAAGGATGTACCACACTTCCATGCACTTGGCTGTACCGCAGTGGCACACACTTCCATGCACTTGGCTGTACCGCACACACTTCCATGCACTTGGCTGTACTGCACACACTTCCATGCACTTGGCTGTACCGCACACACTTGCATGCACTTAGCTGTACCACACCATAATATAAAGAGACTCCATCACAATGACTCTCAAACACATAAAAATGCACACATTTACACACAAATATGTATAATTTAAAATGTGCAACATGAGTACTATGGTGTTTTGCGAGGGCTGGCATCTTGATTCTGCTCTTCCTTCAGCCATTGCTGCCAGTGGGTTTCTGCAATAGCATGCAAAGTTCTTGTGTTACTAGCTCTGCTGCTTCGTGGCTTTTGAAACTTCCCGTCCCAGTAAGTTGATACTCTATGCAGGTAAGGTTAACCCATATACATACATTTGACAGAACACTCATACACTACACACACACACACACACACACACACACACACACACACACACACACACATACACACACACATGTGAGCACATGTAAACACTCACACACACACACACATACACACACACATGTGAGCACATGCAAACACACACACACACACACACACACACACACACACACACACACACACACACACACACTTTGGTTTCACTTCTGTCCACTGCCTCTGCTGAGCACCCTCCTCGACCACAGCCTTCTTGGATGGCCTAGACACATACACAAAGTCGTCAAATCAAGTTGCTGCCTGACATTTGATGGATGTATATACACTCAAACAACACACTCTTATGCACATGCCACAAGGTGATAGGACAAGGGAACACACACACACATATACGTATAGTGAACAGAAGACGTTAACACTACCCACACACATTCTTACCTACAACACATAGCACATGAAAGCAGGAGTAGATAGTAACTAAAGATAACCATTGTAATAAAAACATGTAAAACTATGTATAATGACAAAGAAATGTGTTGTCATTGTGCAGCTGTTAGATATGTACGTATTGGTAAACAGGGATAATTCTACCTGGCCCAGAGTGTATGATTTCCAGAGGTGGGTGCTGTAAGCACAAACAATAGTAAATCCTGTAATCTGCTGAACTAGCCCACACATGTGACATCATATGACAGTGGAACGTCATCAAGACAATCTCCATATAGGGAACCCACAAAATTTTGTTCTAACTATCAGAAATTCTTCTTATCAGGATTTGATACTATGTACGTACGTACATGTGCAGTAAATGAAGTATTCTTCAAAAGAATACATATTCTGTACAAAACAAAATTGTTGTGCAAGTATTCTTCTTAGAGACATTCACTGTATACATATGTATATACGTACATACATATGTATGTAGATAGGAAACTCCTCTACATGTTTTGCTGTAGCATTTACATACGGTACCTGTGTTTGGGATGTTGAAAGATGTCTTGCTTCCCAGAGGGGGAGGTGATCTGCACGGCTTGGTTGGTTGGTTGAGGGGACGGTGTTGGGAGGAAGAAGTTGATCAAGTGAGTACCGAGTACATCGAATATGGACAGACTGTACTGCTCCTCAAGCACAGCTGGCTCTCGCTGAGTACAACCCATCAAACAAGCAAAAACAATGAAGTAAAACAAGTACTTTGAGTTGCTGCCCCACGCACTCGAATCACTTGCAAAGCATTGGAGTGTAAGTGAACAGCTGAACATTCATTTAACATACTGTTTATTGTAACTGGACGATTAATTTGAAAACAATAGCTATATTTGGCAATTGTTTTCAAAACAAGACCTTGTATGTATGTGTACAAATGTTATACATACGTACACAGAGTAAAATTTCTAGTACAGAAACTTGCACACATAAGTACGTTCGTACATAATAGTAAGTATGTAAGATGAATATTCAACAATGTGCACAGACATTGATGCACAGGTTTACACAAACCACAAAAGTATAAACACATGTATCCATAATATTATATGTGTACACACACACACACACACACACACACACACACACACACACACACACACACACACACGTACACACACGTACACACACACACACACATACACACACACGCACGCACACACGTACACACACACACGTACACACACACACACACACACACACACACACACACACACACACACACAAACACACACACACACACACACACATACACACACAGAGAGAGAGCTATGCGGTATCACAAATTAACAGTTTCGGTATGTATCCCCTCATTCTATCACGGTATTACTATGATCACGGTATATATACTGAGTGCAGAAACTGTAGACAATATCCGAATGAACCCTTGTCACACAGATTAAAATCATTCACAAACAATGGCCCGATATGCTCCTTTTGCACCCATAGTCAGCGCTTCCACACTCAATAGTTTCAACAGATTTTGAAAACATCATTAAAGATAAAATTTCATATCCTTTAAAAAATATCATATACTCCTAATACTGATCTAACCTTAGAGAAATCACAGTATCACACAATATCACGGTACAGGAAAAAGTTGACCAGTATCTGAAATCTTGCACAAATAATATTGCAGCATTACTATTTATTTGGTATATTGCACAGTACTACACACACACACACACACACACACACACACACACACACACACACACACACACACACACACCATTTGCATCTTGAATGCCTCAAACACCTTTCTGTCTTTCTCTTCACTATGTAGTTTTAGTATCCTCTCCCAGGCAACGTCACTGAAACCATCTTTAACTACTTGAGACTTACACACATGACACACAGCTGACAGTCCTCGGATGGCAGCATAGCGCACCTTCCACGAGCCATTGTCTGCAAAAAGCAATGACATATGCATGAACACAGCACATACACATGTACAAATGTCCATACATATGTACATGCATACTGTACATACATACTGTATATACGTACATAGGTGCAAATCCTGTTGCCAACAACACATCTCAACATTTCATGAACGTGTGATGCCCATATGTCGATATGACATGACAAAACACTACACACACAATTTCTGCAGGTCTGTATGAATCCCTCGTGTATATTGCGTAAATAAAACACTTAAATACAAAGGTGCATGAACACACAGAAGGGCTAAGGGCTAGGTTAAGGGCTAAGGGCTAAGTTACATGCACAGTACACATAAATACAGTGGAACCCACTTAACACGAAACTTAAGGGACTGATGAAAAGTGTTCATGTTGTCAGAATTTCATGTTATCAGAACAAGTAGGAATACTAAATGCATTGCAGGGGACATTTTCTATTTTCATGTTAACCAAAATTTCGTGTTAAGCGAGTTTGTGTTAAGTGGGTTCCACTGTAATATACTCCATGAGATAAGCACTAGTCATAATTGCATACATACGTAGAAACACAGGTATGTACACAACTTTGCAGTAAGGAACGTACATTGCTCCATCAATAATTTCTCACTGAAACGAGCTAACTGCATTAGACCATACACTTTCTTGCTATCCATGTGCAAGGTTGCCTTCTCTTCAAGTTCAGAGATGACCACGGGAATTCGGTACCCTTCCAATGCTTGAAGCTGGATCTTTGATGACAACCCACTGATGATCACCGAAGTCATGTGAGTGCAGTAGGCCACTGTCATCTCCCAGGGAAACTCCCTAAAATTCCCACATGTGTTGGTTCCATCTTCATCATCAAACACGGCATCCTGAAAAGTGTTCGGTGTTGAGAGTAGACTGCGGTGAAACAAGGTACTGGGAGCGATACTTCCGAGGAACACAGCTCCATCTTCCAACGGTGCTTCGCTCACAGCATACTGAGATGTAATGTCCGTGTAGTGTTCTGGTAATGATATGGATACGCTCTTCCGGTGCCCCATATGCCGAACTGAGGTGAGGTCCCTAATGCTACTCATAAAGTCTTCGTGCTGGGCAGACAGATGACTGCTCTTGCGACATTTCATACTAGATTCCACCGTTTTCCCCTTACCTATCCTTGGTTGCTCACTCCTGTCCGCAGAGTGACTACTGGTATCAGAGACATTCAATGTGATGTCAACGCCGTCTGCTGACAGAGTTGGGGATTTTCCAACACCTGACAGAGTTTCTGAAGGGCTCGGGAACCGATTGTCTGGTTTTTCTTCAGTGTAGCTACTCGAGGAAACAGTAAATGATCCCGATGTTTTGAAGTCCACTTGCTGTCCCAAAATATTCACATGGCCTCTGTTAAATATGCTGCCCTCTTCACTTCTTGATCCTTCACCAGGTGGTCGATCAATGTTTATTACATCCGAACTATCATTCATAGAGTGCTTAAAGGGGAATCTCCCCTGGATTACATCATTGACACCTTGTGCAACCACTTGCAAAACAGAGAGCACATCACTACTTCCTTTGGCTACAGAGAACATGACTCCCGAAGCCAGAACTCCTTCCACACTGTGTGTGTGTGTGTGTGTGGTGTGTGTGTGTGTGTGTGTGTGTGTGTGTGTGTGTGTGTGTGTGTGTGTGTGTGTGTGTGTGTGTGTGTGTGTGTGTGTGTGTGTGTGTGTGTGCATGTGTGTGTGTGTGTGTGTGTGTGTGTGTGTGTGTGTGTGTGTGTGCATGTGTGTGTGTTTGCATGTGTGTGCATGCAGCATGTGTACATACGTGTGCATGTGTAATAATAAGTGTGTAGGCACGTGCATGTATGGATGTGGAAGCAGAAGTCTTGCTATAAGCATCCAGATATGTAGCCATGAAAATTCATATAATACATAAATGAATAAAAACATGGATTGTTAAACTACGTACATATGTACGTATGTACACAAGCAAATTAGGTACAGTTTAGCAATTTAGCACCTGTCTAGTACAATCATCTATGTATGTACGTATGTACGTAGTACAGCCATTTATGCAATATAGTCCCCTGTGTAGTACAGTCACCTGTGTAGTACAGTCCCCTGTGTAGTACAGTCACCTGTGTAGTGCAGTCCCCTGTGTAGTACAGTCACCTGTGTAGTACAGTCCCCTGTGTAGTACAGTCACCTGTGTAGTGCAGTCCCCTATGTAGTGCAGTCACCTGTGCAGTACAGTCACCTGTGTAGTGCAGTCCCCTGTGCAGTGCAGTCACCTGTGCAGTACAGTCCCCTATGTAGTGCAGTCACCTGTGCAGTACAATCACCTGTGTAGTACAGTCACCTGTGTAGTACAGTCACCTGTGTAGTACAGTCCGGCACCTGTGTAGTACAGTCACCTGCGCAGTACAGTCACCTGCGCAGTACAGTCCGGCACCTGTGCAGTACAGTCACCTGTGTAGTACACAAGTCTATGTGACTGTATTACACAGGTGACTGTACTGCACAAGTGGTTGCACTAAAAAGGTGAACACATACTTGATCTCACTATATTCTCCCACCCCCCATCCCCTTCCCCTTCACTCACACTTGCTCTCTGTGTGGTTGGGGAGAACACTTCAGCAAATCCACCACAGAGGACTCAAGCTGTGCGTTTGACTGTTTGGAGGACTTCAGAAGGTCCAGTGAGTGCCAGAGGAAGGGAGGTAGAGTGTGACCGGACATGGAGGAAGACTCAGTCCACGAAGGTACAGTGTCTCCACTAATCATGTGACATATCATCTCACCCTGCAGTAAGAAGAGGTACGTATGTACGTACGCATATAAACTTCACATAAACTGATCCACGTACATACATATGAATAAAAGTGAAACCATTGCCTTCAACATTGTAAATATATGATATCCCTCTTGGTTAGAAGTTTGCATGGCCTTGTAGTTCTCAGATTTAATTCTCTCAGCCCTAAAACCCAAACTGGTTAGGCCTGGACTCTGTAAAAACGTATATACGTACATACGTACTACCATCCATGTGTCCTACGGATTTTAATGAAAATAAGATATGTAAGTACACTGTGCTTGCAGTCAGTCCTGTTGGAAACATTCCTCAATTGCACTCAAATGGAGTACTACATGCAACTCACCCACTCCACATCCCCACTGTCCTCAACTCACCCACTCCACATCCCCACTGTCCTCAACTCACCCACTCCACATCCCCACCGTCCTTAACTCACCCACTCCACATCCCCACAATCCTCGACTCACCCACTACACATCCCCACTGTCCTCAACTCATCCACTCCACATCCCCACCGTCCTCAACTCACCACGTGTAGTACTATCCTCCAGTAGAAGTGAGAAACAGGACACTTCTCGTACAGCTGCTCTCGCATGTGAAACCCATCAAAGTCAGTCTTGAAGTACTCCCCTTCTTGGGTTGAGAGGAGGTCCTGCAAACATGTGAAACAAATACACATCAATCAGTATACACAGTGTGAATGTATGTACATACATCAAATTTGTTTAAATATTTGCACGAGTACATATGCATGTGTGCACGCATGCTCACACACGCGTGCACACACACACACACACACACACTTTCAACGATCCAGTCAACACGTGGCAGAAAAGACGAAGAGACACGAGGTATATAACTCTCAAGATAACAACTTCTTCAGATTTCAGAAACTCTTCCCCAATGTCATCACTCTTAAGCCACCTGTATCCGAGTGTTGCAATGTACAGCAAGCTGTAGTGAGGGATGGGCCAGGAGGCGAGAATAACACCATCACACTGTACGTAGATGAAGCAGTATGCACATTATTGAGTATGCACAACATGTATAAGGCCATTGTTGGCGCACAATCATGAATGCCTACCGGTACACATCAAATTCCATACAAACCTACATATGTACATACTATGTATGTACACATGTCCAGTATACAATGCAGATATGCCAACATACTGGTGTGTATGCACATACAGTAAAATGTATGTACTGTACATGAGTACACATTTACACACATACATACATACATATATGAAATACATACGTATATACTGTATATACACACATACATACACACACATACATACATACATATATACTGTTCATACACACATACATACGTACGTATGTACGTACAGTACATACGAACATGTACATTGCTGTCAAACATGTACGTAATCCACTGTAAACTGCCGTACAAACAGGGCAAACATATGCATTGCAGACACGGATGTGAACGCATACCAGGGAATTTGAGCTGACGAAACAGGAGCAGAGCCAAGTGAGGTTGTCAACGTATTGAGGGAATCTGGACAGACAAACCACAGCAGTGTATGTTACCACATGAGTACTGTGATACATAAAGTACCTCCTCCAAAGCTACAAGTGTTCAGTTATGTAATCTTGTGTGTGTGTGTGTGTGTGTGTGTGTGTGTGTGTGTGTGTGTGTGTGTGTGTGTGTGTGTGAGTGAGTTCAACAGAGTGTGTCCTGTATGTATGTGCATTCATACATACCGGTTTGCAGACTCCCCTCACACTGGCAGAGAAACACAAGCTCATACCAAACATCAGATAGATCATGAGGAATGTCCAAGAGGTCTGAACTTTTCTTTGTTGGAGACTTTGCAGCTAATTTGGGATTCTTCAACTTGTACTGGAAGAGTTTTAGCGAGAAAACAAACAGAATTTGCTTAGAATCATTTACTTCTTGTTAGAAGTAGTACACAATCTATTGCTGCTGGTGGGTATAGCACACAATGTTTGTCACACGTGACCAGACTGAACTCCTCCAGTGATGAAAGAGTTGGTCTGGCTCCGTGAGACCATCCAACATGATGCAGGGATGGAGTGACGAGTGTATTAGCAATGAGTGCAGTACTTAACTGAATTTACATATTGCAACTTATACAGTGGAAACTGGTTAACACAAAGTTGCTTAACAAGAAATATTACTTAACAAGAACAATTTCTGTGAACCAACTGTGTATATACAAGGTACCATCTTCATCCTTTTAACAAGAACTACATTTTAGTGCACCCTGGGTTCCTCGTTAACCAGTTTCCACTGTATAAGTTGCAATATGTAAATTCAAATACCTTCATTGGACTAGTTAAGTTGCATCATAGTGTATGTACTTCAGTAGGTGCACACGATTGCATACTTGTATCCTTTGCAAGCACTTTCTTCCAAGAGCTTCAAGTTTCTTCCTCGTGGGTCTATCAGCAACAGCATACTATATTGATGCAAAAGAGAAATGACGTAGTCATTCTAAGGGAATCTAGTCTGCATTGTCTACATGTATGTGCATACATATGCACATATTAATATCCCCAGCAGGTATATGTATCCCACCTTCTCCACAAAAGTCCAATCTGCCTTGCTTGGTCCTGCCACACTAGATACCAATTTATGTGCATTTTTAGGAGATATTCACGAGTAATATTTCCAAGATTGGCCTACTGTGTTTGTCTTGCCTCTTTAAGTCGCAGCTTTTCTGCATCTACTGTCTCCTTGAAAAGCTTCCTTGCCTGGCCTTGCGACAGAATTCCAAACTTATGCTCAATTGGAATACGCAAAATGGGCATTCTTTAACGTGAGCTATAAGGCTAAAAGTGCAAGGTGAGCTGGTTTGGCTTGGTTAGTATTGACTACAAACTTACATGCGCCATTTTATGATTGCTATGGTAACAGGTTAGGGGAATTACCTATAACGCCATTTGTACGTGGACATTCCGTAAGGAAATCATGCCGAAGGTTATCTCGAGGAGTATCGTCGTAACTGACACTAAAGACACAGAGGAGTATCAGCAAGACAAGCCTCTGTATGTGTACAATTGCGTCTGTGGTCAGTTGGGACTGATTCTTGGTAAGTTTGATCATGGTATTATTCATTTGGTTCGTAGCATCAAAGATGTTCTTATTCGATAATTTAGCGGTACTGTTGGGAATCTTTGATTCTGTAGATACCACGTTGGATAAATTACCTTTGAGAAAATGTGATAATGCCAGAGTGATAGATACCACACATCATGCTCACAAGGTGTACTGTGATCCCATCGGACCTGTGTACTTGAAGAGGTGTGTGTGTGTGTGTGTGTGTGTGTGTGTGTTTGTGTGTGTGTGTGTGTGTGTGTGTGTGTGTGTGCACGTGTGTGTGTATGCACATGTGTGTGTGTGCATGCATGTGTGTGTGTGTGTGTGTGTGTGTGTGTGTGTGTGTGTGTGTGTGTGTGTGTGCACGTGTGTGTGTATGCACATGTGTGTGTGTGTGTGTGTGTGTGTGTGTGTGTGTGTGTGTGTGTGTGTGTGTGTGTCACTGTAGTTAACCGTTCTTGTTAATGCTTCTACAGGGAGAAAGGAGTCGAGCAACAATATAGGCATAAATGTAAGAAGTAAGTTTGGACTGAATACGTATATCCATACATATGTACATACAATGTGCCTATCTTTGTGTGTGTGTGTGTGTGTGTGTGTGTGTGTGTGTGTGTGTGTGTGTGTGTGTGTTCAGCATTTGTTGATGCATATGTATATATGTACAGGCTGTGTATGCTGCTGTCTGTGTATGGGCTATATGCATGTGTACATACATGTACATACATACATATTTCTGCTTATATTTGTTGTGCTGATCATCCCAACACATCCAGATGTGGTCTACCCCTGTTCTATCGTCACACCGACATGGACACTAAAGTGACATTCATCATGAATGAGGCATTGGTGAAGAGTGGGGAGGCAGGTGTCACAACTGAGACACCCAAGACACTACAACCAGCAGCTGGACGCAAGAAGGTGAGATAGATGTATCTAGAAGGCTTGTACGTGTGTGTGTGTGTGTGTGTGTGTGTGTGTGTGTGTGTGTGTGTGTGTGTGTGTGTGCTTGTATTTGTGTGTGTGTACATATGTGTGTGTACGTTCATGTGTGTGTGTTGTGTGTGTGTGCATGCTTGTGTGTGCCTGTTATGTGTACATACATACATACATACATAGTTAACTATCCTGATTATGTCTTGCAATGTACGTACGTAGGTCATGCTGAACAGGCATACAACTGACGCTGGCAAGTACAGTACAGTCACAGTCTCCACTATTGACGAGGAGGAGGAAGAGATAGAAGCTGTAAGTTGTGTGTTACCTGTGATTGTGGCCATTTCTAAGTGCTTTGTCTACATGCTAGTAAACCTGTCTACATAGACCACTCAAGGGCCAGGCAGTACTGAGTAATGGTCTCGGTAGACTGCCAAATCCTTGTAAAGGGATCTTGGGCTAGTCTGCAGTGGTCTGTGTGAACAGGTGGTTTGTCTTTATATGCTGTTTTGCACGTGTCTTGTGTCTCAAGTGTTGTGTTTGTGTTGGATTCCATGTGCATTGAGACTGTGTATGTACGTACGTCCTTTACATGTGGCTGCCAGTAAATTACTGGTATAAATGAAAGTGTTTCAGTGCATTTGTACGTATGTGTATAGTGTAGTGGTTATGTGACTTATTTCTGAGTGTTAGTTACATACAATGAAATCTGTCTTAAAGACCACTTGTATAGAAAGACCACCTGTCTATAGTGACCACTGTAGGCTGGCTCATTGACCATCTCAGTGATACTAAAGCACCTCTGAACAAGGACCACCTGTCTACAAAGACCACCATCACTTGGTTCCTTGAGTGGTCATTCTAGACAGGTTTTACCATATTTGTATGTACGTACTTTTACACACTTAACATCTCTGTAACTGCAGAAAGAGATTGCTAATTCATTTGCAAGCAATGCTGGTTTGGTTCACAAGCAGCTCATTCGAACAGAGGAGGGCAGAAAACGATACCAGGAGCAGGTAAGACTGTTAAACACATTATCCATGCGGTCGAACTGTGCTGTCTGTGCTACTGTTTGACTGTACTAGGTGTAGTAGAGGTAAACTTTTGCAGTTTTAGCCTGTCTTTTGAGAGGAAGATGGGGACTTGGATAAATTCATTACAGGGAATTCTTTTCAATCTGTCAAATCCTTTAATATGCCATCAATTTGCTCATGAATTGATTGAAAGGGGGGTTTGGGTAATTCACCAATTTTTTATAACAAATTGTGGCAGATTAATGAGAATTCACTGTAGTTGTGTGATACACCAGCAATTTCCTGTGTGTGTACATGTGGTGGGATATTCTCCAGACGTCAGTACCTGGTGTCTTTTCCCTTGGATGACGTCGACTGGATGGATGGGGTGGTAAGGACTCATTGCGTGTGCAAATTTCAGTGAAATAGTATTCATTAGCTCAGAGTGGAACTCAGAGCAGTCCTTGGTGTCACAGGCTAGTACAGTAACACATCAGGGTTGTGATAAATTCAGGAAGAAATCGTTGTGAATTGGTATTTCATGTCAATGCCCATCTACACATCTCGTTATTCAATTCTGTTTAGTTTGGTACTTGCTTGCTCCCGTCTTCACTTGATTCCCCTTTCTTGAACCTTCCAGAAAGCAATTGAAGAGTTCATCAAGGCCAAGAAGCAGAGGGGAACACTCATTGATAGAGTTACATGATGTGACCTGGTGTTACACAATCGTTACCACTTATTACACAATACTTACTAAAATGGCTGCCATTGTACCGTCCAGTTTCGTTTGTCGGTTTCATAAAAGGTTCTTAGCAAGATCTGCTCTTTGTCTCAAGAAGAACCACTATGAAGTTTTAGGCGTAGATAGTTCGTCTACAAGCAAGGAAATAAGGCAAGCCTTTTTGAGCCTCTCCAAACAACTTCATCCGGACGTTAATCCTCATCTTTCAAGTGGCGCCGCTTTTAGTGAACTGAACGAAGCTTATACGACACTCATAAGTGCTACGTCGCGAAGGAGTTATGACGCCATGTTGGAGACAAACAGAGCATACGAGGCGGGCACTGGCTCGAGGTACGCAGGGTCCGGTGGAAGGGGTTCTTGGAGTTCCCATATTTACCGCCAGAACACAGCGTACGGAACAAGCGGAGGAAGCGCATACACAAGGGGAACAGACTTCGAACATTACGAGTGGAGTACTGCCTCTGCTCCTTCACGAAAACAGAACATTGCAGTTGTACTTGGTCTTATTTTATTTGCCAGTGTTGGCTGCTGTATTCACTTCTACCGTATCAGAATGAACCAGAAGATTTTCACGAATGCAGCAGATGAGCGAAGCAGAGAAGTGAATCAGATATACAGGAGAGTGAAGAAAGAAGCGAGTGAGAGAACGGTACAAGAACAGCTGGACCACTTGAAGGAGAAACATGAAGCTGGATTAAGGAAACTAAACTCCAAAAGAAAGCAAACATGAATCTATACAGAAAAAAATCCAACTGAC
Organism: Halisarca cf. caerulea; assembly: GCA_963170055.1. NCBI lineage: Eukaryota > Metazoa > Porifera > Demospongiae > Chondrillida > Halisarcidae > Halisarca > Halisarca cf. caerulea. Next base: position 1,875,615 of record CAUJGJ010000195.1, on the reverse strand, counting down.
TTCCACGTTTTTATAGCTCATTGTGCATATGTTGTGTAAGTTTTTCAATAAATTAATGTACACTGTACAATGTATATATATTTCATGTAAAAGTCACATTTCAAAACAAAACTGAGTCGGTCACAATTCAAGTGATTGGAGTTTTGTCCAAATGTATTGAGCTTGTTCAGCAGTAGAATTCTTGTCAAAAGTACTCCATTCGCTGTAAGGAATCTGGGGAGACATAAAATAGTATGTTAACTGTGTGTGTGTGTGTGTGTGTGTGTGTGTACACATGTGCACATATGGGTATATAATACATGCAGCGTTCATGTGTGCGTACGTCTGAGTGCCTTTGCATGCATACATACACATATACTGGGAAGAGAAGAGTGAATATGCAAGCTTGCACACACACACGCACGCACGCACACACACACAGTATGCACACACACACGCACACACGCACGCACACACACACACGCACGCACACACACACAGTATGCACACACACACGCACACACGCACGCACACACACACACACACACACACACACACACACACACACACACACACACACACACACACACTGAAAGTGGCACCAGCAGTTCTGTAACCTTACAGAAAGCACTTTCCATCCCATAGCTTCCAGCTGTCTCCTCTTTAGTAGTGTCTTTCCAAGCACATGTTGAGATGTTTGGTCGTAGTGATAGAGACCATCTGCCTCAACTGCTACTCGATGCTGCCCTTTCGGAAGCTTCGTGGAAGACCAGTCACTGGCAAGGTTGACAGTTGTTACTGCTGATATCAATTCCTTAGGTCTGCACAAAGGTGAGTCCTTGCTGACACTCTGACGACCCCCGTCAGTAGTAGTACTTGGCAACACAGTTCCACTAAAAGATTTCACAGAAGAGGTGGTGGTGTCTCTGTGAAGCCCATCGATGAGCTTACCGAGTGAGTTTGAGGAGAGGCTGGGGAGACCAGCTGTGGTCCACACTCCAGATGGTGGGATCACGGGATTTCTGTTGTCATCAACTATCAGTTCAAAGTCAATTCTATACGGTGAAAGTGTGTGCGCTTCAGCCAAGAAATACCTGCAGACCGAGGTATACTGCATACTGAGTAACATCATAGAATACTATCCATGGTAACATGTACATAGAGGGAGTGAATGACAGTTGTAACACCACACACACTCTACATATACTACGTAAACACGTAGTATAGAGTGTCTATGGCAACAGCATGCATAGGGATTTACAACCGCCATTCTTGCCAACCCCTACGAATGATACTGAGGGACATGATACAACAATTTGGAGGACATTCCCTGCCTTGCAGGGTATTTGTTACTCTTTGTAAAAGGTAGATAGCCCCCAAATATGCGTATTACACAATATATTCACACATACAAATTTCTACCCCTCCAAGAAGTCCCCAGTATACCACTGAAGATCACTGGTTAAATCGTTTATGTACTCACTGTGAACTTCCCAACAATTCCATCAATGCATTTTCCACAACACAATGGAACTTGGAGGAGACCACAATAGATGCTGAATTCCTCACACAAATGTCAACGAGTTGGTTGGTGAATCTTGTAGGAAGAGTGGGGAGCTCCAGGTCAGGCCTCTCCAATCGCAAAGCGAGGTCCAGTTGGAGCAAAACAGATGCAGCATAATAGTTGCCACTGTTCACTACATCTAAAGGAGAAAGACGACAACAAGAAGGAAGGGACTGGAATTACATTCCCAAGAATTAGTCAATGATAGCAAAATGCAGTAATATGTGATTTATGTGTAAAGTTACTGTGTGTGTGTGTGTACGTGTGTGTGTGTGTGTGTGTGTGTGTGTGTGTGTGTGTGTGTGTGTGTGTGTGTGTGTGTGTGTGTGTGTGTGTGCATGTGTGTGTGTGTGTGTGTGTGTGTGTGTGTGTGTGTGTGTGTGTGTGTGTGCTCATGTGTGCATGCGCACACGTGAGCACAGGGCAGCTCACATTCTACAGAATCCACCTCCATCACATGACGTATGAGGTCTTTTGGGTACACACTTCCAACAAGACAAGACCACACTGTAGTTAGAATGGACTGCCTCGTATTCCTCTTTCCACCAGAACTAGTGAACTCAGACTGTATCTTTCTTGTAAGCTCATCAGCAACCACACCCATCAGCCTTGGACTGGGGTGATTAAGCGTCCCAAACGATCGGACTAGAAGGGCCAAATCGTGTTCCGTGAAAGATTTAAGAGCTGGAAGGACACTCTCTGCCAGCCTATCCATCGTGTCCTTGTCGTACACAAACGTTGAAACCACGTACCAGAGAAAAGTGGTTACAAGTCTTGGAGACCATCCTCTGCTGTTTCCCAAAGCAATCTCTTTGGCCATTGAATCAAAAAATTGTTTACAAAACTGTCTTCTCTTCCCAAGTGACCATGCTGTTATGTTGTAGAGCTGATCATGAAACGGTCTTTTCAAGGCCTCGTCTACAAGTTCAGAAACAAAATCATTCGGAATAACACTCGTGGCTGTCCCTGCGCACCACAGCCAGGATGTCAGTGCCTTGTAGCTGCAGTTTTGAATCTGCCCCCGTCTCATTTCACCAATCAACCTCTCAGCAATGGAAGGTGGGAAATGGTTCACGTATGTGAGAGCCCATGAAAGCTGGGAGAGGTCATAAATATCCAGATTCTCACAAGCAACAATGCTTTTTTCGATGATGTGCTTAATCTGGTCATCGATTAAATTCAACTTGGCAAGGGTGCGGACTGGAACTCCAATGTGCTTAGTAATGGTGCCTGAACCTCGTGTGACCAGTTCCTCAAAACACAGTAGAGCTAGCCTGTTTTTTGAGGAAAAGTCAAAATTAGTGCAAAGCTTCAGGACACGGTTTACATAGGCATGGGATAAAGTGGACAATCGCTTGGATAACTCGTCTATGACTGATGATCTTTGAGAAGTAAAAGCCCTATCCTCTTCGGCAATACAAGAGTGAGCCAAGCGAGCTAGTTCGTTGTCTCCAATGGCACTCTTGTCTTTCTTGTAAAGCTCCAGGAAATGTAGTGCTGTCTCTCTCTTTAAAGGCACAAAATAGCGATGTCTTTCGTCCTGGTCTTCTTCTAGGTTACTCACGTTATCTTCAACGCTGCTCTGAGCATTGTTTTCAGTTCCCCAGTAGACGTCAGCCGTCCGGCGTCCATAACTAATGTCCCTCTTCCAACAAATGCAAACAACTTGAACTTTTGGTTGGGCAGAACTCCAAAGCCTGATACCTAATTTCTTTACATCATAAAAGAAGTAGTATACACCATGCAATGATTTAGTTTGTGCAGCACTTGAAATTCTGCTTGAAAGTCGCCTCCAAGCCAAACTAGCCAACGCCATTTTGTATCAGCTGATAGTCACGTGCTCCATGTACCGCAATGCAAGTCCCCGATGCAAGGTTTAGGCAATGGAAGAAGCAGTGCTTAGAGGACCACCCAGACCAAAGCAGGAAGGGAGAT
>CAUJGJ010000195.1:1854637-1867137 GCA_963170055.1 Halisarca cf. caerulea | reverse complement strand
CACAAGTGTTCCCGATGGAAGCAACGATATACCGCTATCTGTCTTTACGGCACCATCCGTGCTCTCCTTTCTTTGCTGCTTGAGGGAGGAAGAATTCTTTTTGTCATTTCCTGTAATTCGCTTTTGCGAATCAGATCGCAACTTCGAATCAGGAGCTGCAGTAGACGATTTTAATACAATGGGCGGAGGTCTGTGGACGCTGGACCTTGCTCGAGTATCTGATGCTGATTGAGTTATGCTGTCATCGGCGCATTCTCTCCGTACACCACACGACACTACACGAGGCAAAACATTACGTTTGCTCGGTTCTGTATCTTCTTTCTTCCAAGCAGGTCTAGAAGCAACGGTAGGATGAATTCTTTCTCGTGTCTGAGGCCTTGAAAATCCTTTCTGTACAGAATCATTGTCTCCTCTGCCAACTTTCGACTTGGAATTACTATTTACTCTGTCTCGCAAAATTTGCTGCTCAGAAAGACGCGGAAAAGTAGGTGGTTTAGATTTTGACGTCTGTCCATTCTTTGCAGAAGGCGCAACACTCAATCCAGGATACCATAGATTATGCATGTTGGCATTCAACTTTCGACTCCATTAACTCGCGAGATCATCTTTTCTTGCAGCCAAAGCTGGAAGTGCAGCGTCCATTGTGTTTACAGTATGCATGGATACGGGACACTCGGGAGCCACCTTTACTTTGGTCACGCCTCCTGCACAATTATTAGGGTTTAACTGTAGAGGAAAATGGCGCTGCAGAAACTCTTGGAGGAAAATCCTGCTTTGCAAGTAATCAGCAAAACGAAGGTAACTCTATAACTTTTACCTGATAATTATTACTATACCTCAATTTTATCTTGTTTTAAATGCATCAGGTCAAATGCATGTACAGTGGTCACGAAATGCCTAACAACGAGGAGGTGGTTCGTGCTTACATCAATGGGAAGAAATATAGATCTTTGCTGAAGCAAAAGTTGTACGATTATGAAAGCTTACATCCATATATCGTGTCGAGTTGCAGACGGAGGTATGTGTGTCCCAAAGCTGTCCGATGCTTGTAGAGAGCCTAACCAATACTAGTGAGCCAGCCCCAACCGCCACTATTCCCTACTGTAGGGGTTGGCTCGCGAGACTAATTCAGTACAGTGTACTCGTATGCTTGTGTATATATATTCACATGTGCATGTGTGTGATTGTATGAGAACATGCACACAGTGATTAACTGAGTGATGGCTATACATAATCTACATTAGTTTTTATCTACAGCCATCAACTGTACTGCAGACTGACCAGGCGTTACATCAACAACATACCTGAACATGTGGAGAGGCATCGCAGTGGGAAGAAATTCAAAAGAGCTCTCCAGAGATGTAAGTGCATAGCAGCCTTGTTCTTCACAATTACAATCGACCCTCACTGGTACAAAACCTCAACACTCTCACATTCCTGCTATTTGACTACATTCTGAAAGGTAGTCACTATCATGGATAGCATGGTGTATCTGGTGCAGCCGACCCATTTCCGCCTCTGCCATTTCTATAACAAGGTGACAAGGCTGAAGGCAGAAATGGGTTAGCTACACCAGACACTAACCATGGTGCGCTTTAATACAATAAAACTTGCTTAGTAAGTACCTGCGTTAGCGAGTACTCTTGGGCATTAAGTACAGTAGAACTTGGATAGACTGCCTGGGTTAGCGAGCACTCTTGAATAGTACAGTAGAACTTGCTTAGTAAGTGCCTGGGTTAGCGAGCACTCTTGGACATTAAGTACAGTAGAATTTGGATAGTAAGTACATACCCTCAAGGGAAAGCAAAACTAGTACTCACTATCAGAGGGACATACTTACTATCCAAGGTGCTTTCAATTGTATTGCATGAGGCAGGGATAGAGCAATGAGTACTTACTAGCCAGGAGAACTTGCTAACCCAGTTACTTACAGAGTTTGACTGCACTCCTCATTCTGTCCCCTCCTATACATACAGTACATTAATCTGTCCTGATAGAAAGAGTCTCTGATCAGAAGTACTCGTTTTGTCTTCCCTTCAAGGCACAGTACTTACTAAGCAATTTCTACTTAATCCAACAACCTATTTAATCTGACACTTTGCTGGGAACTCAATGACCGTTGGAAGGTTCAAGTGTAGCTGAATATGTATGGCTATGGTAATTGTGTTGTCCAGAATTGCTAGCCTATTTAAAGAGGTGGCTTCATTTGGCAAATGTTCTGTTTTATGGTTTTCAACATACGTAACGTTGTACAGATCTAAAGGGAGAAGTCAAGTTATGGGAAGAGCAGCCACCACCTCGGGATTCTGAAAAACACAGCTCAGTTCCTGACAAAAGAGCCAGCCACAAATCCTTCGATGATGATGATGATGATGATGATATGTGGACTCCACCATCCGATCGTGATGGCAGCAATGATGGCCATGGCAAGGAAAATGATGACAATGGAATTGGATTTAATGGAAAAAGCTCCAAATTTGATGAGAGTATTGATGACCAGAGTGATATTGAAGAAAACGATGATGACTCTGATGATAGTAATATATACGCATCGAGTGAAAGTGATGAAATTATGGACAGTAGCAATTCTGTAGGGTTTTCTCAGCCACATTTGTCTACCATCCCCTTTGATACTGCTGAAATGAAGAATAGTGTGGGGACCGGGAAAGGGAGTATGCACCACAACGGCCATTTTCCTGGAACTGGGAACGTCAGGAAAGGCAAGCGTATGGCTGCCCCGACCTCTGTAAGTTGTGACACAGGCATGACATGCATCACAAGTATGTGCTAGTATCTCTCGGGAACGTCCTTACTTCTCATGTTGATCATGACTGCTAGCATACCTCATGTATGTCTCACCTTACATCATTGTTGCATATCACCACTTGTTCTGATCGGACATGTGTCATAAGAAATACTTCCCAAATGGCGATGCACATGTGTATGTCGACATGGTGATCCATGGAAGTCATTACTTTGGTATGTCATTGATGTTCATTGTGCTATGCCCACCTTCGATCATTCGCGGTTGTGTATGCATACGTGTATTCATTGTATAAGAATCTATTATATAATGTTTTGTATGTACATTACGTACATTTGGTTATTAAACTGTGTACAATGTACATAGTTTACAGACAAATATAGCCAGCTATGTGTGTACACTTCCCTATGCTTTCCTAATATTATACATATCCCCTTACATGTATGCAGTGTTGTACACGTGTATGTCTGGTGGGTTTCCTGTAATAATGTACATGTGTGTATCTGTTAACTTGTATTGCTCCTCCATCACTCACACACATACAGTAACTTCTCGTTAGTCCATCATCTCTTTATCTATCATTGTGCTTTACCCACCATCATTTTGTGTGCGAATTGGGTTGGTAGAAATGGCTGTACATTGCCTCAGATCTTTATAGCCACACTCGTAAACCCACCCCAATGCTCTCCACGTAATGAATTGCAGCAGTCCAGCAAGAGTTTCCCCATGAAGCTGTACACATGCATTGTATTTTCCAACAAACACTACGTTCTAAAGTCAAACCTCTCTAATCTGACACTTGGGGCTTGAAAAAATATTGCATTAGTAGGTTGTCAGAATACAGGGTGACTCTTAGCATACTTGAACATTATGGTGACTGCACCCCATAGGATGGTTAGATTAGAGAGAATGTTGGATTATGGAGGTGCTGGATCACAGAGATTTTACTCTACCACTATACTGCATATTATCATGAAAGGATTGCGTATGTAAAATATATTGTGACTCGATGCTATTCACAATATTATATTATTGTATTTAAAACACAATGATTGTAAATTTATACATTATTATTGATATATAATATATATATATATATATATATATATAATATATTGAAATAATATATACGTTCTATAACAGGAATGAGTATAATAGGAATGAGGAATGAGTATAACACTTGATCTGATTGTGTCGGGAATTTCAACGTGCTGCTGTAGTGGTATACGCATGTATTTTTGTACACACAATCTATTTGTGGTTTACAGTGTATTGTTTGATGTCTAACGTCTTCGCAGTTAACTGAAAGCAGAGAGCTGACAAGAACAAAAAAGAAGAGATTGCAAAAGAATTTTGTTCCATCTAGAAGCAGATTTTGACACTATTCATTTATACATTCAATTTCAAATTTTATTTGATTGCGACCATCAATAATTACTAATAATAATTCATATATATATTTCCGATAATGAACAACAGAAAATGAAATAGTGTGAAATATGTTTATCTAATAATTCCACAATTAAGAGGTTTACAGACAAAATATACCACAAAACAGAAAAAAACACTAATCAAATTATTAATTTGTTCTGAATAATATATAACAATACAATGTCATATATAATACATATAACATATACATGGCATCTGCTCTGCATGTTCTTGTAATTATAATGAGTTCTGGATGTCTGCATTATATCAACATTACAGCTGAACAAGAGGTGACTGTCACACCAAATCTTGTCCCCCCTAAAAGTTGTCCGGCATGGGCACTTATTGAATACAAACTCTATACCGTTTGGGGGGTTAGGGCTCAGGTGGGTTTGGGTTCAGTATTGATAAATGGTGGTGGACAATTTATGGCAGGGGACCTTTTGCAGCATTACAGTGCTACAAGTAATGCATACATGCAAACTTATACGTATGTGAACATGCACGCTCTCAGGCCATATAAAGAGACTCCATCACAATGACTCTCAATCACATAAAAATGCACACATTTACGCACAAGTATGTATGATATAAAATGTGCAACATGTGTACTATGGTGTGTTGCGAGGGCTGGCATCTTGATTCTGCTCTTCCTTTAGCCATTGCTGCCAGTGGGTTTCTGCAATAGCATACAAAGTTCTTGTGTTACTAGTTCAGAATCTGCTACTTTGTGGTTGTTCCCTCTCCACTGCCAACTGATGGCTCAGACTACCCATTACCAGCTGCTCCAGTACCCGCACACACACACACACACACACACACACACACACACACACACACACACACACACACACACACATGACTCAGGGTGGTGGTACATCTAGAGTTCACCCACAGGGAGGTAGGAAAAGGGTGCATGACAGCTGACTTCCCTAGCCTTTTACTTTCACTTCGGACATGTACACAGTCACATGTTAGCACACACCTAAACTATAGCCATGTGTTTTCAACAGCAATTTTTCATGTGATGATATTTTAGTGGTAAATGTGCTTCCATTTTAATTTTAGCCTCTTTAGAAGGAAATGAACTGTATGTCACAGAATGTTCCAGGTATACATGCAATATGCATACATATGCATATAGTCCTGTACGTATTTTTAGTCAGTACAACTTCATATGCTTGGAAACTTATGCCTATATGTTCTCGTTTCTATGAGTAAGCAACTTTGCTACAGAGGTACGTGCTGACTAAATGTGCCATACACTAGTACACCGTATGTAGGAATGACATGAAAAAATGGTTGTCCATGTTCTTAGTATTCAGTCAATCAATCAATTATCAATCAATCAATTAATTTTAATGTGCACATGTGCATAACAACCTTAGGGTAGGTAGAGCATACCCAATGAGGCACAGGAAAACAAGGAATAGTAAAATATCATACAAATTGGGCACACCACATGGCATACAATAGTTTTAGAGAAGTTTCTGTATCATGCCATGCAAGGTCCATATCAATTGCAACTTTGATATCCATGACATTAAAACGATAGATGACTTGGCTGACACGATCAATCTGTGGTTTGTATTGAGTATACCACACAGGGCAAGACTAGTCTGATTTGGATAACCCATTCTCAATCGACCAATTTCTTGGTCTCTGATAATGACTGAGCGAGATTGGGTTGGCTAGGCCAGACTAGAACAAGACATCACCCTCCGGCATGGAGTAATATCTGTACCTATCGCTATGATCAGTAACCTAGCTGTCTGAATAATAATAATAATAATAATAATAATAATAATCTGAGTAGATGGACCACTATGTATGAAGAATCAGATTGTGCATTGTAGGTAGTCTTGCACGCCATACCCCTCACCAAGAAGAGTCCAACCCTTCCAGGAGTGGGTCTGGTGCGCGAGACTAGCATCGCAGGCTTATGCAGAAGTTGTCGGATCACTCAATATTACTGCGGCACTTGTCCCAATATAGATGCCACAATTGAGTCACTAATCTCTATAGAAAAGTTTCACTGGAGTATATCAACAATAGGAAAGTACATAATATGCCTATGGCTGCCCACAAAAGAATTGTGGGCAGCGAACCAGAAAGCGAACAGCGATTTTCGTTGGCACGTGATCAATGATGTCTTTTTAGCTGCCCCCGTCCCGACAGAAGCCAGAAACGTCCAGAGGAAGTCACTTTTGGTCAGAAGCTCAGAGAGCTTTTGAGTTTTGTATAGCTGGAAGAACTCAATCATGAGACGGAGTAAATTCGATCTGCCGTATCTGAACGTGTGTATTTTATGCAGTCTGCTTGCTTTGACGCTGTGTGACCATGGCTGGCAGCAGGAGGTCGAATATCAGTATTCTTCCGCTAGTGGTTTACAGAAGTCTGTCGCTGAAATAATTACACCTCGAAGAGTTCTGTCTTGCAGCGAAGGAGACAATCCTTGCAGTATAACCCTCAACGTGTCTGCAATGGAGACCATGACGCTATACGAGTACTACGACGACGGAAACAGATCCTCGCGAGGATTTGAAGTTCGTTTGGAAAGCGGAAATCGTATCGCGTTAGCAAACGTGCTCGATCGTTCTACAGCGAATAAGCCTATTTCGCGGTTCCTTTACCCCCTCCTTGCAGACGGTTTCAGACGAACAGTATATGTTGTAAATGACCAGCTACCAGGTCCCGTGATCACAGCTTACCGTGGGCAGAAGATGGAAATAACAGTTCTGAACAATATCCCCCAGCCGATGACCATACATTGGCACGGGCAGCATCTTCAGGGGTCGGGTAGGGCAGATGGTGTGGCATTCATCACACAATACTCAATTCAACCAGGAGACAGCTACATGTACAGGTTCCCTGTGGACCAGACCGGGACACATTGGTACCATGCGCATCATGCTGGTGAACGTTCAGATGGTGTTTACGGAGGCTTCATTGTGAAGGAACGGACAAGCAGTGGATACATTGACAGGCCAGAAGATCACACAATGATCCTTACGGACTGGTTCGATGATCTTTGGAATGTGACCTTCCAACAGTTTCAACATGGAACTTTTCCAGATCTTGTGAATAGTCACATAGCATATTCTCCACTGCAGCTGGCAGACGGCACACTGGCTTCGTATTACCCCTTTGTGTCTGGTCTTATCAATGGCCGTGGCCACAGGTATCATCCTAATGCTGACAACTGTAGTGTTCTTGTAAACACCCCCCTCAGTGAGTTTGCCATTAGCAACAAAGGAAGTATTAGACTCAGGATCATCGTAGCTTCAGCCTGGCATCCATTCCGCATCTCAATCCAAGGACACAAACTCAGAGTTGTGGCCACAGATGGAGAAGACATTACAACTAACAGAACTGCATCCGAAGTTGACTATGTCATTGCACAGAGTGGAGAGCGTTATGATGTTGTGCCTGTATCTATGGAAGCATCTCCATCTGGGGCTTACTGGATTGTTGCTGAAACAGTTGAAGATGATAAAGACATCATATCTCGATCATACTGCTTACGAGGTCATCGGGCCTACGGGATTCTTCAATATGGTAATGACACTACCGGGAACCCCACAACTTGGTACGACCCCCTTGATCGTGGCTGTACCAGTGGTAGCAAATGTTATGTTGTGAACTGCCCATTTAAGAATTATCCTCACTCATACAACCTAACTTGTATCAATGTGGACCAATTTGAAGCAGTGAATCCTGTTGGTATGACTCCCAACAGCAACATGAAATCAGCTTTCTTCAACTTCCAATCTTTGACTGTTCACCAAGTGACAACTAATGGAGTTAATGGTCGTATCTACTTGACTACTCTAGTACCATTGCTCACGCAGCGCAAAGATATCCCTAAGTCATGGTTTTGTGAGTATCCAACTGGCATGCATGAGACACGTGGCAAACAGTGTACACATATATACACACTGACGTCAACCATAACTGAAATGGTCCTGATGAATCTCGGCAATGCAGGCAACAGTAGTAATAGTGGCAGAGAACAATATTATATACATCATGATGGTAAAAGAAGCATCCATGGGCATCCTGTTCACCTTCATGGCTATCACTTTCGAGTGCTGAAGATCGGCTATCCCACCTATCATCGCGGTGTGTACATGGCAGATAACACCGACATCAATTGCTCTGATGCTTTCTGTGAGAAAGGACACACTTGGAACAACCGACCCAATGTTACCTTCAACCCACTGATGCCTAAAAAAGACACCATTATCATCCCAACTGGTGGCTACATTCTTGTCAGGGTAGAAAGAAACAACCCGGGGGCCTGGTTTCTGCATTGTCACCTAGCCCCTCACCAGGAGCAGGGGATGAGCATTGTCATTGCAGACATGGGCAACAGCACTCTCCCGATCATTTAAAAGTGAGACAGTGGATCAAGAGGATTTACAGTGAATCACATGAACATGCTTTAATTTGCTCTCCTTGTGACATTGCTCCTGTCATTTTTAGTTCTTCAATAAGCAATTATCCACATTATCACTGTAAGAATACATATATACTGAACTACCCACAACAGCATATTTCTAATAGGTACACACACTCAGTCAGTCCTTTGTGATGTGTGTAGTGTACAGCCTCTCTATAATACACAAAACACAACAATATGATTGTATATTATTAATTTTAAATAATTATGTACTATGTACTTTGTTACATGATGTAGCTGGCTACTTGTGAATGCTGAAAATCTATAATACAGTAATATTGTTATTCTGGAATAATGAAGTGATGGTGCATGGAGATAATTAATGTGTGGGTATATGTGTGTTAGGGCTGAGGTTAATATGCTGACATACCTTCCGGAATAATAGGACCCGGTTTAATTTCTAATCTATATCATATAAGGGAGCAAAATTCCAGAAAAAACAGATGCAGAGTATGGGAATGCGTTGTTCCCTTCACTAACACCAATTTGCACAGTGGTATCATTATGACAGTTTTCCCATGGGGTTTGATATTTCCCATGGGGTTTGATATTTCACATGACATATTATACTGGATTAATTGTTTTGTAACTTCATGATGTTATATAGTCATGTATATGTTTTCACATTTAACTTAAAGCTGTGTTGCAATAAAGAATAATTTGGTAAGAATACATGACAGGAATGATTCAAATTTTGAGTTACTGTAATTAACAGCATAATATAGGATGGAATCTTGAGGACAATGGGATAGCATATACAGTGCTCCAACCCTAAAGGTTCCATTCTTAATAGTATAGGAAAATGGCTTGTTCAGCTACAGGCTGGCTTGAAACATGTGATATTACCCTTCTTTGGGTTTATGGGTATTAATTTTATGAATGATGGGCGTGGCATGAGGTCACGTGATACTGTCTGTGAATTAATTAGCCATATTTAAAATCCTGTTTTTAGATCTTATTTGTGCAAGGAATTGTAGATAAGACCCCAAATTCCCAAAAAAGCATTTTCTGAACATCTTACAACTTCTGCCTGGTTCACATTCTTACATAAACCTCTGGGGGGTAGTTACTAGCAAAAATTGTTAAATATTTGCACCAAAAGTGTTTAGATGGGATTTCACGATTGCTTGCGAGTTAAGAGCCCCAACGACGTAAGCGAGTACTCGAATAGTTGTGCAATCATTAAATAGTATTCATTGGTTTACCATTATAACTGCTATCATAGTACGTTAACGATTAGGCAATGCCAAGAAAAAATTGCGCTTGCGGTAGCAATTGTTCACGTCACGTCACATGAAGTCACGTGTTGCACGTGCATATTATTTCGCACCTTGTCGGCGAAGAAATGGATTCTGTCGTGTTGGCTTCTTTTACAACTTGTGCTAAAGGTATCAAGTTTTACGATGTTTCGCTGCGGTCTTTAGTTCCAGGGATCAGTGTAATTCTTCGGAGACAGCCAAGTCGTTTTGATGCTAACGCTGTCGGTCTTATACTGCCATCAAGAGGATTCGCTTTCTTAGGACACCTGGACAAGCAAGCAGCACATTTTGTAACAAAAGTGTTGTCAAGTCCGAGATGGGAGACGAAAGCGTGAGTTATTCCTATCCAAATTTATTAAAAAACTTTTTGTACACTTGTGAGATTTTGTTGCAGGTCCGTGTCTTCGCGGGAATATGCCCTGGGTGGACGTAGGCAGTGGGGTCAGCGAGTATGCGACCTCAGTATCAGAGTAGAAGGTCCATCTTCCTCCTTGTGTCTACTGCGAAGAATTCTAGAACCAGCTGTTCATGTTTTACAGGATTTAGAGGTATGAAATAGCTGTTGTTAGAAGTTTCACTTCACAGGTAACTGGTTGTGTGTTACATTCCTACAGTTCTGGCAAACACCAGAGAGTAGCAGTGACTCAGATGTGAGCAGCACAGCTAGCACAGTGACTATAGAGGACCAAACACCACGTCCTCCAGATGATGTACGTGTGCTGGTCAGGTCTACGCCAGGGAACAATGTGGAGGCGCTCTCAGACACTGAAACATTGTCAGACAGCAGCACAGAGACACTGTTGAGCAGGAGCACGGGGACACTGTCGGACAGCAGCACAGCGACACTGTCAGACAGCAGCACGGAAACACTGTCGGACAGCAGCACAGAGACACTTTCAGGCAACGAGACATGTTAATTGTAAGTAAATGTACATTTTCATTGATATACACGTCTGTGAGATTGGTATGTTTTCACAACACAGTCAATGTCAAAAGCACAATGTCCCTCCCTATACCCCTTTTCGTAATCATAAACAGTCAAAAAAAATTTCTTGATTAGACTTGCATCCACCGAGTTAAGTGACTCAGGTACTAACTTTCGCAGTCGCACTATAGTTCCATTGGTGTACTTAAGTACCTTCTTTTTGGCATCGCACCATGCCCTCTCTATAGGGTTTAATTCACAGTGGAATTTTGGTATAAAAATACATTTGTGACCTTTCTCTTCCACCAATTTCTGCACTATAGGTTTCTCATTCAGAAAATCCTGATGTGATGCCAACTCCTCCCGCATCTGTTTTGCAATCCAGCCACTTGTATCAATGCCACGTTCTTCAAGAACAATTTTCATTCCCTTTGGTTGACCATCTGGGAGGATGAGGCTCTGTATTTCTCCTTGCCAAATAGTATCCCTCATCTTCATCTGTTTTCCACCTGGACCCACATTCATTGAATTGACGTTCAGTGCATCACTTGATAATTTCCTGTGCGAGGGGGCATTGTCAAATAGAAAGATGGCTTGGACACCAGGATACTTTGCCTCAAAGATGTCAATGGCTTTCTCCACTTGTACCACAAATTGTTCATTGGTGAAATATCCATCTTTTTGATGCTCCAACATTTTTCTAGCTTCCATTGCATCAATTTTCAGATAGCCATTGACCTCATCGATGAAATCCGACACCATGATGGCTTGGCCTATTGATTTCTGCCGTAAAACTGTGTTTGTGCCATCGTTCCAATAGGATGACTGCTGTGCATTAGCATAAAAGGTGCTTTCATCGTGGTAGACACGGATTGTCGGGCGCTCTTCCTCATTCAACACATTTTGGCTGCCGTAACGTCTTTGATCAACATCATCAAGAATGTCCAAGTATTCATTCCTGGCAGACACAACATCGTCTCGCTCATGGCCATCAAAATAGACTCCTTTCCCTGTGCTCTTTTGTTTGAATCCTAACTTGTGGAGCCATTGCCGAGCTGTCTCTTCATGTACCTCATGACCCCAAGTATGTGCCACCCAATCTGCAAAGGACTGGCAGGTCATATTTGGTGACCCTTTTTTGTTGGCATTCAACCGCACGTACTCTCGTGCCTCATTTTGAAACTCGACACATGCAAACAATGACACAGTTTTGACGTGGTTTCCTCGTGAGCTGGACATCAAATCCTGAAGTACATCCCCATCTATTGGGCATGACTGGCTAACTTCCAGGAATTCTGTTGTCCAGTTTCGTACAGTTCTGGAACTTACACCTGTGATTTCAGCACTCAAATCTGCTGCTTGGAGGATTCCCATGCCAGTCTTGTGTGCTTGTATGAATGTATGTATTGCCAAAGCCTTTCTTGTTTCAGTTGTCAACCTCCTTTCAACAAATACTGCTAGGGTCTCTGTAGTTCCACTGTTTGTTTTTTTCAGTAGTGTGTTAAGTGTTGGGTTGGTTGGCTCACTGTGGCTTGTATTTTTCTTTAATTCTCTGATTTTGACAGCTTTCTGAGGGTTACCTCTAGGCTGTTTTGTTGCAAAGGATGCAGTACTTTCAGAGAGCTTCACATTTGCTTGCACAGATGATTCTCTCTTTGC
>CAUJGJ010000195.1:1814637-1849637 GCA_963170055.1 Halisarca cf. caerulea | reverse complement strand
AGTGGTCTCTATAGACAGGTGGTCCTTATGTAGAGGTGGAATAGTATTGCTTAGTGGTTACTTCCTGGACCAGCCTGTTGCGGCCTCCATAGTCAGGTGGTTCTTCTATACAGGTGGTCTTTAAGACAGGTTCCACCGTAATTGCATTGTCCAGAATCGCTAGCCTACATGTGTATTCGGACATAGTGATGGACGATTGTCTTGTTTAAAGATTGAGGTGGCCTCATCTGACAGATGTTCTGTTTTATGGTTCCATTGTAAATTTGCTCAGATCTAAAGGGAGAAGTCAAGTTATAGGAAGCTGGAGCAGCCTCCACTTCGGGATTCTACAAAACACAACTCAGTTCCTAACAAAAGAGTGGGGCACGAGTAGTCTCGTGTAGCCAGACCACTCCCCACCCCATTTTGTGGTGTGTGTGGTTTGGCTACACGAGACTAAGGTATGAGTCCTTCAGGGATGATGATGATGATGATGATGATGATGATATGTGGACTCCGCCATCTGATCGTGATGGCAGCAATTAATGATGGTGATGATGGCGATGGAACTTGATGGGAGTATTGATGGCCAGAGCAATATTGAAGAAAACAATGACAACACTGATGATGGCATTAAATATGCATCCAATGAAAGTGATAAAATTATGGATAGTAGCAGTTCGTTGGGGTTTTCTAAGCCAGATAAGCCACATTTGTCTGCCAACCCCGTCAATACTACGGAAATGAAGAATAGTGTGGGGACCGGGAAAGGGAGTATGCGCCACAACGACCATATTCCTGGAACTGGGAACGTCAGGAAAGGCAAGTGTATGGCTGCCCTGACCTCTATAAGTTGTGACACAGGCATGACATGCATCACAAGTATGCGCTAGTATCTCTCAGGAACATCCCTACTTCTCATGTTGATCATGACTGCTAGCATACCTCATGTACATCTCACCTTACATCAATGTTGTGTATCATCATTAGTTCTGATCGGACATGTGTCATGTAGGAATACTTCTCAGCCAACATTAATGCGCATATGTATGTCCACATGGTGATCCATGGTAGTCATTACTTTGGTATGTCATCTATGTTCATTGTGCTATGCCCACCTTCGATCATTCACGGTTAAGTGTGTATGCATACATGTATTCATTGTATAAGAATCTATAATTACATATTATACACATTATACAGTATATATTTAGTTGTTAAAAACCATGTACAATGTACACAGTTTAGTAACCAAATATAGCCAGCTATGTGTGTCCGCTACCCTCTGTTTCCCTCGAACGTATATAGTATGTCTCCCATTGTATGCATGCACTATCATACACTTGTACCTCTAGGGTGTTCACCATCATAAACTATGCACATACATATGTATGTCTGTTAACATTGCATTATTCCCTCTTTCACCTCACCCACCCCAATATTCTCTTACCAGGCCTGTAACCAGGTTGAATTATGGGGGGGGGTTCTTCTGGACCAAGGTGGAACTCTTTGCTACGTAAATGGCCATTGTGGCTGATTACGTTTTGCTGGACGGACAATCTGAGATTGAAGTATTTGGATACTAGCTTTATTTCAGGGATTGATGGAGTATGTAGATAAATCTAAAAAGTACTAGTTATAGTAAGTTCTCATGAAATAAGGCTAGTATGTCTCTTTTTTGTTTTCAGTGTTGTTAGCCAGGTGGAACTGGCTTCTAAGTGGCTACGGGCTTCTAAGTACCCCCCCTGGCTACGGGCCTGCTCACACACTCACACTCATCCCCACCCCAATATTCTCTCACACACTCACACTCATCCCCACCCCCAAAACACACACTCACATCCACCCCAATATTCTCTCACACACTCACACTCACCCCCACCCCAAAACTCTCACACACTCACACTCACCCCCACCCCAAAACTCTCACACACTCACACTCACATCCACCCCAATATTCGCTCATTTGCTCACACACTCACACATACATTGACTTCTCTTTAGTCCGTCACCTCTTTATCTGCAATTGTTTTATATACAACTTATATAGATATAGGTGAAAATGGCTCTACATTGTCTCAGATGATCATGCAGCCACACTCGTGAATCCACATATACCCCAATATATATTTGCTCACACACTCACACTCACGCCCATGCACCCCAATGCACTCACCCTCACGCCCAGTCCAATACTCGCTCACACTCACACTCAAACCCAATCCAATATTCACTCACGCACTCACACTCACCCCTATCCTGATACACACACACACTCACATCCACCCCAATATACACACTCACACTCACACCCAGTCCAATACTCGCTCACACTCACACTCAAACCCATCCCAATATTCACTCACGCACTCACACTCACCCCTATCCTGATACACACACACACACTCACTCACATCCACCCCAATATACACACTCACACTCACGCCCAGTCCAATACTCGCTCACACTCACACTCAAACCCATCCCAATATTCACTCACGCACTCACACTCACCCCTATCCTGATACACACACACACACACACTCACATCCACCCCAATATACACACTCACACTTACCCCCATCCTGATACACACTCACCCCTATCCTGATACACACACACACACACACTCACATCCACCCCAATATACACACTCACACTTACCCCCATCCTGATACACACTCACCCATATCCTGATACACACACACACTTACATCCACGTACCCCACATTCGATCGCACTTACACCCATACACTCCAATACTCGCTCACACTCACTCAACTGGTGATATTCACAACATATTGTATATTTGAAACATATAAATTAAATAAGAATGAGCTAAAATATATGACCTAATTGTGTCATGAAATATTGCACACGCAAAGGAATTCTGACCTGCATACATGCAGTAGTACTGTACATGTAGTACTATATCATGCATTTTTGCACACACAAAAATTGCACACGATCTTTCATGATTTACAATCTATCCTGATACACACACACTCACATCCACGTACCGCAATCTACATTCACACTCGCCCCTATCCTGATACACACACACTCACATCCACCCCATGTACTGCATGTATATGTAGTAATACTGTATATCATGTACTTTTACACACAAAAATTGCACACGATCTTTCATGATTTACAATACATTGCTTTTCTGATATCTTCACAGTCACCTGAAGGCATGCAGAGAGTTGACAAGAACAAAAAAGAAGAGAATGCAAAAGAATTTTGTTCCATCATAGAAGCAGATTTTGATGCCATTCATGTACAATATTCATTTTAAATTATATTTGATTGTGACCATCGAGATCAACAATCAATCTATATATTTCTGATAATAAACAACAGAAAACGAAATTTTATATCAAATAATAATATACGTACTGTCTCTAAAATAACAAAAATTCCATAACAACATTAGAGACATAAAAAGCAACACAGAACAGAAAACCCAACAATTAAAACATTAATAAGATAATTTGTTCTGATATATAACAATACATGACACAACACAACATGTGCATCAACAGACCTCACATCTTTCGAGCACGAGTTCTACAAGAGATAGAGATAACTGAGCAGTGGACATGGAGAGACAACATTGATGAGGCATGCTAGTATGCACATGACAGCACTGAGGTGGAGACTACAGGGTGAGCAATGCCATTCAGGCACACGAGCAGCAATGTTCATACTTGTTTTGTACAGAAGACAATAAAGTTAATGTGCTCAACTTGATTTGGGACAAAGGCTTTTTTTGCTATAAAAGCAGAAACATTCTTTTATTTTTTGCATGAACACAGAATGTTTCCCCCTCGGCGGTCTGGAATGTATATGTAGTAATCACATATTTTTCACTCACAAGAGGTCAGCTTGTACAGCACAAAACCATATTTCTCATGCCTCTCTTCCACACTCCTCACTATTCACCCCTCACCTCCACTCTTCACCCCTTGCCCCAATTCTTCATTCTTCACCCCTACCCCAATTCCTCACTCTTCACCCCTCACCCCATTCCACACCTCACTCCTCATCTCACAATCTTTGCTTACCATAAAATAGTACACACAGCACTGCTGGTCTGGTTGGTCTGTTTCGTGTGTGTTTGCTCGGACTTCTCCCTCAGAGAGAGTGTGAGAGAGGCCATCTCTTTTCTTGAAGTGTTGGCTGCAGACAATCAGTGAAAACAGAATTTGAAAGCAAAACAACAAGCGATTCGAGTTTAAAAAACTCGTGGGCCGCCCACGGCCCTGGAAACTCGAATTGCTTGGAAGTTGTCGTTATTCACGAAAAAAAACATTTCGAAGACCTCTTATACTCCAAAATACCCTTCGCTGATGAAATGAGGATCAAACGTTTCAATTTCGTCGAATTATAGGCGAGAATTGGGTACCGCCTTAGCGTCCGCCATGTTGTTGACATATATATATATATATATATATATACACATCGTTACGGACGTTCCGGACACTTCCGGTCAAAGTAAAAATAATATAGGGCCGCCTTCCGGCGGCCCAAAAAACACCTCCAGTAAGTACGTACATATATACATACGTACGTATATGCACACATGTGCACACATTTACGTATAGGAAAGACAACACATGCAAGTAAACAATAAACTTGCCAAAAATGGTCAGTTCAGTACACAATTTCTAAAGCATATATATATATATATATATATGTATGTATGTAATATATACTATCAGGGATGCAATATATGTACATCTATGCATTAAGTGCTCACATACCTTGATTGTACACATCGACATCAAACGATGTCACGTGGTCAGGTATCCCATCAAGTGATGTCGGAGGTTTGAGAACAGCTTTGAACATCCCATAGACTGGTCTGGGGGTGGGAGCAGTAAAACAGTGATCACATGACTACACAACCAAACTTGTATCCTGGTGTGGGGGCGAATTATGGGGGGATTAAAGGAAAGAGTGCTGACATTTATGATGTAGCACAGGTCACGATGTCAGCACACTTCCTAATTGATGTCAATTGGTAGGATAAGTGGCTAGAATTGATTAACTCTAGATGAAGCTTTACACACTAACAGTAAACAGTATTTTTGAATGGTTGCCAGGATACAAATTAGTTATATCCTGTCCAATGTGCTGCAGCTGAGAAATACAGTGCTGATGACCTCGGGCTTCACCCTCGGTCAATCAGCACTGTATTTCTGCTGCAGCACACCTGGACAGGATATAACTGATACATGATATGTACTCAGGAACTGCACATACAGTACAAAGGCTTGCAACTGTACATTTATGTACGCGTGTGTGTACAGTGTTAGAAATAATGGTCAGCTTTCAGACATTGTTCAACAGTTTTGGCATTCTGTCTGACCCAAAAAGATTTGGGTCAGACATTGGCTGAGCACTACCTAAATGTTCATTTGATACACACACACAGGGATGTTACCAAGTCATTTGTATGTCCAAAAAAAATATGTCTGAAATTGCCTGACCAAAAATGCTAGGACATTTGTCCCTCTACCATTTGCTCCTTTCTAATGCTGTGTATGTGAGTGCAGAGGGGCACCAACGATGATGTACTGTGCAAGTATGCGTACATACGTACATATGTTTGCACATCTGAACAAACATACACACATACATAGGTTTGAGGGGAAACACATACACACACGCGCGCGTGTGTGCATGGACACACACACACACATACAAACAAACATGCACGCACACACACACACACGCACGCACGCATGCACACACGTACGCACGCACGCACGCACGCACGCACACACACACACACACACACACACACACACACACGCACGCACACACACACACACCTGTGATCTGAATCCAACAGTGTAGAACAAGCACTATATCCTATCCCAACCAAACCGCTTTCTGATCCATTTGCTGATTTGAAAAGTATTCGATCCTACACAAAACGGGTGAAATTCCAACATTCATATGATATGTGTTCATAGTATCACATACAAATTCTCCACATTCACAGTCAAGAAATGTGGTCACTGACAAGTTTTGAGTGCAGAGGAAGTATGTGGATTTCAACACATGCTGTGAATAGACGACAAGCTGCGTGTGAATACCAAAACACTGAGTTGATGGAGAAAGGAGTAAATCTGGCTCGGTCGGTCAATCGGTTGTAGGAGGGAACATACGTAGATCACATCCTAACAATCTCACAGGCCTGAAATGCATACATGAACAGACCATGCAGAGTAGATGGACTCATAAAGATATCAAATAAGTACAACTCAGAGGTGCCTTACAATCTAACACTCTATCAGTAACAAATGTCCGATTACAGAGGCTGCTGGATTATCAAGTAGTTCTTGGTAGGGTGTACTATGGTGTACATTCATCAGAACAAGGTCAGACTACAGAGGCTGCCTGATTGATGAGGAAGTCCCAGAACACTCTAGTATGGAGACGGTACTTTAACAGACGGTCATATTTTAGGAAGAATGATGGAATACCGAAGTGCCTGATTACAGAGGTTACATCGCATTGACCAGAAGTGGCAGCACTATCGCACAGGGCAACAATGCTCCCATGAGGATTTGGTTGTAAAGGAAATAGTAGTCATCAATGCTGGGATACCTAGGATGTGCAGGGATGCCAATAAACGAGGAAGCAATTCACAGGGCCGTGCACTTGCT
The DNA here is from genome assembly GCA_963170055.1 of Halisarca cf. caerulea. Taxonomy (NCBI): domain Eukaryota; kingdom Metazoa; phylum Porifera; class Demospongiae; order Chondrillida; family Halisarcidae; genus Halisarca; species Halisarca cf. caerulea. Next base: position 1,842,975 of record CAUJGJ010000195.1, on the reverse strand, counting down.
ATGTTTGCACACATGCACATACCTGAGCATATTTGCACTCCCACACAAGAATGTCAGCTCACACATGGAAACAGGTAGAAGTACGTACACACACACACATGCATGCATGCAGGTACACACACACACATGCATGCATGCAGGTACACACACACACACACACACACACACACACACACACACACACACACACACACACACACACACGCACGCACACACACACACACACACACACACACACACACACACACACACACACACACACACACTGAAACCCCACCACAGGTTCACTGAGGAATACCACACCACTCACCGTCCATGATGGTACTCTTTGTTTTTCAGAAGTGTCATACTGGTCTGAAAAGAAGTCATACTTGTATGTTGGTGAAAATCCAATAGGTTGTTCTGAGAACCCTTGAAAAATGTTCCCTTTAAGTATCTCTTTTGTGAGCTGATCTTGTAAAAGGAGATTCTGTTGAGAGAAAACATAGGGTTAAAAACACAATTGAAAGGGTTAAAAACAGGAATTAGAAAAATTGTAGATAGAGTACACAAAAGAAATATGCTTGCGGTTGTGTACACAGATTTATACATACGTACGTACGTACATGTATACACTATACACAAGCACATTTGAACACACTTTTGACACACACACACACACACACACACAACGCACACACACACACACACACACACACACACACACACACACCATATAGTCACTCTTTCTCAATAGATTCTCCACTACATTCCTACTCATGTCTATTCGGTAGTTGAGGTCCCCACACCAGAACACATAGTCAAAACGATTACAAAGATCCTTCTCAGATTCTTCACCATCCGCTGCTAGAGGAAGGTTGGATATAATCTTCATGAAGTCTGCATTTCTTTCTGCTACTTTATCTTCATAGGCTGCATAGACAGGTGTTCAGTAAACAGCTTGCTATCCATAAATACAGCACACACGAACACACACACACACAGGCACACACACACATACATGTGTACACACACACACACACATGTGTACGCACACACGCACACACACGCACGCACGCACGCACGCACGCACGCACGCACGCACACACACACACACACACACACACACACACACACAAAGAGTGTTGAAATATAAAGTTTCTACTGTGTTGGATAGGCTCATGTCCCACCCTCCCCCCTACTTTCACCAGTGCTGCTTTTGAGCTTAATCACTACGAATTAACACTTTCTGTAGCACATGGTGATATGTGTACCAGGTGCTCACACTCAACCACAAAAACACACCACGCTGTCACACCACACGCACTCACCTGTCAAATGTGAATTGATAAACAGGAAAGACGAGCCGAAGAGAGTTAAGCACACCCCTATGCCACCCTTGGTCCGTGCAATGCTTCCTGGCTTGGTTGAAAAGCTCGCGTTCTTCACAGCTGCAACATAAATAGCAAACAACATTCACTCCATAATATAATAATACGTACCTCACAACAGGTATTCCGTGGAACTTGCTTAATAACTACTGCACCTGGTTCAGTACATACTCCTGGATAGCAAGTACTACTCATTCTGTCCCTGTGTATACCTCATGTACATAAACCAACCCTGATAGTATCTCTAATAATGAGTACTGATTTTGTATCCCTTTAAGACACGCATATACTAAGCAAGTTTCCCTGTAAGTGCTTATGAGTTTCTGTGTGGGTGTTCATACTGTACATACACACACATACATACAGTACATACAGTACATAGTACAGTACATACAGTACATACAGTACATGCAGTACATGCAGTACATGCAGTACATACATGCAAACTTATACGTATGTGAACATGCACACTCTCAGGCACACATCAATGTGTGTACACGCTCTGACTCCCTGCATGTGACAAATTGTACATATGTGACCGTCTATGGGAAAAGGGGTCACTTTGCGGTTATTAAGTAAACGCAAAACATGTAAAAATTCATTTTCCTTAGGGTCCGGGCGGATTTTCTTTTATTTCAAAATTTGATAGCCATACATTTGATCTGACTTTACAAAATATAACTTGAATTCTTTTGGTAGCTTTTGAGAACAAGGGTGATTTTCAACCTTATGTGGTGACGCCATCTTGATTTATGGTGCGATTTTAGCATACTACAGAGTCATCACTGATTACCGGAAGTTAGTACAAAACTGTCCGTTTCTCACGCATGACCACTGCGCGTGGCTGATAAACAAAACTTCATATCTCCGTGATCGTTCGTGACACAAACATAAACGACCAATCATTGGATTCCTCGCGGAATACGCTTCAAAATGATGTGTAAATTGAGTATTTGACCAAAACCGCAAAGTGACCCCTTTTCCCATAGACAGTCACATATATTCCTGCCTACAGATGAAGCCTGCTAAGTGTCACGGAAATGAAGGGATATCAGAGGAACAAGAAAACCTGTCCAACAACACCAAGTATGTTTGAACCAGCTGTTAAAATACATGCACCAGTACACACATGTCAGACAATGCCACCATTGGACAGAATCGCGCAGACAAACAGTCACATAGAGACATATACACACACATACACACACACACAGTAAACTACAATCTGCTGGACATACGTACGTACGTACCTCATTACCGAGGCTGTTGGATTATTGAGTGACTCTTTGTATACTGTAGTATGGTGAATGTACGTACGTACGTACTTCAGAAGATGGTCAGATTACAGAGGTTGTTGGATTATTGAGTGACTTGAGGTATACATTTACGTATACAGCAAATGCATCTCAAAAGGCGGTCTTCCCACTTGCTATATGATGTAATCTTATCCATGTCCTTCGGCAGGATCTAGCACAAACTAGCATGTATGTACAAGATGCTAGCACAACTTCCTGTTTAACAGCACTGGCATGTACACACATACAAACGTACGAACAAACATGGACAAATCCCAATTCCCACCTGATGTGTTTGTGTGCCTACACATTTGTGCACCATACCCTAGCTGACAGTTTTGAGAGCTAAACAAACTAGTGGTTTTGAAAAAGCATGCCAGGAAGTGCAGTAACACTGATGGCATCGCACTGGAATCACAGATGCCCTAAAAAGATGGAATGCGGTAATTCCATTAATAGACACTATACGGACCATGTATGCGGACGTATTGTACGCAAGTAGTTATCAGATTACAGAGGTTGTTGGACTATTGAGTGAATCTAGGTATACTTAAGTATGGTGGAATACGCATGCAGCTCAGAAGATGGTCAGATTACAGAGGTTGTTGGACTATTGAGTGAATCTAGGTATACTTAAGTATGGTGGAATATGCATGCAGCTCAGAAGATGGTCAGATTACAGAGGTTGTTGGACTATTGAGTGAATCTAGGTATACTTAAGTATGGTGGAATACGCATGCAGCTCAGAAGATGGTCAGATTACAGAGGTTGTTGGACTATTGAGTGAATCTAGGTATACTTAAGTATGGTGGAATACGCATGCAGCTCGGAAGATGGTCAGATTACAGAGGTTGTTGGACTATTGAGTGAATCTAGGTATACTTAAGTATGGTGGAATACGCATGCAGCTCAGAAGATGGTCAGATTACAGAGGTTGTTGGACTATTGAGTGAATCTAGGTATACTTAAGTATGGTGGAATACGCATGCAGCTCGGATGATGGTCAGATTACAGAGGTTGTTGGACTATTGAGTGAATCTAGGTATACTTAAGTATGGTGGAATACGCATGCAGCTCGGATGATGATCAGATAAGGGAGAAAGTTGCATTCTTAACGCAGTGAATTATCAAGGAAACACTATAACACAGTCACACCTGGTTTATCCAACAACCTCATTTATCTGTGAATCACCACCACCGCTCTGTGTACTATTTACCCTGGTTTACCCAACACCTGGTTTATCCGACACCTGGTTTATCTGACACCTGGTTTACACAACACCTGGTTTACCCAACACCTGGTTTACCCAACACCTGGTTTATCCAACACATTTTATGAGGAAAAAACGTGGTTGGATAAACCAGGGTCCACTGTACTTCATACACAAGTGTACACACATCTGCTCCAGTAATAGAAATAAGGGGCAAATGGTGGATGGACACATGTTCTAGCATTGTCATTTTGGGTCGGACAATTTCAGATTTGCTCGGACAAATTCTTGGAGAAGTACACATGTGCCACAGTAGATGTGCATCAACACATAACGAAAACATAAGTAGACACTCCCAGTACAAATGACTTGGTGACATGTGTGTGTATGAAATGAGAATTTACATAAGTAGTACTCAGCCAAATGTCTGACCCAAACTTTTTGAGTCGGACAAAACTCCAAAATGGCCAGAAAATGTCTAAATGCTGACCATTATTTCTAACATTGCTACTAGAAGTCACAGAAACCTCCCACAAAAGCAGCCTCTTTTGCGGCCCCCTGAACAGACTATTATGCAAACGAACCAACCTCTGAATACTGCATACTATGTGCACTGCTATACACAGAATACCAAAGTGTCCCTAATATGGGGTCCCACTGTATATGTATATACACATAAGAACATACGTACGCATATACGCACATACATACGTACGTATGTCCATACGTTTGTAGGTCAAAGTTGTATGTACGTACATACATTCTTCATAAACGTAAAACTTTATATACGTATGTATGTATGTATAGCTCCTGAACAAAATAAACCAGCACATTGCTACAATCAGAGTACTAGTCAAGAGTGACATGCTAGTGATGTTGTGAATTGCTCATATCACTCTTGGAAGAACACACACACACACACACACACACACACACACACACACCAATTCAAGCAAAAAGGCTATAACTCACATGAGCAATACCACAAGAGATCTCTTCTGATAAACACTGCCAAATGAAGAGCACCAAACAAGACAGACTGCACAAGTACGTGTGATGGTCCCAATGTCTGCTGAATCAGCACCTCCCATTTCTTGTGATCGCAGGAACACTCTTGGAGACCCACCACAAACACGTCAGCCACAGTGTTGTGAGTAACAGGGAGGATAAAGTCGTCAATGGAATCTGGGAGATCCTGCAACACAGGGAAAGTAAAAATACCAGTGAATGCACAAGTCAATTGAACTAATGGGAAGCAACCGTAAATTATTGGAAAGCAACCATGCGAAGACTGCAGTAAGGATATGATCATGTGGCTTCCATTGTTTAGTGTATTCACACCTACGCCCACCTCTGGAATGATTGGTGGCCATTTGAGGGGCTTATAGTCAAAACCACACATGATATACACTTGTACACCCAACGCAATAGACAGAGCATCCCGGACACTATGCCCTTTACAGGATGTTGTTACAATGGAAAATATTTAACCAAATAGTGCATTAGCGGTCAAGTGCACAAGAGAACCAACAGCCCATACCAGGCATTATATGCCAAAGGTCAAAGTACTGTCATGACTGGGGAACTGAGAACTCTGGCCAGACTGTATAGGGTTATTCAGAAATGTGTGGTTTGCTTCATTGATAAATTGTCACACTGACTGTCCTTCTGCACACACACACGTCTTTTTTATCTGACTGACTGGTTGACCAGAGAAGCCCTTGTACCGGACAAGCTCTACAAGTACATACGTAGGTAGGTGCAACTGTACTGAGTTCTCCCTCCCTCTCTAGTACATGCGTACATACATACAGTACATACATACGTATACCAATAAGCCTCGAAACTGCAGACAAGGGGCTCTTCACCTTCTGCTGTGGTGAAAAAAGCTACCAAATACTGGGAAATGTACGCTCCTACAAGACCATGTGTGTGTGGTGATGTTGCCACATCTGACTAATACACTCATGAACTGTGTGACCCAACAGAATGTACGTACGTACACACTTTAGTCCCTCAGTGCTTTCCTGCAATGCAGTACAGTTCCATGGATAACCAAGGATAACTTCTACATACACTGAGTGTGAACCTCGGGGATATTCCTGGTACATGTAATGGCCATGTGGGCAACAAACAGGCTTGTAGGTTGGTTAGGAAAAGGGGCTGTTTAATGTACATAAGTCAGTCAGGTGGTTCGCACGACTGCCGATAATGGCCAAAGATTCATAGGTTATCACTGGTAGTGGTGTTAGTAATCCTACTATGATGTTCAACGTCAACTACCTAATTCACCACTCCCTACATACGAACATACATATATGCAACATTCACAGTACTCCCAATCTCCTGCAGTTGTTAGATTACTCCCTTGTGAGCCCACCCTTGGGGGCCTGTCAAAATGGCCTATTAAAAGGGGGTGGTTTTTGGTGTGGGGGTATTAGCATGTGGGCCAATATGTATGTTTGTGACATGGTAAGTTAGTCATGAGGAGGGGGAATCTCCCATGAGGGGAGGGGGGTACCTCAACACGGTCTGTGATCTGGTAAAGGGAATTCACTACATTTGTGTGGGGGAGGGTATGCACGTATGTAAATCAATACTCAGAACCATGCACTCTCCCAACCCTAAATGCCTGACAAGTACACAAGAACTTAACAGGATGAGGAAACTGCTGGTGATACACATGTGAAAGCATGAGATTGTGAGGCTGCAATAAGTACTGAAGAGGTGTTTAGACTACATGCAGAATCACTACAGGATGTGACTAATACAAGAGGCCATGCACATCAAAGCACACTGGAACATCCAAACGCAAGGATGTAATAAAAGGGGTCCGATGGCAGAAAGTGTTGATATTGTGCAATTTCTTCTCAAGAAATTTGTGAATCCATACCTACCAATGTACCAGCGTAGACAGGCTAAAGCGAACTCTACATTATGTACGTACGTACATATATACAGTGAAACCACTCTAATCTGACACTCAATGGGACTTGGAAAAAGTGTGAGATTAGGAGGTTGTCAGATTAAGGAGTGACTTTTAGCGTACTTTAATATATATGGCGATTGTACATCATAAGATGGTTGAACTAGACCATAGATACTCAAACCCCTATGATCAGACAGAATGGCAGACTGTAAAGGTTCTGGATTAGAAAGGTTTCACTGCACGAAATCTATTGAAGGTTTAACAAAGAAAATTCACAAATACTTACGGTACCAACCACTCTATTGCCAACCTCACCAATGTGTTACAAAAATTCTTGTCCCAATCGTGGCAGAATATTGAGGTTCCCTGCACACACACACACACACACACACACACACACACACACACACACACACACACACATGTATGCGTGCACACACACACACACACACACACACATGTATGCGTGTACACACACACACATGTATGCGTGTACACACACACACATGTATGCGTGCACACACACACACACACATGTATGCGTGTACACACACACACACACACACACACACACACACACACACACACACACACACACACACACACACACACACACACTAGTTGTAAACTCCTACTGGCAACATTCTCACGAAGCACATCTTTCACAGTAGCTACCCCCACCCTCCCCCAGTGAATACAATCTACTGTTCAAATTTTACAGCTTTCATGTGTGTTATAGCAACTATGTACGTATGTGCATACACAAGCAGCTTTCCTTACAAGCAGAGCAGCTTAGGAATGCTATCTAGTTCAATACAGATGTACACACGTGTGCCCCAGCGTAAAGAAGTGCAGGGAAACCTGCAGTAAGATCACCTGATGCTATATCCAGACAAATCCACTAGACTAATCAATGCTACGTATATATGTACGTACTTAAACCACAGAATAGATATGTACAGTACAAAAACGTACATTTGAACTCACTGAACATGTACGTACATAAATACGTACTGCGCATCTTGAAAGGACATGAAATCTATACTTATTACCTGAGATACATGTACATAATTACATACTATCAAGAGTGGCTTATGTACGTATGTACATATGTACATGAGGTACGTACGTAGGTACGTATGTGAAAGGACAGAATGGGAGTATGCACTAAACTAGGTACGTACGTACAAAGTAAGTATGTATGTATGCATGTAAGTATGTATGTATGCATGTACGTACAGTGAGACCAGGCTCATACAAATTTACGCACCACATCACCAAATTGTATGTTCATGAGCTACCATGTACACCCTGGTTCATCAGACATGGGGGAGGGGGGAGGGGGGAGGGTGGGGACACTGAAAAGTCTTCAATACATCAGAAATAGACTGTAATCAGTTAAACTATGTATCATAGTAGGACATTAGCTAGGCCACATGAATTTGCCCATTATATGCAGACATATGTATGTATGTACACATATGTATGTACACATATGTATGTATGTACACATATGTATGTATGTACATCTGTACGCATATACTGTATACGTACCCGTCTACGTATGTATATTGAGCACACACACACACACACACATGTATTAGTATGCATGTTATGCACACACACACACACACACACACACACACACACACACACACAGTGTCACACACACACACACACATGTATTAGTATGCATGTCATGCACACACACACACACACACACACACACACACACACAGTGTCACACACACACACAAACACAAACACAAATACACATGCACACACACACACACACACACACACACACACACACACACACACACACACCCAGACACATACGTAGATCAAAGCATCAGCGCAAACTGCAGTTCACAGAAATATAGTCCAACAATAAGAGCAAATTATAGTATCGATAATCACACGGAACACTACTACGTAGTTCAAAAATGCAATACGTGACATACGTACACACATGTTTATACTCATTTTGAATCTTATCACAAAAGGAGAGGAAATAACCAAAATACTACAGTTTAGACGTGACAGTTGGAACCAAGTGACAGGCAGCTGTGCAGGAAAGTGCAGCTCTAATAGCTGTCATGCCACAGACTAACACATGCATCTACTGACTGGGTATTGGGCTATCAAATGTCAAAAATATGCAAAAAGGATACGAAATGGGTCAGCACACATGACTCTACAAAAGATACAGTAAACCCTATACCAAAGGCGAGGGGTCCACAACTGGGTAATATGACGTACGAGATTCTGCAATCCCACTGAGACTGCACAAGATTTCAAAGATTGCACTAAGATTGCAAAGATTTCGAAATAAGATTTCGTAAGATTTTGCCTAGTGAGATTTCAAGATTTCACCTAAGATTTCCAGATTTCAGACAAGATTTCGTTAGTGATTTTGGGATTTTGGCGAAGATTTCTCGGAGGATTTCAAACGCGTACGAGGGATTGCAGATTTCAAGATTGCACAAGATTTCAGAATTCACTTGAGATTTCACTCGACGTGTATGAGATTGCACCGAGTTGCGGGCCCCTCGACCAAAGGAGCTGCTCATGGGCAGCAGAAAACTACGTACATGGACCAAAATGGAGCAACATCCTTTGGACATATGTACGTAAGTACATTAATACCTTACGCATCAGAGAGATGGATGATATGTGTGATAAAATACAGCACCACGTATGTATGTACATGTGAAATGATATCAAGAGTGAAACAGGATTCCGGACCTGGCACACTACCTATGGTATGTTACCGTATGTACATATATTGTAGTGACTTCGCTTGCATATTACGTACCTAGTTCAGTGCACGCACCTGTGCAGCACATACCTTGCTCTACACCAACCCCATGTACAGTACATGTACCAGTACCTGTGTATACACATATTATGTAGTATCTCTGACAACCCTACTATTCCGTTTGAAAACTAAACCCACCCTCTACAACATCAAAATGCAGGGAGCCTAACTGAGGAGAAAGTGGAGAATAAACTCCAATCTGATTTCACTTCCAAGCTGAATCTAGTCTTGTGTGGCCAGACTACCAACCTCGTCTACAGTGACATCACCTGGCTGCTGAACGGGAGGAACGTGAAGCTTAGGTGGTGCTGGTGGCTTAGTACGCTAGTATTGAAAGTCAGGCAGTGAAGAGAGGGTACATACCATTCCAGCATGTGTACCCCTAGGCCTTTTTTTCTCCTGTATCCCCTGCCACCAACTTGGGAATGGATGAGAAGATGACCTACTGCAGCCACCGAACTAACTTAAAATTTGATTTAATTTGATTGTGTGCATGTGTGTGGGTGGGTGGGTAGCCTTTGGCTAATGGCCCACCCAGTTAAAATAAGAATTATTATTATAATTATAAGGTATACAAGACTACCTGGTCCCAAGTTGCAGGCTTTCAACACTTGACTACCATTTTGTAGTATCTATGGTGCAACCATTACATGCTGAAGTCCTGGTACATACATAGCCAGGAGCTCGGTGAATGGAGGAATTGGCTTTGCAGCTGCCCAGCACCAACAATACATGAAGGGGCATACGGTACACACACACACACACACAATGGCCAATCATACGCACGACCGTTTGATATACGTACGTAAAGGACTAGTGGGCCTGCGTACGTACCTTCATTTCCCCCATGTTCCAGGTTCCAACAAAAACGGACACTTCCCTGTCTGGAAAGTAAGACTCCAATAAACCTGGTCCGTTGAAATCCCAGACCGTGTCCGCCGATACGTTTCTCCCTCCTTTGCGCGCAGTGGTTGTCAAAAGAGGCTGACAACCTTTCCTTCCAATTGAAACGTTTGCGTCGGAAACGGACATGTCTCCCGAAGAACAAGAACTAGTAGGACTTAGGCTACTAAAGTGATTGGCGCGCTGAGGAACGTTTACGACTTTTAGCTTCTTTTCCTGCTGTTGCGCCAAAATGGACGAGGAGCGCTTCGAATTCACTCTAACACCAAAATTAGACCCGTTGCTGACACCCTCGGAGGTATCGGAAAATCCAACCACTGGAGAAGCTTGTAACTGTTCGTTTTCAGGATGAACTACAACGTGGTCCAAAGGAACAGTATCCCCAGCAAGGGGAGAGAGTTTGCTGTCGTAGGCCTTTGGAACACGGAGGCCTTTTAGCTCCAGACCTCCTGCGGTAGTGGTCATTGGTTGTTCACCTTTCAAACCGACTGCTCGAGAGTCGGGACATTCCAACTGGACTAGTACACTGGAGTGTTGCCTCAGCTCTCCGCTTCCTTCCCCGTTTGACATAGTCCCAGACATTTCAAAGGATTTCTATTATCACCAACACAAAGCTAAGTGATCTGAACTAGAAAATACCAGGCAGTAACTGATTAACAAGTACGCGCAGTCAATTTTATCTACGCCACCGTTCCTTCGAGCAACGCCTACTTTCAATATTGCAAATGGCGGCACAATGGCGCTAAATCTATCCTGATACGGAGGGTGACCATAAAAATGGACAGAATACTCGGCTTCATGTCAAGGAATGCTTTTACGAACGTTATTTGTAGCATTAAACAACTAGAAGCACGTAATCGCTCATCATGTTGCTATATATCAAGCATGGTAGCGCTTTCTAGGGACGTCAATGTAAAAGGCTCCCCTAGGAAATGGCCTATTCCGGGAGTTATGCATACTGTATTAGTAGCATCTGGGAAAGGAGGAGTTGGAAAGTCGACCACTTCAGGTTGGTTGATACCTTACCAGTGCATTCCGCTGTTTACAGACGTGTTCTTGCTGAAAACTGACACAAACAACACACACACACACACACACACACACACACACACACACACACACACCATAGATACTCTATACTTCGCAACCACACACACAAACACACATCTCTACTCCCACCCCATGGCCAATGCACATATTGACACACTGGCTCGCACACTCATTTTCCCTACCTTTGACTGATAATTCCATGTGCTGTTACCACGTTGTCCACATACACAGTGAACATTGCAGTGGCATTGTCTCGAATGGACAAACAACTCAGTGTTGGACTCCTTGATGCTGATGTCTATGGTCCATCCATTCCTAAAATGATGAACTTGAAAGGTCAACCTCAGCTCTCGAAACGTGAGTCACACTACACAGAGTACTTTTATTCACACACACACACACACACACACACACACACACACACACACACACACACACACACACACACACACACACACACACAAACACACACAAACACATACACACGCGTGCACACATAAACATCCACACATACATACACACACACACACACACACACACACACACACACACACACACACGTGCATACATGCACATGCGCAAATGCACATATTTACACTTGCAAATTTACACCATTTCTAAATTTGCAATACACCAAACATATGTCTAATAGCACGATTTATCTAGTTATCCCAAATATGGTTACCTATACAAGGTAATGTAGGAACAGGGAATGGAATAATCAGGCTCAATGGAGTGACTATGTGCTGAGCATGTTCATATTCTTTATATGTATGTTTTGTTAGACGATATTCTGTGTGTGTATATATGTAGATGTGTGCTTGCGTATTTGTGTGTGTGTGTGTGTGTGTGTGTGTGTGTGTGTGTGTGTGTGTGTGTGTGTGTGTGTGTGTACATGTACTAAACCTCAAGTCTTCCCGAAACCTTTGCATTAACCTGCTTTGATATAATCAGATTGAACTTATCATGAATGAACTCATATATAGTCAATGTGTTGTGCAGAATATTGGCCGCACATGGCAGTAAGATGTCAACACCACTTTGCACTAGAACGTAATCACTTATTAGATGTGCCCATTCCATCCCAGTACAAGCGGATATGGAGTGTGAACTCCTTACCTTACTGTATAGGAACAAGGATGTAGGAACACTCACACCAGTGAGGGACCCAGAAGATTCTAGATATAGAGCGTACAACAACATATAGACACATGTTTGATATTGGGACCCTATATTTGCTAAAAGCAAGGGGGCCAGGGCCCCCCTGGCCCCCTGCTTCCTACACCTATGAGGAAAGGTTTTCATGCTATTTTGGTACACAGCTTCTTACAGGGAAACCTCTGTAATCCGACACCACTATATTCCGACATTCTCTCTAATCCAACCATTCTTATGAGGTACAGTCATCATATTTAAGAATAGTAAGAGTCACTCTGTAGTCCAATAACCTCCTAATCTGTCACTTTTTTCAAGCCCCATTGAGAGGTCTCACTGTCCATGAATAATATTTACTGTATCAATGTATGGCGAATTCTTCTTAGTCCACTGCTATTTGTTTGGTAGATTGCGGGGGATTGTCAACGTCCAGCTGTTTCAGCTGATTCATGCACAACGTTGGGTGACAACAGCTTTGACCACCACAGACATGAAGAGATTTTTTTTTATTTTGCAATTTCACAATTTTCTTGACATGTAGCACTCCGTGGTATCAGTTACTAGATATATGTGCATATGTCTCTCATAAGGACTTCATGTCCATCTACAGAGACTGTTGTCACCTGCTCCCTTGAGTTCCTTTGTGTACAGGCTTCAGTGTAAGCCATTGTTAGCTGTGTGTGAGATCCTAAAGTGGGCAATAGTATGTCTCTGGCTCACGTGGGTGGATGTAGTTGTGTTTCACTTGTTACGTTCTTGTCTTTTGTGTTTTGTGGTCGTGTTTTGCATGTAAGAACATTTGACAAAATATGCACATCTGCTTCTCTCTCCTCCATGTTGACGTGTCACAGCACATAGATATAGGGAAACCTGTATATAAAGACCACTCAAGGGACCAAGCAGTTGTGGTCTTTGTAGACAGGTGGTCCTTATGTAGAGGTGGAATAATATTGCTTTAGTGGTTCCCAGACCAGTCTACAGAGGTCTTTATAGACAGGTGGTCCTTCTTTACAGGTGGTCTTTAAGACAGGTTCCACAGTACAGCATTTCAGCATGGTGTTGTCAAAGGTTGAACCAGTACTACATTGGGACAGTTTTCGTGCATGTTATATTACGTATATATGGTAGCTATCGGATTCAAAGGAAATCAAATTAATACAATTGTACCTTATTAAGGTGTCAGGCACTGACACACACACACACACACACACACACACACACACACACCACACACACACACACACACACACACAACCACACACACACACACACACACACACACACACACACACACACACATCTGTCATGACATAATAATTGTCATTTGTGGCTGAGTTAAGAGATGTGCGGATCTACAGTCATCATTTGTGAGCAGCTCAGAGTGAAATCCTTCCAGTGTAGCCTGATTGTGTGCTTCTAGGAAACTTGTCAGCACCCTATTATAGGTGATTCTAGAAACCAAGTTAAGTGAAGCCTCTCTATAACGATCAATGGATTACTCATGGGACCAAGTAGTTGTGGTCTCTATAGACAGGTGGTCCTTATGTAGAGGTGGAATAGCATTGCTTTAGTAGCTCCTGGATCAGACTGTAATGGTCTCTATAGACAGGTGGTCCTTCTATACGGGTAGTCTTTGAAACAGGTTTTATACTGTATGTCCACTGAGAGGAAGTGTTTGTATATATGTGCATGTTGTGTGTGTGTGTTGTGTTTGTGTGTGTGTGTGTGTGTGTGTGTGTGTGTGTTGTGTGTGTGTGTGTGTGTGTGTGTGTGTGTGTGTGTGTGTTTGTGTGTGTGTGTATGTGTTGTGTGTTTGTGTGTGTGTGTTGTGTGTGTGTGTGTGTGTGTGTGTGTGTGTGTGTGTGTGTGTGTGTGTGTGTTTGCACTAAGAGATTGTATGGCTCTCTTTGCCTGGTCTTGTCAACCCACTCATCCACTTTTCTAACTGAAAAGGCTGTCTCAATTGGGGTTACGTGGCGTGTGATGTAAAAGTGAATTCATGCATTTGAAGCACTGCAAAGTGACTGGCATCCTCTTAATAGCCTTGTGCTCACCTCAATGTCATTGATGTGTGTGATTCTATATCCCCCTGTCTGTTGCAGAAGACAAGATGATACCCCTGGTCAACTATGGAATTAGATGGTATGTTTGCGTTTCTCTGTTTCATCTAACACTGCGTATACAAATACATATGTGCGTGCTAAAGGAATGCTCCATGTTTTTTCAATTAATGTGCAGAAGACCCCTGGCCTCTCAGTTTTTGTTATTACACAGTGGTATATACAGTTACTGAGGTGGTCCATTGATCAAACTACAGTTCTGTGGGTTCAAGTTCACAGGTGGTTTTTATGCACAAAGATTCATCAATATTGCAAACAGGGCCAATATTGTCTGGTCTTCAGTGATCTCTGTAGACAGGTGGTCCTCATGTAGAAGTGCAATACCATTGCTTTAGTGGTTCCTGGACCAGCCTGCTGCAATCTCTGTTGACAGGTGGTCATTCTATACAGGTGGTCTTAAGACAGGTTTCACTGTACAGAATAACCTGTCTATAGCAACCATCGGAGGGACTGTGGTCTCTGTAGACAGGTGGTCCTTATACGGAGGTAGCTTAGTATTGCCAGAGTAGCTAATGAACCGCCCTACAGGGGTCACTTTAGACAGGTGGTGTTTGTATGCGAGTGGTCTGTAAGGCAGTACTCATTGTGCAATATTACCTGCAGAAAGCAAATGTGAGGGTAGTTAATGGCAGGATACTGATCTGTTATTGATTTCTAATCATTCAATTGTGATTGGGTACTTGGCCCCAAAGTGACTGATTGAACTTACTGTGAATTTCCTGCTTGTGAGGAAATGATTCTCATTGGGAAACTCACTGCACACAACTTGAGGGGAATCCCCAAGGGAATTACGGCCTTGTCAGGAAATTCATCTCTTCCTTCCAAGTTCCATGGGACAATTAGCAGCCACCAACAGAGCTATTCAAAATGCAGTGAACCTGTCTTAAAGACCACCTGTATAGAAGGACCACCTGTCTTTAGAGACCACTGTAGGCTAGTCCAGGAACACCTACAGCAGTGCCATTGCACCTTGGCATAAGGACCACCTGTCTGTGAGACAGCAGCTGTATACACACGTGATCCCACCAGTGTTCTTTCTATATTATAGGTTTGCTGTACTGCATTTATAACAATTGTACAATGTATTAACTTATGTGAATTCTGTTGCATTTTGCCAAAGTGAGCAATAGTCTGCCTAAATTGAGCAATAGTCTGCCTAAATTGAGCAACAGTCTGCCTAAATCTCCTCTTTCCTGGCAGTTTGGCAACGGAGTGATATTATTGTGTACATTAGGAGACATGCCGTGCTGTAATGGGTGTAAGTGGGTGATGGGATATAGGCCTAAGTGGCCAGTAAAAGCTGTCAATGGGTTTATCGGTGAGAGATAAAGTGGCATATGCAACAGAAATTGTTGAGTGGTTCTGTGATGACTGGCCACTTTTATTGTGTGTGTGTATTAATACAGATTTCCACTATCACCATTAGTGTGTGCACTAACCAGGAGTATGTGTGTACTAGCTAGGAGTGTACATGCTAACCAGGAGCGTGGGTGCTAGCCAGGAGTGTGCGTGCTAACTAGGAGTGTGTGTGCTAACTAGGAGTGTGTGTGCTAACCAGGAGTGTGCGTGCTAACTAGGAGTGTGTGTGTGCTAACCAGGAGTGTGCGTGCTAACTCGGAGTGTGTGTGCTAACTAGGAGTATGTGTACTAGCCAGGAGCATGGGTGCTAGCCAGGAGCGTGGGTGCTAGCCAGGAGTGTGTGTGCTAACCAGGAGTGTGTGTGCTAACCAGGAGTGTGGGTGCTAACTAGAAGTATGTGTGCTAACCAGGAGTGTGGGTGCTAACTAGAAGTATGTGTGCTATATAACCAGGAGTGTGGATGCTATGTAACTTTGTAGGAGAGCTATTAAGATGTTATTATTATTTATGTCAATATTTCTGTGATTTGTGTATGTATAGTTTTGTAGAAAAAACTGCTATCAAAATGTTTTCAAAAATCAGCTCATAATTAGAATACATTTCCAACTTCCTAACTTTGTTTCAAATTTTATCAAAGCCTTTTTAACATGACATATCTTTTCACATGAAAATGCTAGCCATGTCCAGATCCAAGCCAATCTGTTGTGGATATACAGTGGAGCCTCTGATGGTGGACTCTCCCAAATAGGACACAGTATAACTCACTTCTCTACAAAGGACACAACTTACAGTCCCAGTATAATTCCTACAATACATTTTCAACCTCCCAAAGAGGACAGCCTCTCTACAAAGAACAAATCAGCTGAATTTATGTTGGCCCCAAAGTGTCCTTTATTTGGAGGTTCCACTGTACTTAGGAGGACACGTTGTCCCAAAAGTGTCCTTTATTCGGAGGGTCCACTGTAGTACTGTTTACCCGAAATACTTTGTAAGATGAAAGTTCAACAAAGTCCCTGATTATTGTGGTAAAGAGGTTTGACTGTATATCTCACTTTGTGTGTCTATTGTCCCATCTTTTTCCTTCCAGCATGTCAATGGGTTTCCTGGTGGAGGAGAAGGCGGCCATTGTGTGGCGAGGGTTGATGGTGATGTCTGCAGTACAGAAGCTACTGCGAGGGGTAGACTGGGGAGAGCTGGACATGCTGGTGGTTGACATGCCCCCCGGAACAGGGGATACGCAGCTCACCATTTCTCAGCAGATCCCCGTTTCCGGTAGGTATGCCCAGTATTGTCTGGTGTACATTGTACATGCTGCAGGGCATGTATATGTACTATGTGTGCAATTTCACACACACACACACACACACACACACACACACACACACACACACACACACACACACACACACACGCACACACACACACACGTCCGTGCGCATACGCGTGCACACGCGCACACACACACACACACATACACATACACACACACACAAACACACTCACATATACACATACACACACACACACACACACACACACACACACACACACACACACACACACACACACACACACACAGTAGTGTACCCTGCAATTAGTGCTCCATCAAACTCACTTTCTCACTGGTCTTGCATAGCCAGGACGTTATTTTGTGTCATTTTTTCAGTGATAAACTCGTAACCTGACAAAGCTGAAACAGCGGTCTGGGGTTGCAAAACTACCTACTGGCTGTATAGACGCCTCACTGATGTTACTTTTCACAGGTGTTGTGCTGGTCACAACTCCTCAAGACATCGCTTTGCTCGACGTGAGAAGGGGAGCTGAGATGTTCAGACAAGTTGATGCTCCAGTGAGTCAAGTAAAGAGTGGACTGTATTTGAGAGTCTATGAACTGACAGAGCATTGAAGTTAGTACAGTGAAACTTGTCTTAAAGACTATCTGTACAGAAAGACCACCTGTCTATACTGATACCACTGTAGGCTGCTCCATAGGCCACCTCAGTGATACTAATGCACCTCTGTATAAGGACCACCTGTCTACAAAGACCACCATCACTTGGTCCCTTGAGTGGTCATTATAGACATGTTCCAATGTACACTATATGGGTAGGCTCATGGTTGTGTTATGCGTTGCTTGTGAGTGTCAGCCAGAGTGAAATGTTACCAAGAGGCCTATTTGACGAAATGTCTATGTTGCCAAGAGGCCTACAGTTGGCAAAATGTCTACTAGTTGCAAGTTTATTTTGGTTAGCATTTAGAAATAAAACTTCACCAGCACTTTGTTCTATATGAGTTGACACAGTGTCAGATAAGGGTTCCAAGTAACCGCACTTCAGCTGGGAACATGTACGATATCATAATAATCACATTCAAGGGGATGTCTGAGTTGTACATCAGGGCATTCAGCACTACCACCTTGTAGTGGTTGCCAAATGCTGCCAGTTATTTCACTATGCCCGTATGAATGTTTTCATTCTATAGGTCATTGGCATTGTGCAGAATATGAATGTGTATGTGTGTCCCAAATGTGGCCATTCCAGTCACATTTTTGGTCAAGGCGGAGGGCAGAAAGTGGCCAAGGAAATTGATGTTCCTGTTCTAGGTGTGTGTGTGTGTGTGTGTGTGTGTGTGTGTGTGTGTGTGTGTGTGTGTATGTGTGTGTGTGTCTGTGTCTGTGTCTGTGTGTGTGTGTGTGTGTGTGTGTGTGTTTGTGTGTGTGTGTCTGTGTGTGTGTGTGTGTGTGTGTGCGTGTGTGTGCGTGTGTGTGTGGATGTGTGCGTGTGTGTGGATGTGTGCGTGTGTGTGTGTATACACATGCATGTGCAACTGTCCATGTATGTCTGTGTCCCACAAGTGGAAAATTCTGTGTATTGTGTGTGTGTGTGCATACACATTAGTGTATGTGCATCCTCAGCATTGCAATGGAAGTGGGAGGCAATGGGTGTGTCTGCTTCATTTCATTCACGTCCACAACAGTTCTACACATCGCTCCTATTCTCCTCACATTCTTCTCGTGAGGAGTACAGTTTGTCTCAAGTTGGATATCATAAACTTCAAAAGAGTTTGTGTGACTTTTTCCTGTTCTGGTAATGCGATACTAAGTTGTCTGTGTAATTTGATATCGTATGTGTACCCCTTATCAAAATTTAATGGTGTGTGTTCTGCCCTGACAGGTGATATTCCCTTGGATACGGTTGTCAGGGAAGGAAGTGATTCGGGACAGCCGGTGACCATTGCGCAACCCCACGGGGAAATTGCAAAAACATATCATAACATTGCACAAGAAATTTGGACCAGATTGAGTTAACGATTTCGCAATACTTAGTAAATTTCATAAATGGCCGCTAAGATTGAAGGTATTGAAGAGAAATTTCGCCTTGCGAGTAGCGTCATCAAGAAAGAGCGAAATCTTAAACTAAGCAACGAAGATAAACTAAAACTGTATGCGTTGTTTAAGCAGGTAAACGAATTAAACGAAATATCTGTATGAGCAGGTATAATATTTTTTCCTTCCTTTATTGAGAGCGAAACGGGTCCGTGTAATGCTCCGAAGCCGGGTTTCTTCGACATGGTTGGCAAAGCCAAGTGGTATGGGATGCACTAGATATGTTCATGTTTACTCTGAAATCATACGTTCTCGATAACTATGGCAGGGAGGCTTGGAAGACTTTGGGTGATATGGCCAAGTTGGATGCTATGCAACAGTACGTTCTCCTAGTGTCGTCATTTGTACCAAATTGGGAACAACATGTGCAGGAAGAACTGTCTTCCGTAAGTCCACAGTGTAAGTACATGTGTGTGTGTGTGTGTGTGTGTGTGTGTGTGTGTGTGTGTGTGTGTGTGTGTGTGTGTGTGTGTGTGTGTATTTGCAGGTTCTGTGTGTTGGTATATGCGTACAAGTTCAAGCACATACATATAATATTATGTTTTGTAGCTGTAACCATTTTGATATTGGTAGAGCACTGACATCTCTGAGGACTCCGAAGGAGGTACAGGAAAAGGTGGAGGTGGAGGGCCTACGGTTAGTGTGCTAGCGAGAACAGAAGAAAATTTGAAAGATGAGGAGAAATCTCTCTTTGATTGGTGCAAAGAGGGGAATGTAGAAAAAATAAGAGAACTCCTTAATCCAGATAATATCAACCATCAAGATGAAGATGTGCGTTCCAAAGCATTTTTTGTGTATGTGTATGGGCTGTGTGTGTGTGTGTATGTGCGTACGTGCATGTGTGTGTGAGTGTGTGTGAGTGTGTGTGTGTGTGTGTGTGTGTGTGTGTGTGTGTGTGCGTGTGTGTCTGTGTGTGTGTCTGTGTGTCTGTGTGTGTGTCTGTGTATGTGTGTGTGTGTGTGTGCACGCACACACTCGCACATGCATGTGAATGTGTGTGTGTGTGTGGCTGTACTTTTCCAAAGGCAAATTCAGCAGGATATCGTGAATTACGCTGTCAAATTGAAATGAAATTAATCCAGCGACCATTGTGTGTAGCTACCGCTGTGTAAACCTCTTCATGTGTCCTAATTTGTCAAAGCATCCTCTATACCAACAGGAAATAGATACCAACAGGAAGTAGATACCAACAGGAAATAGATATCAACAGGAAGTAACTACCAACAGGAGATAAGTGCATGCTGACAGGAAGTGTGTTTTGCATGTGATTTCATAATCTGTGACACTTGTCTGAGCACTGCCTGTTGCTAAGCCACAAGTATATACAAGGGGCATCGTATTCAGGTGTGTGATAGATGCTGTTCAATTGTGTGGAATCCACCACAAAATGTATTGCTTCACTAACGTGGACTTATAGCAGAACAAGACAGGCATTTATGGTCAATGTTGTTGGACAAGCATGTATTCAAATCATTCACATAGGAATGAGCAATGTTTCATAATATTGTTAAATTGCAATATTTCTTGTGACAATAGCAGTGGTAGAAATAGCATTTGACCTTTGCTAGGACAATGGCTGACCCAGAATTATATTGGTAGGACATTTAGAAAATTGGTCAGCCATTTATGCTCATCAGTGATTTTGTAATGCGCACAATGGAATCTTTACATTGAACCATGACAATGCACAGAAGTGTTGGTTGGCCAAATGGCTGACCCAACTCAATTTTGGTCAGCCACATTCATGTTTTGCTCGGAAAATGGCAGATGGCAGGCAGCTATTTCTAGCCCTGCAATAGTACTATCATCTGTATTTTTTGGCTATTGCGATATTCAAAAATTGCTTATTGCAAAATTTGTGATATTTATTTAATAATTACCTTTGATTAAACCAATATCACTCAACTCTACTTTGGTATCATGTTCTTTTAAACCGTGTGTGTCAGATTTGCATGTTACGTAAATTGTACAGTGGAAGTACCTGGTTTAGTACACACTCCTGGATAGTAAGTACTCCTCATTCTGTCCCTGTGTATACCTCATATACATAAACCAACCCCGATAGTAAGTACCTGGTTTAGTACATACTCCTGGATAGTAAGTACTCCTCATTCTGTCCCTGTGCATACCTCATGTACATAAACCAACCCCGATAGTAAGTACCTGGTTTAGTACATACTCCTGGATAGTAAGTACTCCTCATTCTGTCCCTGTGCATACCTCATGTACATAAACCAACCCTGATAGTATGTACCTGATTTAGTACACACTCCTGTATAGTGAGTACTCCTCATTCTGTCCCTATGTATAATTCATATACATAAAACAACCCTGATAGTAAGTACCTTTGACACCAAGTATTGAATTGCGTGTCCCCTTCGAGGTACGTACTAAGCAAGTTTCACTGTATCTCCATTTTTCTTTTGTTGTGATTATTTTGATTTCCAAGAATAATTTTTCAGCGATTGTCATTCAATCAAGTGTAATACAGTGACACCTGTCTATAAAGACCACTCAAGCACTAAACAATAGTGGTCTTTATAGACAGGTGGTCCCTGTACAGGGTTACATGTGTAACACTCGTCCTTCTCGATCCAGACGGCAACATTCGTCTCACTCAAGTAAAAGGTGACTCTTGACCACCATAACTGTGGCTTCTACCAAAAGATAGTTCTTGTACAATGCCATGCGTAGACATACTTTCACTGAGGTAGTCCTTGACCGGTGGTCTCTGTGGAGAGGTAGATTTTAGCACTGTTTCCCTGTTGTACTGTGCTTACTGTGCGTAAAGAGAATGACTGTTACGTAGTTATTGTCAGGGTTCTCCCCAGGATAGAAAAGTAGAGTAGTGGTATCTCAGATTTACTGCATGGAGGGGGGCTTTTCACTTTTACATCTTACCCTTGTATGCTTTCTAAAGCCCCCTTTTGCTCATAATTTGATCAAGGAGAAAAAGTGAAGTGCTGCTTTTTGCTCCACTAAACACATAGTAATAACTTTGAGTGAGTGTGCATTGGGAGGCCCTGGTCCTGTGTGCAAAAGGGCTTCTGTGGCATCATCAGCTGTGAAGTGTTTGTGTCAGTTGGATAAATTTTGACAGCTGGTTGTGTGGTTTATATTTCCTGTACTGTAGGGCTTGACTCTCATGCACTGGGCGAGTGATAGGGGCCACTCTACGGTGGTTAGGCTTTTAGTGGAAAGAGGAGCAAATCTCAACATTCAGGTATTGTGTGTGTGTGTGTGTGTGTGTGTGTGTGTGTGTGTGTGTGCGTGTGTGTGTGTGTGTGTGTGTGTTTGTGTGCATGCGTGTGTGTGTGTGTGTGTGTGTGTGTGTGTGTGTGTGTGTGTGTGTGTGTGTGTGTGTGTGTGTGTGTGTGTGTGTGTGTGTGTGTGTGTGTGTGTGTGTGTGTGTGCATGTATGTGTGTGTGTGTGTGTGCACACATGTGTGTGTCCTGTTCTCTACAATTGTCCTGTACAATTGATCTGTGCTACATGAGAGTCATGTTTGAAAGTCATATTACCATAGATGCGGATTTTTCTGTTGGCTTAAAATTTTGCTAATATTGCATACTGAAGAACATTTGCAATCTAATTTTTGCGGTTGACACTGTACACATACAATACCTATACAGACAATGGCTGCAATTGACTCTTAAATTTTTGCGATCACAGCCTAAACCTGCTAATTAGCAAAAATATCATCCTAGCAAAAAAATCAGCATCTACGGTATCATATCATACTAAAGTATGCTAAGAGTCACTCTGTAATCCAACAACCTCCTAATCTGACATTTTTTTCAAGTCCCATTGAGTGTCGGATTAGAGAGGCTTCACTGTGCAGGGCATATGTATGTATGTACATTGTTGACCAGCAAAGCCGGTCTTACAAGAGGATGGTCTTTCACAAGGGTGGTTGCTCAAAAGGATACTACTGTGTGCAAGTCACATACCTATGTACATGTGAGACCTCTATACTAAGGACACCATTGAGACCACGGTAAGCTGTCCTTTATAGTGAAACCTCTATAATAAGGACACCTTTGAGACCCCAGTAAGCTGTCCTTTATAGTGAACCTCTATAATAAGGACACCTTTGAGACCCCAGTTAACTGTTCTGTACAGTCAAACCTCTGTAATAAGGACACCTTTGAGACCACAGTGAGCTGTCCCTTATAGTGAAACCTCTGTAATAAGGACACCTTTGAGACCACAGTAAGCTGTCCTTTATAGTGAAACCTCTATAATAAGAACACCTTTGAGACCACGGTTAACTATTTTGTACAGTCAAACCTCTGTAATGATTACACCTTTGAGCCCCCAGTTAACTTTTTTGTGCAGTCAGACCTCTATAATAAGAACACCATTGGAATCACAGTTAACTGTTCTGTGTATGGAGGTGTCCTTGTTTTGGAGATTTTATATATATGTACACATGTCAAGCAGGGCAGAGCAGTGGTGTCCTGTTAAAGGAAGTGGCTACATTTCGGAGGTGTCCTTCAATGGAGGTTCACTGTGTGTGTATATAGTCACATGTATATTGACATAGTCGATAGCTATACAGTTTTGTGCACCTAGGCATTCACATGTATATGCAATTAAATGCATCATTAGAAGTGAGACCTTTGCACTCTTTGTTGCTAAGGACCTGTAAGGGCAATTCTGTGTTAAAGGAAATCAGAACAGAATGGTTACATTCATTAGAGATACGAATATTTTTAAGGAAATGATTTTAAAATTTGCCGAGTGAGTGTTGTGCATGTAATTGCGGGAATGAGAGCAAACATCAAAGTTTGCCATCCTATAGATATCCTCCCGCGGTGCGTACAGACTAGAATGTATGTATGTATGTGTGTTAGGTGTCTATCATCAAACAAGCCATTCGAGTTTAAAAAACTCGCGGGCCGCCTGGCTCCCCTGGAAACTCGAATCGCTTGGAATTTGCTGTTATTCACGAAACTAACACATAGAACAACTCTTCTGCTGTAAAGACTCTTCGCTGATGAAATGAGGAGCAAACACACAAATTTCGTCAAATTATAGCCGAGAATTGGGTACCGCCTTAGCGTCTGCCATGTTGTGTTGACAGATATATGTATATATATATATATATATATATATATATATATATATATATATATATATATATATATTATATATATACACATCGTTACGGACACTTGCGATCAAAGTAAAAATAATATAGGGCCGCCAGAAGGCAGCCCAAAAATTGTGTGTTACAGTATATGTATGAGTTTTGTCGTGTATATGTGTACATATACAAATGTGTGCATACTGTACTTGCATACCTACAGTATGTATTGTGTATTATTGCATACTTACTATATAATAATATTATACATACGTATGTGCATACTGTACTTACATATGTATATATTATGTATTATTGTATACTTACTATATAGTAATATTATACATATGTGCATAGTGTAAACCACACACTCATGTACAGTGAACCTCTATACTCTGCCACTCGGTGGGCATGCGACAGACAAGCTATAAGATTACAGGTTGTTGGATCATCGAAGGCTTCATTGTACTGTACCTTGAAAGGGACACAGCATCAGTACTTGCTATAAGAGGTACTGACGACCATCCCTGCTAGTTTGTGTGCCGTACATTAGCCAGGGACCGATGGAGTAGTATGTGCAGTTGAACCTCTCTAATCCAACTCCTCTACAATCCGACTCCTTTCTAATCCGACTCCTTTCTAATCCGACTCCTCTACAATCCGACTCCTTTCTAATCCGACTCCTCTACAATCCAACTCCTCTATTATCCGACTCCTCTATAATCCGACTCCTCTACAATCCGACTCCTTTACAATCCGACTCCTCTATAATCCGACTCCTCTACAATCCGACTCCTCTACAATCCGACTCCTCTACAATCCGACTCCTCTGCAATCCGACTTCTTTACAATCCGACTCCTCTATAATCCGACTCCTCTACAATCCGACTCCTCTACAATTCGACTCCTTTACAATCCGACTCCTTTACAATCCGACTCCTCTATAATCCGACTCCTCTACAATCCGACTCCTCTACAATCCGACTCCTCTACAATCCGACTCCTCTACAATCCGACTCCTCTACAATCCGACTCCTCTACAATCCGACTCCTTTACAATCCGACTCCTCTATAATCCGACTCCTCTACAATCCGACTCCTCTACAATTCGACTCCTTTACAATCCGACTCCTTTACAATCCGACTCCTCTATAATCCGACTCCTCTACAATCCGACTCCTCTACAATCCGACTCCTCTACAATCTGACTCCTCTACAATCCGACTCCTCTACAATCTGACTAGTCTATAATCCAACATTCTCTCTAATCCCACCATCTTATGGGGTACAGTTACCATATTAATGTATGCTAATAGTCTTTCTATTATCTAATAACCTCCTGATTCGACACATTTTTCAAGTCCCATTGAGTGTCGGATTAGAGTAGTTTCACTGTATGTGCTATCCAAGAATATGTACAATCTGAGAATATGTACTATCCAAGAATATTTACTATCTGAGAATTTGTACTATCCGAGAATATATTCCATCCAAAAATATGTACAATCTGAGAATATTTACTATCCTGTAATGCCGTGGATGGTCCCCTGCTATAAGTTGTCCCCTCGACCATTTTATCAATACTGAACCCTAACCCACCCGAACCCTAACCCCCAACGGTATAGAGTTTGTATTTGATAAGTGCCCACGCCGGACAACTTTTAAGGGGGGACAAGATTTGGTATGACAATCCAAGAATATGTACTATCTGAGGATATGTACTGTATCTGAGAATATGTACTATCCAGGAGTACTGCATGTGTTAAACCTGGTACTTTGTAACTACTAAACAAGTTCCACTGTGCACTGAAGTGCATGTGTGAACATGCATCCACTTGTGTGGCAAAAGTCAGCGCATATATGCTTGTTCTCAAGTGCGTGCAACTGTGTTTGCTCTTGTACCTCGCACACATCATGTGTATTCAGATTGTTGTGTCCATGGTGTGTTTGCT
Source organism: Halisarca cf. caerulea (assembly GCA_963170055.1). Classification (NCBI taxonomy): domain Eukaryota; kingdom Metazoa; phylum Porifera; class Demospongiae; order Chondrillida; family Halisarcidae; genus Halisarca; species Halisarca cf. caerulea. Next base: position 1,816,335 of record CAUJGJ010000195.1, on the reverse strand, counting down.
GTAGTCTGTGTAGCATCAACCAGTCCTGTCTGTCCCCCGCAGGATGTTGACGGACAGGCCCCTCTACACTATGGTGAGTAGTGGACGGGAAACACAGTACAGCGGTTCACACGACTCACACCCGTTGCCTACATGGAATCTACATACGTATGTGTCGCAATGGGAACTGTTAAACTATCCTTTTGTTACTGTGAAACTAGTACAGTAAAACCTGTCTTGAAGACCACTCGCATAGAAAGACCACCTGTCTATAGAGACCATGGTAAGCTGGCTCATTGTCCACTTCAGCTGTACTAAAGCACCTCTGTACAAGGACCACCTGTCTGCAGAGACCACAATTACTTGGTCCCTTGAGTAGTCGTTATAGACAGGTTTTACTGTAGTAATGTTACGTTCATAATAATGTTAATCTGTTACCAGGGGATTGTTTGAAGGTGTTAATGTGGTTCACACGAACACACACTGGGAACACACACACACCCACACCTACCCATATGGGATCTGCATATATCATAATGTGAAATGTTAGAATATCCTTTGTTGTCGTGGAGCTATTACTATCCTTACATATAGTGGTTAGTTGTTGCTAGGGAGTTTCACTGTTGTCAAGGAAATGGTTAGCAATGCGGGGTGGGAATCCATGCAGTTACCAGGGAACCACGACTAAACAAAAGTGCTCCTTTGGACCTAATTTCCTTCAGGTCACTTCCTTGCTTCAGTGCTTTCCCAGCTCACGAGGTCAGTTGCCGAGAAGCTATTTCCTCTTGGTTCTGATTAGATGAAGTTATTAGCATACACACATTCCTCCTACCTGCTGAAGTGTATCTGGCTATCCTGTACCCTGTACTTAGAGTAAGCCCTACATGTACTGAATCCTGTATGTACTGCATGTACTGCATGTACTGTGTATGTCTGTATGTACCTATATGTATGTATGTATGTATGTCTGTATGTACCTATATGTATGTATGTATGTATGTATGTATGTACCTATATGTATGTATGTGTGTATGTATTGCACAGTGTATGTACGTATGTACTGCATGTACTGTGTATGTCTGTATGTACCTATATGTATGTATGTATGTATGTCTGTATGTACCTATATGTATGTATGTATGTATGTACTGCACAGTGTATGTACAGTATGTGCTACATGTACTGTGTTGTGTGTGTGTGTGTGTGTGTGTGTGTGTGTGTGTGTGTGTGTGTGTGTGTGTGTGTGTGTGTGTGTGTGTGTGTGCCCTGTTCATATGCACTTCATGTACTGTGTGTGTTTGCGTGGTTCTATCCAGTGGGGGAGGGGGGGCAGGGAAGCTTCCACCCCAAACTCTCCAGTTGTATGTATGTATGTCTGTCTGTGTATACCCTATATGTGTGTATGTAGGTACATACGTATGTAGTATATGTATGTGTGTAAGTGATGTCATTGATCCTTAGTAGAGTATTTTGTTCTGGTATCTTTGTGTCCCATGAACTTTTATTCTTTTGTGATTTCAGAGTTTCTTGTGATAATGATATAATTTTTTCTGTGTCTGTGTTTTCCAAAATAATAAAATCATCTTTATAAAGAAACATCTCATCATTTTCTTTGTTAATGGTACTGGATTTCCATCAGAGAACTACTGAACCTTAGATCAAAGTGGTTTGTCTGTCCTGGTGTAATTTTATCCTTATAATTTGTGTATTGATATGGGT
>CAUJGJ010000195.1:1794637-1804637 GCA_963170055.1 Halisarca cf. caerulea | reverse complement strand
TCCGATCACTTGGACAACAGTGTTGTTACTGATTTCAACTGCTACATCAACGCTGTGTGACTGCCAGAATATACCATTACTCCATACACTGCAGTAATGTTCCCTGGTCTCAGAACCTCGCTGGTGATGGAAGACATGATGAGCGGCCAATCGAAGGCTGATGGCTTGAAGGAGACGAGGACATATGAAGGAATTTCCACTGGCCTCCAGCTGCCAGCTTAGGAGGTGACTTCTTTCACAATTTTTAAAGACTTTTGGTGGACTTGCTGCTACCAGTGCTGGAAAGAACAGATGTTCGTGTCCCTCATCTGAGCTGTCCATCAGATGGGCAGACTCAGATAGGATTGATGGATCCACCTCCACACAGAATTCCAAACTGATTAGGACATCACGAATCATTGAGGGATCCAATGTAGGGAAAAGGACTGACAGACGCTGACAGTTGAGGAGACCAAACTCGTTCACAATCTTCTTCAAAGGAGAGAACAGAGTCCCGTACACTTTGTGAAGTATGGATGGGAGGTCCAATACCAACCAACCATTGGAAGCACCTTCTTTGCTGGGAAGATACAAGAAGTGACCTGTGGATGACAGGTCTTTGCATACTTCTTCTGCTGGTGGGAGGTTGATGGGGAGATTGACTTGGTTGTGCGTAATCCAATGTGAAAACTCTGATACGGAAATAACTTTATCTTCAAAGCAGGAGCGTATTCGTGAGATAACCCAGCAGATACTATAAGCAGTATCTCTTGCCTTGTATTGAGGTGGTGGAACATCACTCAAGTATGCACATAACTTAGTGATGTCACTGGAGTAAGGTTGCCGGCAGTCAAGGTAACATAGATCCCCAAACTTCAATGGGACATCACGTAGACTATCCTTGACTCTTCTGTAGCAGAGCTCCAACTTCTCCTTTGCTTCCACTTTACGTTTCACCTTATCCATGTGACTTCCAATCACAATCATTCGAACTGGATTGGCAGATAAAAACATTTTGGTAAACGGATGAAGCCAGCGTTTCAGCTGATGGAAAATAGCAGATTCCTTTTCTGTGGCTTTTACAACCACTATGATGGTCACAGTGGATAGGCCCTTGCTCAAAATGGACTCCAAGAACATCTCGTGAGGACCATGGTACTCGTGTTGTCCTGCAAAGTCGAAGAACATCACATCTCCATAACGTTTGCTGCTAAGGGATACTGGCTCAATACCAGCAGTACGTTCACTGATGTCCTGAACTCCAAACAGACGATTGCGGATTCTCTTCATAAGGCCAGCATTCTCGTTCTTCAACGATGCAATGAGGGTGCTCTTACCACTCAATGCATTACCAATAACACAAACTGTCTTCTTCGTCTGGAATGACAGTGTCTGCAAAATGGCATCTTTGAACTCACTACTAGACAGGTTGAGGGGTGTTTGGGAGGCATTGTTCACAATATGCACATCAGCTCCTGCTTCAGTAAGGAGAATACCACACTGGATGTGATTATGCTGAGCTCCAAAATGTAGAGCAGTACGACCATTAGGATTCTGGTAGTTGACATTCACTCCTTGAAGAATAATCTCCTTTGTTAAGGAATCATCTCCCTCCTGAGCTGCCCACATCAAAGCAGTCATGGATGAACTGGTACTCAGGAGTCCTTCAATAGCGACCCCTTTGGTAATCAAGATCTTTGCTAATTCTTTGTGCTTGTGAGTGATAGCATGCGAGAGAGCCCTTCTACCGAGATCTCTTCCACCATAAGCTCTGGCAAGCTGTGCAACGTCAGCACCAGATGCTATGAGATGAAGCATGACATCGTGTTTACTCTCCATAGCTGCCAGTACCAAAGGAGTACAATGGTCATTATTCTCTTGGTCCAACTTAGCTCCATTGTTGAGTAGCATTTTAACAATTTCCAACTGACCCGTAAATGAGGCATAGTGAAGAGCAGTACAACCATCAGGATTCTGGTAGTTGATGTTCACTCCTTGAAGAATGATCTCATTTGTTAAGGAATCATCTCCCTCCTGAGCTGCCAACATTAAAGCAGTCATCGGTGGACTGGTACTCAGGAGTCCTTCAATACCAACTCCTTTGGTAATCAAGATCTTGACTAATTCTATGTGCTTGTGAGTGATAGCATGCAAGAGAGCCTCTCCACCGAGATATATTACATCATAAGTATATGTGGCAAGTTGTGCAATGTCAGCACCAGATGCTATGAGATGAAGCATGACATTGAGCTTCTTCTCCATAACTGATACTACCAAAGGTGTGCGATGGTCATTATTCTCTTGGTCCAACTTAGCTCCATTGTTGAGTAGCATTTTAACAATTTCCAACTGACCTGTAAATGAGGCATAGTGAAGAGCAGTACAACCATCAGGATTCTGGTAGTTGACGTTCACTCCTTGAAGAATGATCTCCTTCGTTAAGGAATCATCTCCCTCCTGAGCTGTCAACATCAAAGCAGTCATCGGTGGACTGGTACTCAGGAGTCCTTCAATACCAACTCCTTTGGTAATCAAGATCTTTGCTAATTCTATGTGCTTGTGAGTGATAGCATGCAAGAGAGCCTCTCCACCAAGATATATTCCATCATAAGTATGTGTGGCAAGTTGTGCAACATCAGCACCAGATGCTATGAGATGAAGCATGACATCGTGATTGCTCTTCAAAACTGCCAGTACCAAAGGAGTATGATGGTCATTATTCGCTTGGCCTAATTCGGCTCCTTTGTTGAGTAGCATTTTAACAATTTCCAATCGTCCCCAGTAAGCTGCAAAATGCAGGGCTGTGCTTCCGGAAAGATCGTACTTGGTAACATCCGCACCATGGTCAAGTAAATAGGAAACAACGTTTGCGTGTCCTCCAAGAACAGCCAACATCAGAGCAGTGGAATGGCCGACGGTATCCACTTCATCAATCTTGGCACCTGCATTCAGTAACGCCTCGACTACTTCCAGGTGCCCTCTCATGCTTGCCTCGTGAAGGGCTGTTTGATCGTAGCCGTTTTTCTCATCAACTCTGGCACCGCTAGTGATCAAGTGACTAACAAGGTTTACGTGTCCATTAGAAGCAGAAATCATCAAAGGTGTTTGTCCCCACTTATCTGTTGCGTTTGGTAAACATCCTAGTGTTAAAAATTCCTTCATTTTCGGTAAGTTGCCTTCACGACAAGCATCAAAGAACTTCTTCATCTCGTCCTATACTATAGTCTCGCGTATCCCAGGAGCGGAAAGCGTGGTTTGGGCTATGCGAGACCATAGATACTCTATAGAATCTGATACCATATATAGATACTCTATAGAGTATCTATGGTCATGGTCCATCTATGGTGAGACTACTATATATATAGCTAATCTTGTCAGGATGTGTCTTTCATCTTGTGGGGTATCATGGCTGAAGATTAAACATACATAAGCATGGGGAGACAGAGATTTCTAAACCAGGTGGCTATAGTCATTAGTCTAAGATCCAGCAGTTAGTGTTTGTGTATCTAGGGGTAAAGAGTCATGACTGTATTTCGCGATGTAATCAGTGGCAGTACTGCATTAGAATTTATCAAATTCAGTCAAAAAGCCTTTTAATTTGCTTCTGCTTGTGTGTGAGCATGTGTGCTACGTTACATTATATTAATGTTTGAAAAATTGGAGACATGGCATTATAACAAACAATTGAAAATATTTTGTCACTTTTTCTTCGGACCTCCCAGGGGTTTTCCCATATCTTTACCTCGTAACTTTACACCTACATGGGCCACACAATGGTGTGAAAATAGTGAAATTATGTAACATCAAACATATGCAAATACAGTACACTATATTTGTGTATGAATATACAGTAAATTCATATTATATGGGTTTTATGGATCACACACATGTGCACACACACACACACACACACACACACACACACACACACACACACACACACACACACACACACACACACACATACCAACAGCTCTTTCCAACTTGTTTATGACAGTCTGATTTGGTATGGCTCTACCAGCTTCATAATCATTCACAATTTGAGGCTTTTCATTGATTTTCTGCAACAACAAAAATTATTACACATAGATATTTACATTCATCTTTTGTGTATGTGTTAAGTAGGTTTGTGTGTGTGTGTGTGTGTGTGTGTGTGTGTGCATGCATGTATCTGTGTGACAGTAAAATGCTGACCATATTTGTGTCAATATGTACCATACTGTCCGAAATTTTGACAGGACTATACTTTCGCAAGTTTCATGAATGGGTTTGGATTTGCAAATTTTATGCGTGAATTTTGGCTTGGCCTGGCTCCCTAGACTAATAACCTACACGCATTCGTGAAAATAGATTCACGAACAGTCGACTTTCAAGTGATTCACATAATTTACATCTCGCGAAAATTTTAGACAGTACGGTATACACATGTGCATGCATACACAGGCACATGCACGTACAACCACACTGCAGTGAAAAGCACTGATAACCACACACTCACAGTAGCTAATTCCTTCTGTGTCATCTCCTTTGCCATTCTAGCCTGCTGAAGAGTGCGTCCAAAGTCCATTGAAACAGTTTCATCTGTCATGTCACAGGAAGGAGGGAAAACAAAGATGACATTGACCATAAACAAACGCACATGAAACATTCAGTGAATATGTTAGTAGCAAAGATGGATGAAGCAAAAGGAGGACGGGTGCAGTGATGTATACATACATAACTCTACATGGGATTCTAATGGTGGCAGGCTCCAATCTCGGGTCAGTTGATGCCATGAAACTGAAATTTGGAGCGGAGAATGAAGATTAGTTGCCTGACATTGCCAACATGGATTTTGCATGATTTAAACTTATTATCTGTTTACTGTATGGTTGTGCTTCATGGGGTGGTCGTAGCCCTAGTGCAAGTTTGCATGTACCACATTAATATATCAATAATAATAATAACAATATTATATATAATAATAATATTATTAAAAATATTATTAATATTATTAAAAAACAACAACACAATAATAATTATATACAAATGTATACCTGTACTACTTTCAGTACAAGTTCACATTGTTTGTCAACACATAAGGGCATTTGTAGTTCAGAGGTACAGTGCCAACTCTCCAATCTGACACTCGAGAGCTTGGAAATTTCTGGATTAGAAGGTTGTCAAATCTGAACCGCCTCTTTGCATGCAAGATGGTTGGAATGGAGAGAATATCAAATTACAGAGGCGTCAGAGATGTCGGAGAGGTTTCACTGTGCTAATGTGTATTTGTCTGCGTAGCTAGAAGGCAAAGACCATCACGATAAATTGGGCAATGCAAAAAGACACACAAGAAGTATGTCACCTCATATGTAGATACGTACTCGAAATTGTGAAGTATAGAATATCGATGGTCACATCCAATGAAAGTGATGTACGTATTTGTGCATGTGTGGTGAATTTGTCCTCTACACGGAGGTTCCACTGAACATACGTACTACAAAGAAAACGCTGTAATGTGACATCTCTATAATCCGACATTCTCTCCAATTCGACCATCTTATGAGGTATAGTCCCTATATTGATGTGTGCTAATAGTCACTCCATAATCTGACAACCTCCTAGGTCCCTTTGAGTGTCGGATTAGAGAGGAGTGACTATGTACAGTACAGTACACATATACATACACATGTAAATACGTACGTTTCAATTCCTCAGTTTCACGGTCAAGTCTGGCTGTGTTCAAAGATGTCAAGTGCTGTTTATTGGCTCCTCCGGTGTCTGCATACATTGTGTGCAGATACGAAGTTCATACAAAAAGCAGACTAATATTCCTATTGACACTTCCATACCATGTGGATATACACACATACACACATGCATGTGCACACACACACACACACACACACACACACACACACACACACACACACACACACACACACACCACACACACACACACACACACACACACACACCACACACACACACACACACACACACACACACACACACACACACACACACACACACACACACACATGCACACTACAAATAAAAATACATACAATTACAATACAGTAAAATCATACATTTCTTATGTGTTTCGATCTCCAGTCCCTTTCTTTGGGCGACATTGAAGGCCTTTAAAGGAAATTAATGATAAACTTACCAATTTAAAGGTATTTCCTCTAAATAACAGGCTAAAACAAGAAACACAAGTACCTTTTGAGATTTAGGATCAACTTTCTTTGCCGTAGCCATTTCTTCTCAGCTATTCCTTTCCTTTTGCTGACAGACGGTCGAATGCCTAATCGAGTACGCGGATGCGATGCAATGCAACTCAAGGGTACGATTACGCAATCAGTACTAAAATGGCCTCCAGATTGGCGCTGGTTTTGCCCAGAAGTAGTTTTCTGCGTCATTTGTACAGCAGTTTCAGAAATGTCCAAAGGGTATTGTTTCAGTACCGTACATATTCTTCACCCGCGTTTTATTCCATCGTTTTATGTCGTACACCTTGTCAATACGAAACAAGGTATACGCGGTTCTTGTACAGAAGCCTGACCGAAGGAAATGGTGGAAGTAGCGAAACGTCCACTACTAAGGGCCACTTTTACTTGATGTTTACGTGCAAAGTGTGCAATACCAGGAGCGCTAAACAGATATCCAAGCAATCGTACTACCACGGAGTGGTTCTTGTCAGATGTCAAGGCTGTACCAACCTGCATCTCATTGCAGACAACTTGAACTGGTTCGGAGAGAGCAACAAGTACGTACTGGTATTTTGCTGACAGAGAACAGTCATTTATTTCTGACATGTCAGTAACCTATTTCAAGTATCCACCCGTTGACATATTCTTGGCTTGTGTGTTCTCACTTGATATACAGCAAACATCTTCCAGACCACCTGTATTCAAAGACCACTTGTCTGCAAAGACTATTGTAGGATGACCTATATGTCACTTCAGTGGTGCTAATGAACCACTTATGAGGACTACCCCTTGACAGACCACTACTGTCTGCCCTTGAGTGGTCTTTGCTCACTCACGGACATGCACTCTAACCTATGTATAGTGAACCTGTCTATAATGACCACTCAGGGGGACCAAGTAGTTCTGGTCTCTGTAGGCGGGTAGTCCTCGTACAGAGGTGCTTCAATTCCACTGAAGTGGACAAAGTGCCAGCCTACCGTGGTCCTATAGACAAATAGTCTTTATATGCAAGTGCATGGTCTTTAAGACAGGTTTTACCAAGGGTTTGCTGTAGTTTAGTGTGTCTATGGTTCGCTGTACTTACATGTGTGTTGTGTACATCTGATGGTTCATCTATCCTTGCACATATTCCAAACAACACATTTTGTATTTCCAAGGTTAATATTGGTCAGTGTAGCTGTGCATAAGAATGGTGTGCCCTTATCCCTTTTCTAACGTGGTGCTGGTAAGTTTGCAACTACTTTGGATTTTCCAAACCTTTCCACCATTTTTATGATGTACGTGATTTGTAGGTCACCTATAAAATGGCCAATGGGGGAAGGTCGACAAACTCAAACTGAGACCATGCATACTTTTTTATTGTCCAAGTTTTTGAGAGATTTCTGTAGAAAGGATGTAGAGCTCAGATGTACATAGTTTGACTTAGCCAACTCCTTGTCTACCATTTTCCAACTTTGCAGCTGTTTTTGTGGTGGTTATAAGGTATTGGCTATGTACGCCAGAGTACACCACATATCGGGTTTTAATTACACAGATAAATAAATGTTTATTTCTCAGATTGGAAGAAAATAAGATTCGATAAATTGCATGGTATTATCATCATATCATTATTATGTGGAATTATATATTTTTCTGATTTTGCACTATTAGAAATATAGAATCGATATTGGCCGAAAAAGGAGAGAAGGTGAAATTGCTGAACAGTGGTACACTTGAGATCACACCTGAAGACATAGTTGGAAGCACAAAGATTCAAGAAATCTTGGAAGAACACAATTCAGAGAATAAAGATAGTACCATTCCTGGCTTTACACCTGAATCTAAGGATTCACACAAAGAGTAGGTGCGCCAGCAAAATCTGTGCAGAATGCAAAGGACATTAGATCTTGATATTTGCTGCTTGAATGTGAGATACCCCAACAACTAAAACAAAACATACATATCTTTAAAAGCTGGATCCGGCCAGGATTTTCTTGGCAAGTGATTTTCTTATTCTTTTCAATCCAAAATTTTTACATAGGGAACAAAAATACACGATTGCAGTAACAGTTGTGTATTGATTATTGCTTCAATGCATGTGTATTCCTTGTTGGATGTTTTATTGTGTACATATGTAGGTGTGTGCATATGTACGTAGGTGTGTATGTAGGTATGTACATATGTAGGTGTGTACATAATAGGTGTGTACATATGTAGGTATGTACATATGTAGGTGTGTACATACGTATGTAGGCGTGTACATATGTAGGCGTGTACATATGTAGGCGTGTACATATGTAGGTGTGTACATATGTAGGTGTGTACATATGTAGGCGTGTACATATGTAGGTGTGTACCTTTGTAGGTGAAGGGAAACCTTCATTATCTGCCCCCCTTTAATCCTGGAGGTTTGATGGAGCAAATTCTCCAAATGCAATACAATACCAACCCCTTTAATCCTCCAACCTCACTTACCTGCTGCATAAGTAATTATCAAGGTTTCGCTGTAAAAATAATTATTGATTATCTGATTCTCAAGAGCCAGACGAGATCAAAGTAAAATTAACTATTACTAATGATGACCAGAATTCAACGGAGTGAACATGAAGAATGTATAGATTTATAATAAAGTACACACATGTGTATACTCACACACACTTGTAAAATTTACCACTGAATGAGCAAAATGATTATATATCTTATTGTTCTTCTTTACTATAGATAGCTCCAGCCTGCCAGAGTAGCTGCCATCATAGATAGCTCCAGCCTGCTAGAGTAGCTACCATCATAAGTGAAGTAAGAATTGAGGATACAAGATTCACAGTGTTATTTGAGAGAACGTCTACACCTGTTATATGATCCACCCCCGGACCCGGTGCAGACACAACTTTGCCCGTGTGTATTGACAACCCTGAAAACTGGAGTATTGCTCCCAACAGGGAGTCAATGATACTGCCAAGTACACCAGACAGACCTCCTAGTATGATAACCACCCACTGATTTTGTACCATTTTGTCCTCACTGTAATCAACAAACGCCCATAATCCCATGTAAAATGACAGTCCGACGAGACTCCGGCAAAACTGACAATGATTCCGATGAGTGTGACTCCACCGTTTGTACCCCGAGGTACTTTTTTCCCGTTTGTTATGAGCCGAGGCTCTCCACCCAAGACTGTTCCAACTTCAGATGCCCATGTGTCCCCGCAACAGCATGCAATGGCAGACATCCCTGCCATACAGTACATGGTTTGAGTGTGAGGAGTGGAGGAGTTGAACAACAGAGGGTGCTCACCGATTCCACCCTTCACCATGCACAGGAGTGAGGTAAATGTAACTACAAAACCGTTACAAAATACCTGAACCCAATTCCTCTGTCCACCTGCACACGAAGAAATTATTGCTGTTATAATCCAGTGATTCTAGGTATCTATGATAACATGAATAGGCCTATATGTTAACTGAAGTAAATACCTACCTTCCTTAAAATCAACCTCCAGTTTTTTCTTAACGTGACTTTTCCATTTCGTAAGTCTTGAAGACGAGAAGAAAAAACTCAGCAGAGCCAAGTAAAGACAGCCGTTAGTAAAGGAGACGACAAATCCAACAAGTAGGGCAAACAAGACTCCTGACTTGCTTAGGGATTTTCTCTTCAGTCCCCAAACAGCCAATCCAACTGGCGAGAGAATGGATATACCCAACCTGAGGTAGGATGCTTCACCGATCATTGTAGCTATCGAAATTTATGATTGTTCCAATCCAGATTAAGCAGCCATTTCTCTAGCTGTGATGCAACCATGTATGATGACTGTGGTCCGACCTTACACGGCCGAGCGTCAAAATGTGGGG
>CAUJGJ010000195.1:1782137-1789637 GCA_963170055.1 Halisarca cf. caerulea | reverse complement strand
TGAAGATGAGGCAAGGCATTGCTGAAAGGTGTATTTGGGGCAGGATCCAGGGATGGGGTGGGGGGGGGGGGGGGGGGGGTCAGTTGTTATGTGACCTGTCAATAACTGTATCACCTGACCTCTTGGTAGACCAGTCTTTCACTGATCTGGATTTCGTGGTTGAATATGTAATATTCTGTCTATCTAATGTCGGATGTATGCATGCAGTGTGTGTACTGCAGTGCTCCTCCGTAGTAAAATAATGTATGGCAGCCATTTTGTTGCAGCATCATCCCTACATACTGGAAAGATGATTTTCATAGAAAAGTTGTAAGCTTTTGAAACTCATTACGTTCCTTGTTAGGCATCTAGTTCAACTTGTTACCTGTGGTCCTAGTACTCCTTCACTCACAGCAGGTTGTGTGTTGTTGTGTAGTTGTGTCATGTATGTGTACGCATGTGTGATGCAATCGTCTAAAACGAGAAGGCTGAATGCCAATTACAGAGAATGTGTCCAGCGTTAACTTGTTATAATCACTCACCACATTATCTGCCAAGTTCCTTCACCCACCAGGAAGTCAACAGGACAGTTCTTTTGTATAGATTTGCTATAATTGGTAATGAGTGAATTGTGGTAGACTAATGAGTTTGCACTATGTGTTATAATTGGTACAGTACCACTGCATACAGCAGTACCTCTTTTGAGGGACCACCTTTCACCTGTCCCTAAGGGTGGTCTCTCAGTTGGTACAGTAACACTGCGTGTGCACGCATGTGTGTGTGTGTGTGTGTGTGTGTGTGTGTGCTTATGTGTGAATGTGGAATGTGGCAAGTGGGTACTTGATGTAGCAAAAACAATGTAGTGTGTTAATGACAGTTCCCTTGTACTCTCGTAGGCACAACCATACAAAGTGTACTATTTTCAATGAACATTTTGAGGAGTACAGATACCAGTACACCAACTCCTGTGCCAATACCTCTACCATCTACCCTTGTTACTTCGACTACGATGGCTCAGGGCTGTATTACCAGATCTTGGCCGGACCTGTCTTCAATAACGTTTATCCCCTTGCTGGGCTTGTGTTGGGACCCATGGCGGACTTTGTGAGTCGTAAAATCCTTCTCGCCATCTGTCTCTTCTTCCTCAGCGTATTTAGTGGAGTTACAGGTTTTGCTCAAGCGTACTGGCATTTGGTTCTTCTGAGGATGATGGTAGCCATCTTGTGAGTACCTTGGATGCATCATGACCAGTGTGTACATGTCCTGATCCACGTTCTCCCTCCTTTTAGTGCTGCCGGGTGTACGCCATATGCTGCTAGCCTTATTGCAGACTACTTTGAACCGGTAAGTACTGGTTTTGTAGAAGCGAAACTTCATTATTGGGTTTTGTCATTCTGTCAGTGTTTATGCATGTACATATGTATGTACATCCTGCTCACCCTGCTACGTGTGTGGAGTGGAGGTCACTGGGCCGAATTGGAGTCAAAATTGCATGTTTTTTCTTTCCATTTTGGGTTAATACTGTAGCGATACCAGTACCTACCATAAACATACTACAGTGTGTGTTTGTGTGTGTGTGTGTGTGTGTGTGTGTGTGTGTGTGTGTGTGTGTGTGTGTGTGTGTGTGTGTGTGTGCATATGCATATGGGTATGTGGGTACATGCTGTGTGCATGTGAGGGTCAACTATCATGCACTTTAGTCTGACTACAAGAATTTTGTGCAAGCTTGAAGATTTTTAGTATGTTCATAACAATGTTGAATGATGTGCCAAAGTGTGTGATCTGAGATGAATTGTGTACATAGCTGTAGGACCAGCAGAGGTTCTATTGTTTCCCCCAAAGTACATATTTTTGAAAGATGTCTAAATTTAGCAGGTGTGGACTGTGTAGATTTCTTCCAATTTGCAAATTAAAAGTACAAAATTTAATATTAAACCCAATAAACTTTAAGTATGCACCATCAGTGTTCTCGCCAAAGTGCGGTACAATGACGCCACACCATGCTTTTTAAGAACCCACCACACTCTAAATATTGGAGTATTAAGGATTCAATGAAATGAATATAATTATGCACATCCATGCATTGTGATTGCATCAGCATAATTACAAGGAATTCACTCGTGTCGCCACGTGTTGTAATCACTGTGACGTACATCGATGTTGAACAACATCAAAATGTTACTAAAGAAACCCAAGCTTCCCCCACTCTGTGAAGAAATCCTGGCTAGAACACTGACCGTACTGCATTTACTGTGGAACCTGTGTAATGCGGACACCTTAGGGACCACCGAAAGCGTCCTGATGATGAGGTGTCCAGATTTCACAGAGTTGCATGCCCCAATATGTCATTCACGTATGTATGAGAATTTGGGACCATAACTTAATGTCCAGTTTATGCATGTGTCCAGATTTTCATCTGTCCTGAATGTAGTTGGTTTTACTGTTTTGCTATGTATTCCACTGGCATTGATCTGAGCTTTGTTACAGCCAGCCAGATATTTGTCGTGCCAGTGTTTGTATAAGTGTCCTATACGCACTGTACTATTCAAAGTGTGTGCCCTACTGAACCAGGCATTCTCCGTTTGGTTTTGTCTCCGATATTGTAATTTGAGTCCCGTGGGTGTAAACGCGAAATTCTTTTATATATTATATCAATTTGTGTTTGATGCACATTTCTTGTAGGAGTTGCGTGGAAGTGCGCTGGGCATCTACAACTGGGGAATCTATCTTGGCTACAGTTTGGCCTTCCTGATTGGGAACCAGATCGACAAGGTCTTGGGATGGAGGTGGGTGTTCTACATCTGTGGACTCATGGGGATTGTCTTGTCGCCGTTCTTGATTTTCACCATACGAGAACATCCAAAAAAGAAAGATGATCGTCCTGAAACGAGCATCGTCAATGAAGAGAGGAAGTCCAGGTCAGAAAAACGGAGGGAAGCAGAAGAAGAGAGTAAGAAGAAAACTTGCTGCTCCTTGCCTGATAAACAGAAGGTTAAAAAATACTTGATGTTGCTGGTGAAGACCTTCTGTTCATTCAGTATGCCCATCCTCTTGATTGCTGGAGGGGTCCGCAATGCAGGTGGATACGTCTGGGCCTACAACACAGAACTCTTCTTTCACAATTACAGGAAGTTCTCCCGCGACGAAATCACTTACTTTATGTCCTGGATTCCTCTAGTCTGTGGTTCCATTGGTGCTTTTGTTGGTGGTCTTGTTTCGGATCTGATTTTGAGATTCACCCATAAGGGGCCCTATGTTAGGGTCTGGGTTCTTTTCATAAGTCAGGTACGTATGTGTGTGTATGTGTTTTGTGTGTGTGTGTGTGTGTGTGTGTGTGTGTGTGTGTGTGTGTGTGTGTGTTGTGTGTGTGTGTGTGTGTGTGTGTGTGTGTTTGTGTGTGTGTGTGTGTGTGTGTGTGTGTGTGTGTGTGTGTGTGTGTGTGCAGAACATACTGTTATATTTTACTTGTGTACGTAACCATCATGTCTTGTTATGTTCTGCACACGCAGTCTATACCTGTAAACATGTAAAGCTATTTGTTCAGGTTGTGTGCAGTAATTATGAATTCTCAATTATGTTTCTAATTACAGCTGGCTGCGGCTCCATTTGCTCTGGCGGCTCTGTGGATCCCGACCTATCCCTGGTGCTTTTTGATGCTGATCCCCTCCAACATCATTGGGGAGATGTGGATCGGAGTCACTCTCGCCATTGTGGTCGACATTACACCAAAAATGATCAAAACAACTGCCGTAGCTATCTACCTGTTTGTTATCACTGTTATTGGTGGAAATTTCAACCTGATTGTCGACCCTATAACAAAGAGCATTAACAGCAAGTATGCCGAGCCCATTGCTCTAACTATCACTTTCCCTGGGTTGTACTTTGCCAGTTCCTTCCTCTTTTTGGCCACTTTCTTTGTCCTGCGTTTTGACCTCAAAAGGAGGGCAGCATTGGAAAGTGCCTCGAATGAGTTGCAGCTGGAGGGCAATGCTGACAAACAATGACATATTTTGTACTTTAAGTGACAATTTGTCTTACTGTGTATAGCTCTATACAGTTTTCTGGGCATATTATACATGTGCTAGTTGTTAATGATTAGTATTAATTAACTCCCACACACTGAACATTGAAAAAGTTTAGTAAAATATAAATTTCAGTATGCGATAATGCAATATGCTACATTACAAACATCTCTATATAATTACGTATATACAATAATAATGTTATATAAATAATACACTCACCAAACAATATACTAAACTATATTATTGACACAATGTTCATCTAAAAAAATCAGAAATAAGGATCAAATAACGTCTCAAAAAGTATATAATAGCACTGTTCAGTATCCTTTCCAAGCATAACTGTTCTGAATGCCGGATTCCTTCAGAGCACCCGTGCGGTTGCTATCCGGAGGGGGCCTCTGGCCTTTGCCCGTTGGCGACGTCAAACGTTCTGTTATTGCATCCACTTCTTCCTTTGACATCTTCCTTTTACCCAGAGACATGTCGTCTGGTTTTAGCACGGTCCCCCAAGGTTGGTTTACAGGGGTTTTTCCTTCGAAACTTGCACGCCTCTTCACAGAGCCTTCCATTGCTCACGAGTGTACACGGAAGATAACGTCACACTACAACGCCAGCATGTGTTTACCTTTATTACGTGTATAAGTTTAATAAATTTCATATAAATTGTACATTTTATACTAATTTTGTATTACATTGTATTATATATGTAGTTGCAAGAGAAATCATTGGAATGCAATAATTCTATCACAAGGGGCTGCTCTGAAACATTGAAGGAAGGCCTGACCACTTAAGAGACCTTACGAAGGCTTTTAGCCAGTCATACTTGCTTTAGACGCAGCAATGGAGTGCTCTAGCCCGTCCAGTCCCGTTCCGGATAATGTACCGACGCCAAGAAGAAGGATAACCGAGAAGAAACGACGTTTGGTGACAAACAGCTTCTTCGACGAATTGGTCGTAGTTCTGTCGCTGATAAAGGGGCCTGAGTGCGAAAATCCTCGTAAGCTTGACAAAGTAAGCATTCTCCAGCAAACTCGGAACCTAGTCAAGTTCTTTCACGACCTCAGTGTACACCAACAGGAATTGGATGGAAACAAAGTGATTCATGGAGACATTTCGAAGACTTTGCCCTTCTTGAAGACCGGCGCTGTCTTTGAACTGCTTCTTGACACGCTGAATGGTTTTGTTCTCGTTGTCATGTCTTCGGGAAGAATCGTACACGCATCAAACAACACCATCTGTACACTTGGCTGTAGGCCTAGCATTGTCATTGGCCAACACGCCAGCTCTTGGATGCACCAGGAAGACGCTGTGAAGGTTCTGAGACCAAAGACTCCTCCCTCCAACCCTGGCATGACAGCTACTATAGGTTACCCTGTGACTAGTTTTCAGTGTAGATTCAAGCTTCAAGGAACCTACGATGTCTCGGTCAATGGAGCTTTGCCGTCCTCCCAGCTTGCTCCCTACAACTGCAGCATCTACAGCCGAGAGTGCTCTTTGGAAGACCAAGATGTTGAAGACATTGCTGACCCACCGCCATGCAAGAAGAAAGGTGACCACTGTGTTGTTGTTGTCGCTAGCAGCAAGTCACTGGCATATAGTGATGCCCCCATTCAATCGGACGAGTCTGAATTCTGCTTTGAGCTGAGAATTACACAAGAAGGTACAATTCTCTCCATCAGTAGCCACTCAGCTCTGGTCCTGGGGTTTACAGAGGCGGAAATCATAGGTTCATCTATCTTCGAGTACGTGTATCCCTATCATGTGACTGCCTTTGGCCAGTCTATATCAGTGTTCCTGCAGAATGGCTATGGGGCTACTAACCCTTATAGAATCCTTACGAAGGGAGGTCAGTGGGTGTGGTGTGTCACTAGAGGCTTCATAGGCTGTAACCCTTGGAGCAACGAGCCTGACCATATACTGCTGCACATGAGGGTTATTGGGACCGATCACATCAATCCTCAGCAAAGAGACTGGACTAATTTTACATACCTCCCGGAGATGAAAGCTACACCTAAGAGCGAAGTACAGAATGAGACGCCGCAAAGTACACCAAGCCAAGTCATCCCTACCCGAATCCCTTCTACTCCGATTGCTACACCCCACATCCCTTCATCTCCAATGGCCGTGCCTCAGATTCCTTCAAGTCCAATTGCCATACCTCCAATCCCTTCAACTCCAATGGCCGTGCCTCAGATTCCTTCAAGTCCAATTGGCACACCTCGAATCCCTTCTTCTTCGATCAGTGCAGATCAAATTCCTCCCACACAGATGCCCACACCTCAAGTCGCACCTGCCCAGATTGGCCCACCTCAGGTCACACTCAACAAGGTTAGTATGGCTCAGGCCACGCCCACTCAGACCACACCTCCACCAGCCACGCCTACTCCACCCTCCAAGCCTCCATCTTCTGTTGTTGTGGTTAATCAGGGTAGTTCGTTATCCAGTACTTCACTCAATGAGGAGAAAATGGCTGAAAGAGTGAAGATGCTTGAAAAGGAGTTGTCTTCTAAGAATGCAGAATTATTTGAAAGTCAGAAAAGATTACTGGAGCAACAAAACCTACTAGGTCAAGAAAGGAAACGATTTTTCGAATTAACAGAGACATTGGTTAGGCAGTATAACGTGTTTCAAGACTACCAATTCCAATCGTCCAAGTATCCATACTCCCAACCTCCTCAGAAATGGCCCACGCAGTATCCACCTGGATCAAATGCAGCACAGCCTTTCACATCATCTGAAATGTCAACATATCCACCGACCACCTCGTACTGTCCTTCCAGTGGGATGGTTCGGCAAGAACCGTATTATGGTCACGAGATGTCACCGGAAAGTAAGGACCACTCCACTTCTGATCCTGTAGCTAGTATCCTATCCAAACTGCTACCGGATATGCAGTCAAATACATTCTCTTCGACCTACACTGATCCTTCATCGACAGACAACAGTGCCGCCTCAATGCCATACAGTGCAATGCCTCGAAACAATGTTCTACCATTCTGATTTGTTTTGTAATGATAAAATTGGAATTTCTGATGCTGTGTATGTTATATATGTATTTCTCTCTGTGCATTTATCAGAGAGTAGTCACCCAAACTATAACCAAAGTGCCTTTTTATTTTGCTTACCAATATGTAATATACCAGGACATGACATGTATGTACTATATTATTATTCAATACTTGTGATATCCTGACTTTATTATCCTCTTTGCGGTTAAAAAGTGGAAGTTGCGCAACAGTATTAAAAATGGCCGCGTTAACCATACTAAAATTGTTGACATGGATATTAATTGTGTGCAATGTTCGTAGTCAAGCTAAGACGTGTTCTTTGTACTCACCCGAGGATCCTATAATTTGTATGGAGGGAGATGAAGTGACTAAACTTACCACAAACAGTGAGAATTGTTGGGCAGTCGAATTTTATTCCAGCTGGTGCGGTCATTGTCATAATTTTGCGCCAACTTTCAAGGAAATTGCCAGAGACGTTGCCAGTGAGT
>CAUJGJ010000195.1:1772137-1774637 GCA_963170055.1 Halisarca cf. caerulea | reverse complement strand
GTATGTGTGTGTGCAGGTGTGTACTGTGTGTTCGTGTGTAGGTATACAGTATGTGTGTGTGCAGGTGTGTTCGTGTGTAGGTATACAGTATGTGTGTGTGCAGGTGTGTATTGTGTATTCGTGTGCAGGTGTACAGTATGTGTGTATGCAGGTGTGTACTGTGTATTCGTGTGCAGGTGTACAGTATGTGTGTGTGCAGGTGTGTACTGTGTATTCGTGTGCAGGTGTACAGTATGTGTGTGTGCAGGTGTGTACTGTGTGTTCGTGTGCAGGTGTACAGTATGTGTGTGTGCAGGTGTGTACTGTGTGTTCGTGTGCAGGTGTACAGTATGTGTGTATGCAGGTGTGTACTGTGTATTCGTGTGCAGGTGTACAGTATGTGTGTGTGCAGGTGTGTACTGTGTATTCGTGTGCAGGTGTACAGTATGTGTGTGTGCAGGTGTGTACTGTGTGTTCGTGTGTAGGTATACAGTATGTGTGTGTGCAGGTGTGTACTGTGTATTCGTGTGCAGGTGTACAGTATGTGTGTGTGCAGGTGTGTACTGTGTGTTCGTGTGTAGGTATACAGTATGTGTGTGTGCAGGTGTGTACTGTGTATTCGTGTGCAGGTGTACAGTATGTGTGTGTGCAGGTGTGTACTGTGTGTTCGTGTGTAGGTATACAGTAAGTGTGTGTGCAGGTGTGTACTGTGTGTCCGTGTGTACTCATAGGTGTACAGTAAGTGTGTGTGCAGGTGTGTACTGTGTGTTCGTGTGTTCTCATAGGTGTATAGTATGTGTGTGTGTAGGTGTGTACTGTGTGTTCGTGTGTTCTCATAGGTGTATTGTATGTGTGTGTGCAGGTGTGTACTACATGTCTGTGTGTACTCACAGGTGTGCCGTAGACTCTCCATACCACGTAGAATGTCTATGGGTGCACAGTATGTGTGTGCAGGTGTGTACTGTACATATGTACATCTGTGTGTACTCATGCGTAGGTATACAGTAGACTGCTGCCTGAAGTGGGTGTTGCTCTGAAGAAGGTGAGTCAGGAGCTTCACATAGCCAAACCGCGCCACTTCATCACCAGGAGAGATTGGTTGAAGATGATACAGCAAGAGGTTAGTGCAGCTCTTGCGATGTTGTGGTGAGGTCTTGTGGCGTGGTGGTGTGGAAATGTTATAGTGTGGAGATGAGTGGAGATCTTGTAGTGTGGTGGTGGGAGGTGGGAGGTAGGAAGTGTGGAGGTCTTGTGGTGTGTTAGTGTGTTACACACACACACACACACACACACACACACACACACACACACACACACACACACACACACACACACACAACACACACACACACAACACACACACACACACACACACACACACACACACACACACCAACTCGGTATGTGTCATGGTGCAGGGGCAAAAGTTGGGTGGATCAAAGAGTACGGTGGGCTTACATTTACATTCACCATGTAGCCCTGCTACTCTGATGTAGCCCAGGTCAAGGGTCTTGTCAATCTCCTGCCAGCCAAAACCCATTCATGCCTCATTAATTAATAGCTGTCAATTGTCACATTTTGCAGTGTTTTGCTTCACCATGACACATAATAGTTGTATCCTGCCTTGGTGTGCTACAGCAGCATAAAGTGCAAAATAATTGACCTCGGGCTGCGCCCTCGGTCAATTAATTAGCACTTTATGGCTGCTGTAGCACACCAAGGCAGGATACAACTATTACCTAAATAAACCTTGAAGTTATTATTAGGTTAGACAATCTTTGTTGAAGGAATTTGTTTGCCTACACATGTTATGTCAATTCGATAAAATAAATTCACATTCAAATTAGTAATCACTGAGTTTGTATATTCAATGAAGATTGCTGCAATGTCTGCCCAATACAAATTGAATGCACACTGCATTTTGTGTGTGCGTATACAAATGTATACAAGTGTGCACGTGCATCTACCAGATTGGTTTGTACGCACCATGTGCGGTGTGTGCCTTCACATTTTGGCAACTAGATAATTTGTATATCTTTAGGTGTATCTCCCATGTTATTCATCTTTGAGTGTGGGGGTGTGGGGGTTGAATCAAATCTTTTGTTAGCAGTTAAAGGTATAAAACCATGGGTTTTTGGAGTGTATTTGTACTATGCTGGTTGTATTGGGTTATTGGTGTGTGTGTGTGTGTGTGTGTGTGTGTGTGTGTGTGTGCGCGCGCGCTTATTGGTATGGAATGCATACTAGTAATCATAAACTTTCTACAGAGGGAGGGAGTTTTTTTCTTATTTTCCCATTTTGTCTTCAAATTCAGAATAGTGGTGGAATGCAGGCATTTCCGACCACACCCCATTGGTATGCTTGTAAGGGGACTTCCCCTGAGCATAGGGGGTACCCCTGCGGTCTGTGGATGTTGATGCACACGGCTACAGTCCTCACTCATCCTGTGGTGAACCAACTGCCCAGAACGAAACCTTCACATTTGTCAGTCTCGTACGGAAGTCAGGACTCCCTGAGAATC
>CAUJGJ010000195.1:1764637-1767137 GCA_963170055.1 Halisarca cf. caerulea | reverse complement strand
AAGGTCCAGCGCTTGAACGAAGAGTGCGTGAAGCAGGAGGAGCGGAATAAGATAGACAGTATGATTAAAGACGTGCTAGTAAAGGGAGGTATTGTAGGACTTGAGGAAGAAAGACAACAGAAACTTCTGGAAGAGGCCAAAGAAGCAAATAAGCCTGATCCAAGTGACCTTCAGGATGATATTGACCTTCTTCAGTTACCTTCAATGATGCCAGAAGGAATTCCTTTCTTTGTTAATCCTCCTGATCCCATGTGTCTTCTTGATCCCCCTCCACTGGTACCAACTGCAGAGGAGTCAAAACTTGAAGAGCTTCTTCGTAATGCTGACCATCCACAACTCAACGAGCTCATTCAAGGTGACATGGTAGCCTTTTGGTACAAAAGTCATCGTTGCCCCTCGGCTGTTATGGAATGGCTCCTCAGAGTGGCATGCTTGTTCAATGATGCTCAACTGTCGAGTTCTGCATGCCGCACACTCTGTAGCTTGATGACATCTTCAATGGATCACCTTTGGGAACTGAATCTAAGGTCCCTACAAGAGATTGTACAGCAGTTGGGAGGCGTGGTCACTGTGCCACGAAATGAAGAGGACAGTCAACCCCATGAAACCTTGGAAAAACAGTCACTTATACCCGTAAGCACCCCCGGCTCGAGTCAGAGGATCCAGCTCCTGAGAAACCTGGCAGTTATAGTTTGCTGTTTCTTCCAGTCAAAGCAGATTACACTCACAAGTGATGAGGTTCTAAAGTACCTCAATTTGCTCTTGAATATCCTTCTTGATCCGCTCGTACTCTGTAAGCCACTGGAATGCAATGTGGTGTCCGCATTGGATGCCTTTGTTTCCAGTGTTCCCGAGGGTCTCCTAAAGCCCGCTATTATCTCCTCAGTCTCATCTCTGCTCCCATCAATATCTAACCTGTGGGATAAGATGTACATAGCTCATATGTTGGCATTGACATCCATTTGTTGGAAGACACTCCGAAGAGTTTTCTGTCTTGCGTGTTTGAAGAAGTTTGTCGATAAGAAGTCTGAAGATGAGCGACGGTACTTGGCGGAGAGGAAGCTGCCAGACATTGCAGAACTATCCCTGGAAGAACTTTGCACTGAGTCTCTTTCCAAAGTCCTTTGTTCATTTGTTGTCATATTCAATGCAGAGTACATAGTCTCAATGCATTTTGAAGGATTTTATCCACTTTTTCAGGTCTTCTGGGTTGCATCGAAGTTGATAAAGTATGATTCCTGTCCACAAGAAGAGATCCGGGAGCTACTCGATGAAATATACCACCTCTCAGGACGAGTGAGGGATACCCTTAACAGTGTTTGGCCGACTGTGTTCAAGGACCTGCTAACTAGAATCATTAACACCGTTAACCCTGGTAACTCGCTGGTGGAAGAATGCCTCTCGTCTTGACAGCACTGGTCCTTGTATCTCTCTCGATTTTACCGCAACACACAACTGATATTCTTAAACTGTTTTTAATTGTTCTAATATGTACTTTCACCAATATTGTTTTAATAGTAAGTATTACCGTAAATTATTTAATCAATTTACAATTCTAATAGCCTATAGCAGGTAAAACATGTACATGAAGTGATGTAAACACAATTTGCAATTTTATGGTGGATATTGTTATGCTCAATTTATGTTTGCTGATGTTAGTAGAAATAGAGAATAATGGGAAAAACAAATCCGTGGAATCTGTATTGAATATACTGGTTGGAAGGAAACTGATTCTAGTTCATTATATATAATGAACTATAAATAGCAGTTTTAATAGTGTAGTATTCAATGGGTCACGATGGCTTAGCAACGAGTGGACTATAGGTTGTAGTGTTACATGGCTCGAATCCCACCCGTGACCGATCCTTTCATATGCTGTATTTCCTATAAGCTATTATAGGACTACAGTGGGACCCCTCTACTCCAGACCCCTGAATTGCAGACACCCCTCTAATGTGGACACATACCACTGGAACCAAATATTCCACTATAATAAGCCACAGTACATCTCCAACCCCTGAAATGAGGACACCTCGATAATCAGGACAGTGCTTTCAGGTCCCAAGGTGTCCGGATTAGAGGGGTCCACTGTATCATTTCATGTATTATCTTGCTAATCTGAATCAGGCAGTGCGCATGCGTGCCTATTACTATTATTATTATTACTATGTATTATTACTAAAAAACAAAAAAAGCATACAGGACTATGGAAATAGTTGAACAGTTTACAGTTAGACCTCACTTATCTGCACACATCCATCTTGGATACAAGTGTGCATAAAGCGAGGAATTCAAACTGGATAAATAAGGGAGCTGAAGTATAGTGTACAGTAGGATTATTGCGGATTTGTTCCAACAAAAACTACTGCAGAAAGTGAGTGAACTGGATATCTGAGGTGCAGTTAAGAAGCGCATGATCACATTGGCAATAATTACAATTCAGCAATAATATTAAAAGTAGTTCATATACTAGTATAAATATATAAATAAGTTAAGTTAC
>CAUJGJ010000195.1:1722137-1759637 GCA_963170055.1 Halisarca cf. caerulea | reverse complement strand
AATGCAAATTATACGATGTGTTGGTGTGTTCCAATCATAAGTAGTCTGAAAAGTACACCTCAGCTATTTTTTGGTATTATTGCATTGGACACTTTTGCTATATTGTCTGGTCTTGCACTTGACTAGTAAATGGCTTTTCTTTGTAGATTGCCAGAGCTGCTTGTGTATTCAATGTGGATGAAGTTGTCATATTCAATGAGCAGCCGCCAGCCAAGGGGTATGTTTATATATTACTAAACCGAATGAAATTCGTGCGTGCCTCTGTGGTGTAGTGGTCATCACGTCTGCTTTACACGCAGAAGGTCCTCGGTTCGAACCCGAGCAGAGACACTTTTGTTCTTTTTTTTTTCTTTCAGAAATGTACAGAAGAGTGATCCGAATATATTTTTGGCGCGAATACTCCAATATTTGGAGACGCCACAATACCTCAGAAAGGTAATATTTCCTAAACATAAAGACTTGCAGTTGGTTGGTCTTCTAAATCCCCTCGATTGCCCACATCACATGCGAATTGATGACGAGTTCAAATACCGTGAAGGAGTTGTACTCAACAGGCCTCCGAAGACCAAAGGCAAAGGAGGTTCTTATGTGAATGCCGGTATGAGAAAGGTAAGAACTGTGAAGCATTGTGCATCTACAGGAAGGTTACCTTTATAGTTTATGTGGTTTTATCTTGCACTTCTTGTGCATAAAAGAGCAGCAGACAGTTACCGTGTGTACTTGCATTTTTGCGGGGTTTGTTGCTCGTGGTTTCACAGAATGGAAACTGTTTGCAAAATTTAAATCTGTGATAATTTAGAATAGAACGGGCTCTTGTGCAATGACAAAACATGGCTGTCTGCAAGAACAAAATAATTTAAAATTTCATCCCGCAAAATTGGAATGCAAACAGAACACAAAATTGGAATGCAAACAGTGTTACAGTACACTTCATTACACATCCAGGAGGTAATGGTATCTTATTTTATTTTATGTAGGATGTACAAATAGACAAAACTCTGGTGCCTGGCGTGAGAGTCACAATAGAACTGCAGTCAACTGAAAAGAGTGGTTAGTTGAAGATTTGTGAAATGCTCACTTGCAGTTGCAATGTTTTTTTTGTTTGTTTTTTTCATCAAGGTGGAAAGAACAAGAAGGGAGTAGTGGTATCTCCCTCTACTCCACGTACACAAGATGGTTACTATTGGGGATACCAGACACGCTATGCTTCCAGCTTTGGTTCAGTATTTCGAGACTGTCCGTTCAAAGTGAGTTCTCTCTTTCTGTGTGTGTGTGTGTGAGTGTGTGTGTGTGTGTGTGTGTGTGTGTGTGTGTGTGTGTGTGTGTGTATACGTGTGTGCATGTGGGTGTACATGTGCATATGTGTGCTGTATTTGCACAGAAACTTGTGTTAATATAACACTTGCTTTGTTCTCTGTTCTCCATC
The DNA here is from genome assembly GCA_963170055.1 of Halisarca cf. caerulea. NCBI lineage: Eukaryota > Metazoa > Porifera > Demospongiae > Chondrillida > Halisarcidae > Halisarca > Halisarca cf. caerulea. Next base: position 1,758,211 of record CAUJGJ010000195.1, on the reverse strand, counting down.
TGAAAAGGGGGGATATAACCTGACCATAGGTACTTCGGAACGTGGATCAAGTGTTGACGAAATTAAAGGTCTGAAGTCATTCAAGTGAGTTCTTATGTGCTTTTAGATATTGTTTATTCCTATCTCCACATATATATAATTTAGTGTATTGCTATAAAATACCAGCTATCTATCCATTAAGCGAATACATGTGCATACATACTGTACATGTATATGGTGTAGATTCGCATGTGATACTCTTGTACAGTGTACACCTGAACATATTTTTATCTTCCACATGATGCTTACACACACACACACACACACACACACACACACACACACACACACACACACACACACACACAATTAACATCAAACTATGCACTGCATGAATTTTACGTATAAGCAGAAATTTCTGTTTCAGCCACCTACTTGTTGTATTTGGAGGCTTACAAGGTTTAGAAGCAAGTCTGGAATCAGATGAAACTCTGGAGGAGGAAGAAGTCAGCCAACTGTTTCACTTGTATGTCAACACATGCCCCCAACAAGGAAGTAGGACAATACGAACTGAAGTACAAATGAATCAATTTCCTTTCTCTATATTATCTTTTTATTGTTTGTTATTTTGTCTTTTCCTAGGAAGCCATTTTGATCACCATGGCAACATTGAGGCCACTTATAGTTAAAGCGGGAATTTTGTGAAACTGCACATTGCATGTACCATCGATCCCTTTGTGTTTGGATTATTTGCTCAATTGTCAGGTTATTTGTTTAAATTATAAATAATTGAAATAAATTACAGGATTTAATTAAAAATTCTGTTCTTTGCGACAATAACATGAAAAGATGTTAATGAACATACTATTAGTAATTATTAAAAACATGTTCATCCGTGTGTATCTTCACATATACATGCAATAAATTAATGATTATCATGCTAATTGCTTTTTAAATATGTGATAAAAACATTATAATTATATATAATAATCACATATTTGTGTGAATGAGTACCATTGGACATCTAAGGTTGTTGTTGCCCTTTAAAATCTGCAGGAGAGTACAATGTGACATGTCCTGTATGTTGCTCACAGCATAATACGTATGCAACTAAGGGTTTTAACAAGGACCATGTACATGTGCATACACACCATGCACACGTGTATGTAATATGTACACACACTGTCCAACACACCACACATGTAACATGTACACACACTGTCCAACACACCACACATGTAACATGTACACACACTGTCCAACACACCACACATGTAACATGTACACACACTGTCCAACACACCACACATGTAACATGTACACACACTGTCCAACACACCACACATGTAACATGTACACACACTGTCCAACACACCACACATGTAACATGTACACACACTGCCCAACACACCACACATGTAACATGTACACACACTGTCCAACACACCACACATGTAACATGTACACACACTGTCCAACACACCACACATGTAACATGTACACACACTGTCCAACACACCACACATGTAACATGTACACACACTGTCCAACACACCACACATGTAACATGTACACACACTGTCCAACACACCACACATGTAACATGTACACACACTGTCTGACACACCACACATGTAACATGTACACACCAAACTACAGTGGAATTTGGATAGTAAGTACCCTCAAGGGAAGGAAAAATAAGTACTCACTATCAGAGGTACTTACTATCCAAGGTGCTTTCAATGGTATTGCATGAAGTAGGGACAGAGGAATGAGTACTCACTACCCAGGAGTACTTACTAACCCAGGTACTTACTAACAGAGTTTGACTGTACACACCTTCTGTCTGCTTCTGGTCATCTGCACCACTGGTGTTGCCGCCAGTACTTGTTGGTTGGACAACGGCTATTTCCACTTCAACCTCCCCTTGTGACTCCAGCAGCTCAACTAGTGTGTCTACATCTTTCTTCTTTGATAGAAACACTGATGGGATTTTGATGTCATCTGTGCTTCCATCTGCTGCCATAGCAAAGGTAGGTTTGTTTGATGAATTGGAACCATCTGTTTCAGAAAAAAAAGAAAATGTGTGAATGAGTTGTGAATTTACTTATCTGTGCGCACATACATACATGCTTGCTTGCATTGTGTGTGCACACATGCAAGTGTGTGTGTATTTTATTTCTTGTTTGTGTGTGTGCGTGTGTGTGTGTGTGTGTGTGTGTGTGTGTGTGTGTGTGTGTGTGTGTGTGTGTGTGTGCATGTGTATGTGTGTGTGTGTGTGTGTGTGTGTGTGTGTGTGTGTGTGTGTGTGTGTGTGTGTGTGTGTGTGTGTGTGTGTGTGTGTGTGTGTGTGTGTGTGCATGTATGCATATTTGCTTACCCACTACAATGACTCCTTTGGGACCACTTGACTGAGCATTGCGGATCTGTACCAACACACATGTATGAACACACACATATACGTACACATGTATGAACACACACATACGTATACGTACACAAAATGTATTACAATCAAACCTCTATAATAAGGACACCATTGGGACTACCGTTGACTGTCCTGTCTATAGAGGTGTCCTTATTTCGGAGGTTTTAAATGCACACATGGCAATGTAAGGGATGTCAAATGGGGCAGAGCAGTGGTGTCTTGTTGAAGGAGGTGGCTCACAGAATCCTAACTAACGTGGAGCTACCATCAGTGACCATTCTAGATAGGTTTGACTATACCGTAAACAGTGGCTGTTAAGCGCTGCTGGATTTCAGGTGCTCACTTTTTGTTAAGCACCTACCTGGCTGTTGGTGTTAAGGTACGTATATATTGGAGAATGGCATGGCTAATGTATCGCTATTAAGTGGTTGCTCTTTGTTAAACGCCTATTCCTTACTACCACACCTATAAGCACCCGCACTTAATAGCCAGCGTTTACAGTAGTCTGGCATTTCTGACCACTTTTCACCCTGTATTTCACTACACAATTTTGAAATAACTCACAAAATTAGGTATGGGCAAAGAGGGTCAGCAATGCCCAAGTACAGTAGAACCGCATTATACTGCTTAGAACCGCATTATACTGCTTAGAACCGCATTATACCGCTTAGAACCGCATTATACTGCTTAGAACCGCATTATACCGCTTAGAACCGCATTATACCGCTTAGAACCGCATTATACTGCTTAGAACAAAGCACACATTTTCTGAGCATTGCTCAGCTTGCTTGGTTATCACATCCCAATAAGAAGAACATCCAATAATGAGAATAAGTTTCACGGGTAGCCTAATGCTCGTCTCCAAAGAGGTTTGAATGCACTTTCACTACATCTTCCATAGCCCAGCGAAGTGGCTTGCCTTACCTTGGTCATGAAGGAGCATTCTCCTCGGTGGACAACAAGAATTTTGCCCACAAATGCCAATTTGTCATCATTAGTGGGAACTGTGCAGCCATTTAAGGGATTCCCCAACACCGCCACACCCCTCAGAACAGATCCCGGATCCATGTCGGGACCGAAGTAGGCCGGATGTCCAATCATCTCACCAATGGGCGAGGGGGAGTTGAGAATCCTCACCGCTCGTGGAGCTCTTGAGGGTTCTGACACAGAGACAAAGAAAGAAAAGTGTATGCATCAGTGACATGTGTACTGGACTGTGTGGGTGAATTTGTTCATGAAAATGTTTAAAGTACGTATGTATTGCAAAACAAAGACTTGCATAACGAAGGCGTATAGCCTACTTGATACTACAATAAGCAACCAGTACAAGCCATCATGTGTACTGGACAGAGTAGGCAGTCAACAAACCATGCCAACTCACTGGATTCTGACTGCTGGATTGTCATGAGGCTGCGTATGACGGCCAGCCCATCCTCTGCGAGCTTACTGGTCTTAGCCTGCATACAGAGAGAGTGTACAGTATCACAGGCGACTACACCTGGTCTACTGTCACACTGTGCGCTGTATGTACATTTGCAGATGATTTCAGCATTGAGTGAATAGGCGGTTGTACATTGGCACCAACAGCACAAAGGGGAGTGTGTGTGTCTCTCTGTGTGTGTGTACAGTATGTGTGTGTGTGTGTGTGTGTGTGTGTGTGTGTGTGTGTGTGTGTGTGTGTACAGTATGTGTGTGTGTGTGTGTGTGTGTGTGTGTGTGTGTGTGTGTGTGTGTGTGTGTGTGTACAGTATGTGTGTGTGTGTGTGTGTGTGTGTGTGTGTGTGTGTGTGTACAGTATGTGTGTGTGTGTGTGTGTGTGTGTGTGTGTGTGTGTGTGTGTGTGTGTGTGTGTGTGTGTACAGTGTGTGTGTGTGTGTGTGTGTGTGTGTGTGTGTGTGTGTGTGTGTGTACAGTATGTGTGTGTGTGTGTATGCGTGCATGTACGTATGTGTGTGTGTGTGTGTGTGTGTGTGTGTGTGTGTGTGTGTGTGTGTGTGTGTGTGTGTGTGTGTGTGTGTGTGTGTGTGTGTGTGTGTGTGTGTGTGTGTGTGTGTGCGTGCATGTACGTATGTGTGTGTGTGTGCGTGCATGTACGTATGTGTGTGTGTGTGCGTGCATGTACGTATGTGTGTGTGTGTGTGTGTGTGTGTGTGTGTGTATTTGTGTACGTGTGTGTGAGCGAGTGAGCTAGAGACACTCACATTGCTGGGGTTGAAGTTGATGAGGTACGTTCCATCCTGGTTAGTAGTGACTGAAATCCCTAGATCTCGGAGCAGAAACTGATGAAGAATGTTACGCGCATCCAGTCCATTCGGAAAGTAGTGGTGTAATACCCTCTGCTGGGCCTCCCTTGCTCTGAGGACAGGAAATGAATCATAAAAAAGAGTAAGTTGGCAAATACCGGAAAGAATTTGTTTGACAGAAAGTGGTAATGTACACATTTGACAAAGATAGAACTCTAAAAACAGCTAGCAAGCTAGATGGAGGTGAGAGAACCATGGCCAAAGTGCATACATACAAATTTGACTAAACTACATACAGTACAGTGGAACTTCTATTGAAGGACACCTCTGAAATGCAGCCACCTCCTTAAAACAGGAGACCACTGCTCTGCCCCATTTCACATCCCCTGCATTGACGTGTGTACATTTAAGCCCACTGAAATAACGTCTCCATAAATAGGACAGTTACTGTAATGGTAGTCCCAATGGTCTCTTTACATATCATTGAGGTTTGACTGTATAGTCAAAATACCAACACACGACCTGTCAAAAGGAAACTTAAGCTTGTATAAAACTACTCCAATCCCCACCCACTCAAATACATATACGTACGCATATCGGTTATTTGAATTGCTGCTAATATAATTTAATTATAAATTAATCAATTGATATCAACAAAATTCATAATACTCAGTGATAAAAACAAATGAATGAGGATTTTCACTTGTTAAAAACTTCAAATCGGGTACGTAGTTTGAGTGCTGCACTCAAAAACAAAATCTGATAACACAAAAACACTTTCACCAAAAGAAGACAGATACCTGCCTACAAAACAGACGGATAAGTATGTATGTACGTATTTGCTTACAAAAAGCCATACGCTATTTAGTAAGTACACATGTATTCTTGGAGAACACAAAATGTTGAGAAGCATGGAACATATAGAAGCAGCCGTTAGCTAGAAACATGAGGTGAACTGCGAGCAGGCAGAACAGCCAAACTACAAAGCTTGAGTAAGAGGGAGACCATAAACATGCCCAAGACCACAGCAAAGAGGCGGTTCGACCTGTACTCCACACTATCGTTAGTCTTGTGTGTCGGGGCAATGCACATAGGTCTGTGTGAGGCAAGCGGAGGTATAGACACAAACAGTGGGGCCTGTCCGCCAGGCAGACATATGTTCCGTATGTACATATGTACATTCCAGTGTAATACATGCATACCATACATATGTACATACATACATACGTATGTATGTATGTACGTATGTATGGTATGCATGTATTACACTGGAATGAAGTGTGCAACAAACAGCAAGCAACACAGAAAAGGAGTATGGGATGACGAGCAACACAGAAAAGGAGTATGGGATGACGAGCAACACAGAAAAGGAGTATGGGATGATGAATAGGATGTACGCTAAAGAGTGAGCAAGTGTAGGTAGACACAGACAGTGGAGCCTCCCTACCAGGCAGATATATGTATGTATGTATGTATGCATGTATGAGTTTACACTGGCATAAAGTATGCAACAAATAACAAGTGAGACTGAAAGAGAATATGGGAATAGGAAGCAAGGAATGCAGCAGACATGGAGGGGTTTAGGGAAGGGGGTAACATGGAGGGGTTTAGGGAAGGGGGTAACATGGAGGGGTTTAGGGAAGGGAGTAGCATGGATGGGTTTAGGGAAGGAAGTAACATGGAGGGGTTTAGGGAAGAGGGTAACATGGAGGGGTTTAGGGAAGGGCTACATAGAGGATAAGTTAGGGGAGTGGAGGAGGGGATTTAGGGATGGAGAGGACTTAACCGCAAGGGGGAGGGGGTTGGAGAACATTGGGGGGGGGGGGGGGGGGGGAACAGAAAAAACACATCAGGTAAAACCGGAGGCAAGTCAGGGAATGTCCCTTAAATCTCCCCATAATACATTTCATCACCAATACAGACATGCTATAGGTCAAGGTGATGATGTTCCAAACACATACACAATTGAATATGCCTGGTCCCTCAAACAGTGGGTGGGGTGCTACACAAACCCGTACCAGATGTGCCATCACATGGAGTGAACAAGTAACCCATCCTACACTGGCCACCAGGTATATATATAGCCATGTTCCCAGACCCAATTATGACAGCTGGAAGTGGATTTGTGAACAAGACCAACACACACGCACAGACTGCATTGTACACTACCCACCAGGCACACAAACACATGGACTGAGATGTAAGCAAATACTCACGAAACCTCTGTTACTGACTCACTTCTTGTCAGGCATATGTGGAGCACTTTCCTTCTTAAACACAGGCTGATGCAGAATGGGTACAAATCTTGGTGAACTTGTCTGCTTCTTCAGGACCCTCTCATAATACATGACCTCTGTCCACCCTCTCCTTGACACAGGACAAGTATGCACTCTTGCCTCACTTGACGACTGCATCACTGGTGTGATGACCTTCTTCTTGTGCGTTGTCTTTGAGGGAGTTCCCGTGTCCCCTGGTGTTCTTCCGCCCTGCACATGAGGACAGAACAAGTTTAATGTACTGTACATATCAGTAGGCATACGTATATATGAGCAACCTATTGTACATATGTATGTGCATGTGCTTATGTAAGTATGTTCTGTATGCAATATGGCATATGCATTGATTGAATGTACAAACACATTAATATAATACATACATGTACCAAAACATGCACACACATGCGTATGTGCACACACACACACACACACACACACACACACACACACACACACACACACACACACACACACACACACACACACACACATTGACACAGAGACACAGACACACAGACACACACACACACACACACACACACACACACACACACACACACACACACACACACACAAGCTCTTTAACTACATACATAATATCAAATTTGCTATACCAAATCTGCACAGGTACGTAGTTGACTAGAAAATGTCATTTTCAACGAATGCAGAGTTAGTCTGCAGTGAGCTAAGTACGTATGTATGTGCATGTTTATCCACAGCTCACACAGTGAATTACTATACACAGTATAAATCCCTTAACAAACACAGGACATACGTACGTATGTATGTACGTATGTATGGGTTACCTTCTTAACATACATATACACACCACACATACACATGTACATAAGCATGTATGTATGTACGTGTGCGTAGCTCAGTCCTCATACATACATTTTGGGCTCTGCTCAAAGACAATGGGAGGATGTGTGCCTCAGTGGTGAACACATAGTCATCGATTTGAATGGCCAGTTCTTCTTCCTCCGCAAACAACAAGTAAAGGTACTTGAACGTTTCGGCCAAGACAAAGGAATCCATTCTAATAAACAAGTCCCAACAGCACATAGGGTACAAGTATGTATGTAAATCCAAATAAACAAGGAGCTTGCTTCTGACAGGTATGTACATACATATAAGTACGTACATACTGTATGTATGTACGTACATACGTATGTATGTAACTACTGCTACAAAAATACCAATGTGCTATGCATGTATGTACGTACATACACAGAATGTGTGAATGTGTGTGTAGATGAGTGAAACTATAGTAAACACTGCACATACACAGGTGGTTGGTGTGGCAGTCTCTAGTCTCTAGGTTTTCCCAATGCTAACCTGTCATCACCTACAAGGGCCCCAACATGCTACATTTCCATATATGCACGCATGTATGAAAGTGTGTGTAGATGAGTGAAAAGCATATGCAAGTTCATACATACGTATGTACGTATGTACGTAGGTGGTTAGTATAGCAGTCTCTTGTCCTTCCCCATGCTAACCTGTCCTCATGAGATTTCGTTCTGACATCCTTGACAGCAGCAAACCCACAGGGTACTCTGGCATAGCGATTCAGGCTTTCAATGATGGACTTTCCAATGTCCAGGTAGTACGGATCCCCTGTAGCCTTGTAGAGGAAGTACGTACTCTCGGCAAACTCTGGTCGCAGTGGATGGTTGGCCCACACCACTCCCCGCATGTCTACATTAAAGGCCTCCGGGAGAAAATGATGCTTGTGGTTTACAAAGTACAGCAGATCATGCGTGCTAGCCGCTGACTCAATGTCACCCCACAACACCTGCAGCCCCGGCCAGAAGGCCAGGAGGGAATCCATGTAGTTCTTTCTGTTGTTCTGGGGCCGGTTCATGTTGCAGTCCAGTAGGTAGGGCCCATTGGCCACAAACCTCATTATGCCACTGTAGTGCTGGAGAGGGCAGAGAAGGTACACACGCAACTGAACAGATAATCTACAAGTTCAAATCTTGTGTGGTCTATTTTGCAAATTCTACAAACAAAAATGTCTAATTCACGAAAAAATTCTCGAGTAGCTGTAACTCCTTAATCCGGCCACACTTGTAACACTAAAACATGCTGGATTAACAAAACCTCTTACAATGCACTGTGCACATTGGGTACACATTTCTACTGGCTGGATAGCAAGGGTTCTGGATTATCAAAGGCCGGATTAAAGAGTCGTAACTGCACAAGCAACAGATGAGCACTCTACAAGTTCAAATCTTGTGTGAATAAATCTTGCAAATTCTGCAAATAAAATTGTTTAATTCATGAAAATTCTCCTACTTCACATGGGCACAGTTTGCTGATACAGAATACATAACCTGTTCCAACACTTTTTGTAAAGAGAAAAGTACAAGTTTTGAAAATCCCTTGTTTCCGACAGCTTCGCCATTTGAATGTCTCACCATACACAATACATACGTACGTAGTGTCCAACACATGCGAATACAAATGTGTTAGGGCGATATTTGTAACTGCAAACATACAGCAATATTAGCAACTTTTGCCCACCTTTTGAAATCTATTGAGATAAGAATTGTCTCCTAATACAATATAGGATTTGAGGCAGTATTCATAGTACGAGTCAATGCCAGCACCAACTCCACTATCTGAGGACAAACATAGCAATCGTGACAGCAGGGATCAAAGTGTATGTGTGTGTTGTGTGTGTGTGTGTGTGTATGTGTGTGTGTGTGTGTGTGTGTGTGTGTGTGTGTGTGTGTGTGTGTGTGTGTGTGTGTGTGCGTGTGCATGTGTGCGTGTATGTGTGTATGCATCCGTGTGTGAGTGTGCACCTACGTACATACTCGCATGCATGTGTACTGTGTGCTTGCTGAGTATGAAACCATATGTACATGCAGTGTAGGCCAAGAGCACGGAACAAGCAATACACACAGCCTAGTGTCCATACAGTACCTCTATTGATCCATTCTCCACTCGTAACATTAATGACATTCCCTACAAGGTGATGGTGTTCATTCCTCTTCTGCCAAATCACCTCCATCGCCTTATGGGCTTTTTCCTCGAACTCTGGGTTCCCAGTCAGCCTGCTGAGAGCGGCAAACTCCAGCAGCATCGACCCTGCACAGGCTGTACACGTTGTGTCCCATCCTGACCTCTGATTGCGACCAACTGTACCTGTCTGCAGGTTGATCTGCAGGACAACAGGGCAGACATACGTACATAGCACATGCACACAATAGAATCTCAACAATACAGTGGAACCTCTGTAATCCAACATCTCAATAATCCAACATTTCAATAATCAAACATGTCAATAATCAAACATGTCAATAATCAAACATGTCAATAATCAAACATCTCAATAATCCAACATTGCAATAATCCAACATCCTCTCTAATCTGACTACATTCTGAGGTACAGTCACCACATTGGACAAGGGACGAGGGACTAAGAAATACCGCACAAACCAACAACCTCTGCAATCCAACACAATGTTTGTGGCCCACAGAATATATTATCACATAACAGACCACCATACAATAAGCCTCGAAGGATACTCATGAATATTAACACTGCATCAGAAATTTACCACACCCAGTCAGAATTCAACAACATACAACACACCCCTGGAGACTACTTCACTGAAATGAACACCAATGCAATCTCCTCTACGCGTAGTGTGACCACTTCACCAAAGAACCTTCTTGCTAATGTGACCAATCCCTACACTTTTGTGCACCATAACCCACTCACCCTGGCATAAGGTAGTCCTGTGGTCGAGGTGAAGGCAGGGAGAAGCCGCTGGCCCAGATCGTTTGCCTTCCATACTAGCTGGTCCGTGTACCACTGCAGAGAAGGCTCTCCTTGGTTCTTCAACTCAAGAGCAGCAAAATGAGCTCCAAGTAGACCACTACAAGAATTGGGTAAACAGTAAAAGGATTATGCAATCAGTAAAAGGATTGGACAATCAGTGAAGGATTACACAATCCGTAAAAAGATTAGCCAATCAGCAAGAGGATTGAGCAATCAGTAAAAGGATTGAGCAATCAGTAAAAAGATTGAGCAATCAGTACACAAACTCTGGGCAACTCTAACAATGCCGGATTGGGCAATAATATCAAATAATGGAATACCCATACATGATACTAGAATTGGGCAAATACTGCTAATTAGCAGATCCTCGTATTTTCCGGGTACAAAGGTTAATGAATACAACTAGGAATTTCCCAATATCTGTGCTCACATTCACACACATGTGCCCACTTGTGCATATCACATGCAAGCAAGGTCATGCAATTATGTACGCATATGCATGCAAATTATAACATACGTACATTTGTACAAGCACACACACATGCACACACACACACACACACACATTATATCTAGAGACAACAGCTGTTTCAACTCACCCTAGCATTCTAATGTTAGTTTCAAATACAGAAACAATAAGATTTGCATTAAATCTAACATCCTTGAGAACCTTTTTAATGGCAGAATTAAATTCTTTCACTTTACCTAAAACCTGTAAATATAATATTATTCACCATATGACAGATGGCTAAAGAAACACATACATATAAAATAAGGGCTCATACCCACCTACACATCTATAAACATACGTACACACACACACACACACACACACACACACACACACACACACACACACACACACACATACATAAATACACACACACATGTACATACATACGTAATATGTACACATACAGACACACAAGTACACACACACAACACACACACATACACACACATACATACACACACATGTACATACATACGTACACACACAGACACACACACACACACACACACACACACATACATACACACATACATACGTACATAAATACACACACACACACACACATGTACATACATACGTACACACACACACACACACACACACACACACACACACACACACACACACACACACACACACAACTCACAGCTAATGTATCTAAGGTATCTACAAGTGTTAATGAGAAGTCTCCTAGAGCATCGTCGATATCCCCTCTGTTCGGCTCCACACCTCTCACTCTCCCTCTACAGCTCAGAGGCATGAGCTCATCAGCTGGGTGAGCATGCTCCTAGGGTAAACAAGACAACCATGTGAGCATCACATCATACCAAGATACTCTAACCTACGTAGGTTAGAGTATCTATGATCAAACCAAGCAAACTTGGGTCACAAATTAATGGGTAAATACGTACATATAAACACATACACATAATGCATAAATACATACTTATTGGCTCAAACTATACATATGCACACATGCACACACACTCACATGTACACATACACACACACACACACACACACACACACACTGGTACCGAATTGTATTTAACCGAGAAGACGCATGTAGAATCTTAAATATTTACTATAATACAGAACAATTAATCCCAAATCGACATACTCACCATATAAGAATTATAAGCGTGATCAAACATTTCTAATACTTTTTCTCTGCGTGGATTAAGCGGTGATTAGGTAACGAGAAAAATTCATCGACAAGAAAATAATCTTGAACTCACTTATATAAAGACTTTTCTGACCTACTCATGCCGTATATTCGATGTAGTCCTAAAACTAATACGAGCACCAGTGCCTTCTTCATTGTTGCCAGCCAAACCGGACAACAATGGTCACGTGACCTCGCACGTGACATTCACATGAAACGCGAGCACCAAGGAAGAGCCCAGTGCCTGTCAGGAAACCAGGAATTTCGATTGATTTGCACCGCCGAGAATCATTAGCCATGTTTTCTGTGATTGTGTGGTTGTGGACAATAACTATCACTGCTCTTATCTTGGTGTATTTCACGAAATACGCGAAGGACCTACTTCCTGCTTCTTTACTCCGGCCACTCTTGTATGGAAAGCAAAGAGATGGTAAAATTGTATTTGGAGACGTCCCCAAGAGGTAAAACATACTTCTTCGCGTCTAAAAATGTACCCAGGTACAAAATTTCTTTAATTCTTTATGATTTTGTAGGTGGTTTACCCATTTCTATTTGGTGGGCACAATAGTGGATATGGTCGTTCTCTATCAGGTATTCCAATGTCTTGTCTTTGGCGGGAAAATGGGGATACCACTGGTGGCAGATGTGCTACAAGCCCTGACTTCTGTGGATGTTGGTACAGGCAGTTCCGAGAAGACAGCACGATCGGAATTCAACCACGTCCAACTTGAAGTCTTACTCGGCTTGGGACTGTTGTTCCTTCAAACATCACGCAGACTCTATGAATGTGTGGCCATTGTAGACTATTCAAAGGAGGCTAAAATACATGTTTCACATTATTTGCTTGGATACATATTTTATTTGCTTAGGGCTCCACTTGTGGTCCTACATCTCACCAGCTATGGTACATATGCAATGCCACGCTCATTTTGTTTCTAGGGCATGCACACACACACACACACACACACACACACACACACACACACACACACACACACACACACAGTAGATGGAGCACTGGTGTTTTTCTCTCATATGTTGTTTCTCCTTCTGTAATTCCAGATGGAGTCAATGTAGCTTCTTCCACTAATGGCATCATGTCAGCCTTCAAGTGGAATCATCTCCTTGGCATGGGAATTTTTGTATATGGAGCTTATCATCAGTATGTATGCCATTGCATACTGGCAGATCTGCGAAGCAATAAGTCCATAACAGCAACATCATCCAACTCCAAACAGTACTCGATTCCATATGGTGACTGGTTCAAGTATACCTCTAGTCCACATTACTTTGCAGAAATTGTCTTATACGTAGGTGTATGTTTAACTTTGTGGGGTTTTACACCTGCCTGGCTGATCCCACTGTTCACTGTCAGTTGCCTGTCCTTCTCTGCATACTGGACTCATCGGTGGTATTTGAAGGAGTTTCCAGAATACAAGAAGTTGAACAGGACATCTATAATTCCCTATGTGTGGTGATGAGTACATCCATCCTATATGATTTGTTGAAACATAATGTCATATCACATCACTCAATGTCTATAGTGGTTTTCTGAGCATATATTGTATTATATGGGATCTTAACAGAAGGTTGCTTGAAGAGAGATGCAGTGAATTCTTGTTAATCTGACACAGTTTATTTTGAAAAATTTAAGCAGATTAACGATTTTGGTGGATTATCCAATTCAATATGCAGCCTTTTCAATCAATTTATGCACAATATTGATGGCAGATAAAGTGGTGGTGGATTAATGAGAATTCACTGCAGATGTTATTATATAGGGCATGCAGAAGGTTGCACAAACATCTACATCTAAAACAGTGCAACCTCTCTAGGTTTCACTGTTATATCTATCTATATTTAAACTGGGTGTGCCATTATGCAGAGGCTACCGTTAAGGCCCCCAGCTTGCCTGCTCACACACGCAATCACAAATCAAATTTGACTCAGTTTAGTGGCTACAGTAGGTCATCTTCTCTTCCATTCCCAATTTGGTGGTAGTCCGGCGTAGCCAGCCCCTTTTCCCGCATATTTCCGGGATGGTGCTCTTTCCTCACTGCTTAATTCCCAGTGCTAACCTACTGAGCCATGAGTACCCCCCAATCAATTATTGTAAAAGGAAAAGGCGTAACTGTAAGCATACAAGTGGAATGATATTTATATGCTAATCAATACAGGCCTGGACATATTATACTTAGCTTATCAAAAAATTATGTGCAACTAAATGATTGCACCTGTGCCCATCAAGTTTATAATTGTAATGTTAATCTTGTCTACTATGGCCTATAGTATGTAATATGACCTTATGGAAACACAGGCCTGTATATCTGCAGTAATACATTTATATTTGGTTAAAATCTTTGTTGTAATGTAATATAGACAGACAGGTTACCCTGGAGATGAAGCCATTTGTTAACCGTTATAATTCAAATCAAGAAAATCAATAACAATGATAAAGAGAAAAGACATTGGACTATATCATAGTAGCTGGGTTGCTTATAGATATTTTATGTGGTATAGAATATCTGTACCGTACAGATACTCCAATATCGATGCATAGCCAGGTGTACAGTAAAACCTCTGTAATAAGGACACCACTGGGACCATGGTAAGCTGTCCTGTTTGCGGAGGTGTCCTTATTTCGGAGGATTGAAATATACACATGTCAATGTGAAGGACTTCAAATGGGACAGAGCAATGATGTCCTGATTAAGGAGGTTTCTACATTTCACATTTGTCCTTTGATAGAGGTTTTACTATATCACCTTCACTTTCGTGGTGATTTGCTCTATTTGCAGTTGCGTTTGGTGGTGGACAGTTGCGGTTGCACTCGTATATCACAAATGAATCAAAAAATGGCGCCAGAGCTGAGGGCTATTGTAGATTTCTTTAAAACAATGGTTCTTGTTGTTTTTTGACAAAAATGTCTCGCGTTTATGGCTCTAAGGTAAAGGACTCGGTGAAAATCAGTTGCCCTTCACCGCAAAAGGACAATGAGCATTCTGGGAAGCTCTCAGGTTGGTAGAATTGATTACTGAAGTATGTCGTAGTGCGTGACGATATTCAGTCCGTACATTAGGTCTATTGGAGGCATGGTCGTCTTTTGGGGACATTAAATCCAAGGTTAGTACACTTTTTCCATTGAATACGGTATTATTTTACAAAAATGTATTCTTGTGTTACTTTTCGGCAGTTAAACGATGTAGAAGAAAGAGCATACGGTGCGGTGTTGGTTGAAGAGCGTTCGAAACCCAAGCGACATATCTCTAAAAGTGCCCTAAGACACGTTAACGCGAGTAGTCACAGAAAAGACAAGAAAGGCGGTCCACCTGATAAGATACCAAAGGTTTTGAAGGAGAAACACAGGGGTGAACCTGCGAAAGGGCAAGAACATAAAGCAGCGGAGGAGATGAACAATTCCAGCATAACCGTCGAGGGTACGGTTCTGAACAGTGGCAGCAGTACACTGAACGAGACCTTCACTGTCAGCCCAGAACACCGTCCACTAGAACATCGAGCTAGCACTATTGGAAATGGTAGTAAAGGTGTGTACATACACATACGTATGTATACACACTACATACGCATGCACAAAACAGCAGTGCTCCCTTTGAAGACCACCTTTAGGGACTGTTCAAAATGTGTTTCTAAGGGGGTGTTATCTGGTATTGTGAGTGAAACTTAGCTCAATATACGTATGCATGTATGTATGTACATACAGTATGTACATATACGTACATACGTATATACGTACATACATAGTACATAGCATACATGCACATATACACTCCTCCAGCAAACCCATTCTTTTGACTAAGTGGCCTTCACCACAGGCAGGTTTTCTTTCACAATTAGGGGGGGGGGGGGGGGTTCAAGAGCATCAGGTAATTATGAAACATTAACATCTAAAATCTTCCCTGGAGGTGGGGGCTAATCCCCGTTTTTTTCACCACCCCCCCTCCCCAGAAGGGGGCCTGACAGGGATCTCCTGGGGGGGATATTGCTGTGATGGGAGGAGTGCGTGTGATTGATAGGCTATCCACAAGAGTTTACTTCTGAGCCGTGGAAGTTGTTAAGCAACTGCATCTGTATTAAAGTGCATGATATAATACAGAGTGTAGGAGATTTTGCAATCTTCAACTATGTATGTATGCCATCTTGTTCTCACTGCAGAGAGGGTACAAGATGTTATGTCTAGTGGAGGAAAAGTAAAGCATTTCTCCCCATCCGGTGGGAGGGGCACCATTCCCAGTGTCGAGTGGTCCCCGGCAAACCCCAGTGCTATTTTTGGCCGAGCTGTTAACTTCACGGAACATCACAGTCAACCAGAGAGGAGAGTCCAGCACAGTGGTGATGCTCAACCAAACCTGTCTACTAAACCAAAGCACGTTTCAGTGAGTTTATGTACATACGTAAGTGCGTACATTAGCACAGCATTTTCTCCCTAATGTGTGTCCATCAGTGTCTAATGGTTTTATGCATGAAGATGCGTCGGAATTGGTGTCTTAGACGGATTTTTCAGAGTCCTTGTGATAATCGGTTGAAACAATGGGGAATTTGGGGGTCAGTTGTTACAGTATGTAAGGGGGTATAAGGTGGAAGTTCAGATGAAAGAGATTTAATGTGTTGTGTGTGTGTGTGTGCTTGTTGTGTGTGTGTGTGTGTGTGTGTGTTTGTCTTTTTCTGTGTGTCTGTATTTGTATCTGTGTGTTTGTGTGTGCATGTGTACACACTCATATTTACGTACATGTACAAGTACCAATGCATATGTACGTACCTGTGTTTTCATTTACGTTTACCACTTCACTCATATATAAAGTCTACACAGAGCAAGAATCGGGTTGAGAAGACAAAGCATTCCCACCACAAAGAGCCAGCCTCGTCCTTACACGTGCAGCAGGAACCGCTGAGGGAGTTTCTTCTCCCGCCACACGAAGCCCTGAGCTCTCTTCAAGCACGTGTTGATCACCAGCAGCAAGCGGTCAGGAAGACAGCTGCAGTGGTCAACCACCTCTTGCAGCAGCCGCCCATCCGTCCTACAGCTCCTCCTGAACAACATGTAGAATCTTACATCACAGGTACGTGCAGTAGGCCCCTGTTAAAAGCATTCGCTTTGAATCGTGACTGATTATTCTTACGTCCTGGAATATTCCAATATCAGTATCACAATATATGCATATGTAAGAACTACGTACGTATTTCAATATACGATATTATGTATGTACGTATGTACGTATGTGCGTATTTTGACAGAATTTATGTTGGGGATGCAACAATACATTCCTTGATAAGGCAGAGTATGTACGTATGTGCCCTGTATTTTAAGTGCTGTATGTATACGTATAAACTTACATACATATGTGTGTATACATGTGTGTACATGCAGTATGTACGTACATGTTCAAAGTAGGAACCCTCCTGTGTCCGTACATACGTACATACTATTGACAATCTCAATCAAATGTTTAACTTGCAACTTGTGTGTGTGTGTGTGTGTGTGTATGTGTGTGTGTGTGTGTGTGTGTGTGTGTGTGTGTGTGTGTGTGTGTGTGGTGCACATGTACACATAGTGACATGCGTACATAAGTATGTACACATGTGCACATGCACATACATAATGTGCATGTGTACATGTCTATTTTTAGGACATGTGGACAGTTCCAGCACTCAAATGAGCCAGGATACCAGTGACAGTCCCCCGCCAAAGAGGATTGTGCGAAAAGTTTACCGCTCTCCAAGGAAAGAATCATTGGAGAGATCTCCAGAGAGCCATGCTCGTCCTCTTCAATACACTGCAAGCCACAGACCAATCGATGTTGATCCCGTACTGGCCTACAGTCGTCATTCCGGTCAAAATCCATCTCTTTATCCATCGAGCATGTTTCACAAGGATCCCATGGATGGCAATGCAAGGCAGTATGCACCGGCTTCAGAGGGAGAGATGAGCCTTGAAGATTTCAGTGTGAGAAAGAGAAAAGTTGCTAGTGTTCCTCCACCTCAGCCAGTCCTTGGGTTGGTAGAACCCAGAATGACCGTGAGTAGCAAGCCAACCAGTACAACACATCGCATTCATCATCAAACCCAGCACCCTCACCATGTTTCGGCACACCCGCATAAGCCAACCGTTCGTAAAGTATCAGCTCCTCACAAGATGCGTCAAAGAACTCACCCCACAAGAACCGCCAACAAGGAAGAAAGTGTCACAGTTAAACACAAACACGATGTAGTGCCTAACACTATTACCCCATCCTCCTGGCGAGAAGGAATAGAACTCACAAAGAAGGTCAAAGCAGCATTGAAGGAAGCAGAACAGAGTACAAGACAGAAAAGAGCATCTTCTCCTCGAGTGTCCGCATCCGAGCCGCTATCCACATCAATGACAAGCACAGGGACTCAACACCATTCATCGGAGCTGTCCGATGTGCACAGCATACCTGCTGCTATTGAAGTGCATGTACCACACGGAGCTGTGTACAAGTCAGATATGGAGAAGCTACTGGAGGACTTAGAGTCCTCTCCGGGAGTAAAGGACAAGCAAGACAGACTGTCTCCTTCCCCTCCCGAAAAGAGAAAGCTCAAGAAGCCTTCTTCGAGTGTCGCCAAGAAGCCAAGAATGACTAAAGGTATGTACGTACGTACATACATACGGTTGTTCAGGCATGGTACATATTTGTGTATGTATACACTTTTCAGACTCAGAGTAACATGCGTATGTACGTATGCACACACACATACGTATGTACCACACACACACGCGCACGCACGCACACTTGCATGTACTCACGAATGCATACATACACACATGCATACATGCACACACACACGCACACACACATGCACACACACACACACACACACACGCACACGCACACACACACACGCGCGCACACACACACACACACACACACATGCACACACACACACACACACACACACGCGCACACGCACACACACACACACGCGCACACACACACACACACACACACACGCACACGCACACGCACACACACACACACACAGTTGTTTATAGCAAGTATACATGCGTACATGGATTTATTCTGTGGGTACAGAACCGTCATATGATGTACCAAAACAGAGACACTATGATCCCAGTGACATCAGAGTCTACATGCAGAAACAGAAGGATGAACGAAAGAGGAAGCAACTAGAAAGAGAACAAGCTACCAGGAGGAATGAGGAGATGAAAAAGCAACGTCTGAAGGTACGTACGTACATACGTACATACTTCAGCCAGGTTCACAATTGGTCGCAATCACGCGTAAATAGTCATTCGTAAGGTAGTCGCTGCGAACATTCACAAGTATTTACAAGGCTTTACAGCACTTATATCCTTCTGTGACTTTGGTCAATTAGTCTTTAGCAGTCAGTACATTCCCTATGTACGTACCAATCCAAGGAGAGGTTGATCTACAGTATTTATTGCATATGTATGTACGTATGTGTTTATTTTGCATGTGTTAGGAATTGGCTGCCATCCAAAGGAACCAGCTCAGCAGTAATCTGGCCAAGGTATACTCCAGAAGACAGCAATTGGAGCATGAGACTGAGGACCTAGTGTCTATGCCTGCCGTACACCTGCATGTGGAGGACAGTGAAGACACAGAGTCCGATTCCCATTTTAGAGAAGCAAGAAATTTAGATTGGGAACACTTTCAACAGCCAAGAGCTGATAGTGTGAAGGATCAGCCATATATTTCACCATCCCATAGTCCACCCAAACATCGATACTGGACCCACTCCCCGCTACAAGGGCAAACCAGAGAATCTTATGGTGTACTCAAATCTGGCCGTTCACCAGAACAGGCCACTTCACCATCACATACATCTCGAGGTGTAACAACCAGCAGCTTACCTCCCACTGTTTCCCCCTACCTGGCTCCTGACACCATTGAAGAGGAAGGTCCTGCACTGTCACCTGCTTCACGGAAGAAAAAGGAACGACTACAGGCTCTCCTCCTCTCAGCTCAGGCTCTCAAGACAAGGATAAGTATTGAGAAGAGCAAGCTTCTTGATGTGGCGGACAGAGGATTGCCCACAGCTGGTGTACCTCCCAAGGGGATAACTCCACACCATCCAGTGGTTGAGAGGAGCACTGGTGTACCTCACTCTTCCGTGCCTGTGGCCCGATCACAGCCTACCTCGCTACCTGGAGTTGGTAACATGGAGCTGCATGTGAGAGCTCGCGATAGACTGCGAGCAGAGGCTAAGGCAGCCACTACCATTCAGGCAGCCTACAGAGGTCACACAGTGAGGAAATACCTCTCTGCTGTTGGGGTGTTCCCCAAGAGGAAGAAGAACACACATTCTTCACCCACCCAGGGGACCACACATGAAAGAACTGGGGGGATAACCCTTGGAGCATCCAGAGGAAACCCCCTTAGAAGCACCCCCCATGGAAAAACCCTTGGGATTACCGAGGGCATTGTGTGGCAAACTAAACCTCAGAGTACACAGTTACTCAGTTATGTGAAGTCAGAGAGTACCCCTTTATCACAAAATAGGGACCATTTCCATGGTGCTCCAAAGAATACTAGTGTTTCAGTTCCCAAACACAAACAAGAAGATTTGGAATTGGAAGATTTACCCCCATGGGAGAAACGAGGAGGGGACAAACACAGCATTGTGAATATTTATGCACGAAAACAGTCCAGAAAGCACCAAACAAGATCAGCTGATCCGAGATCATCTACACCTAAGGAAGGCAAGTCTTCTCTGCCAATCCCACCAGCAGAGCCAACATCATATGATGAAGAACTCTTTGATTCTGTGACTCCCACTGAAGATGCCTCGGAAGAGGATACCAGACAAGCAGAACACAAGCAGGAGGATGTAGAGGTATTCCCACATCTCTTGTCAACTGAACCACACTCGAACACAGATCATTATCCCTCCTTTGTGGGCAGTAACAACAGTCATTCGGTCTCTGTTGAAACTAACCCTGTGACAGTTAGTACTCAGCAGGTCTCAAAGTCACATCCGTTGTATTCTGAGAGCTTTGAGTCTGCAGTGTCATCAGTTCAGCAACTCTTGGAGCCTGATAGCCTGGCTGACGAGGGCTCAATTGGCCTTCAAGATGGCAGCCCTTTGACACCATCCTTGTCCCTTGAGACCGTACCTTCTGTCAGGGAAGCTGAAGTGCAGACTCTTCAAACAGAGACCTCCTCGAAGACAGGGGAGAGGTTGTCTCCACGAATACTTGAAGCACAGCTGTCAGCAGAGATCCAGCGCTGGGAGGCCGCCAATGAGCAGATGCACAGACTGTCTGAGATTGAGCGTGCAAAGGCCGTTCGTACTGAACAGGAAGAAGCTCTCAGTTTAACACAGTTGTTGAAGGTACTATACATACGTATGTACACATGTAAACATAAGTATGTGCATGTGTGGTACACACACACACACACACACACACACACACACACACACACACACACACACACACACACACACACACACACACACACACACACACACACACACACACACACACACACACACGCACACATGCACACATACACACACACACACACACACACATACACACACACACACACACACACACACACACACACACATGGCAGTAGGACCAGTTTCATTGTATGTACGTATCTGTGACTTATCCAAACCACCCCACAGAGTGCTCATGAAAAGGAGATGAGATTGTTGTCTGAAAAAACTCAAAGGGATTTGGATGAGATGAAGAGGCAGCTTGGTTCAGTGCACACTGAAGCCAGCTTTGCTGCTCAGAGAGTCAACCAGTTGGAGAAGGAGGCCAAGGAAAAGGCTGATCTTCATGCACAGTTTATGGCAAAGGTGAACCGTGTGTATGTGGTGTGTGTGTGTGTGTGTGTGTGTGTGTGTGTGTGTGTGTGTGTGTGTGTGTGTGTGTGTATGTGTGTGTGTTGTGTGTGTGTGTGTGTGTGTGTGTGTGTGTGTGTGTGTGTGTGTGTGTGTGTGTGTGTGTGTGTGTGTACCAGACATGGGTATGTGTGTATATAATTATGTATTCAAATCCACAAGTTGTGTTTGGCAAATGTACATACGTATGTACGTATGTATTGCTCATCAGCTTGAGGAACAAGCACTGCAGTCACAGCAGAGGCTGGCAGAAGCTCGAAAGGAGGCCTCTGAGGTTGTGATCGAAGCAGCCAAGAAGCAACTGGAGAATGCACACAACCTGGCCACCCAGACAGCTGTCAGTGCCGCCAAAGCAGCCGTAAAGGCTGTTCTCCATCAACAGTCAAGCAAGGAAGACAACTATTCGAGTGCAAGTGCATTTGAAGATATATCAACTGATACAACTCGAGGGAGCGAGACCACGACCAAAGACAGTGAAGATGTTAGTGTGGAGCAGGTGGTTACTGATGGGGAGTCTAGTGTCAAGGATGAGGCAGAGTAAGTTGTGCAACCTTTTGTCTGTGTGTGTGTGTGTGTGTGTTTGTGTGTGTGCGTACACGTGTATGTGTGTTTATGTGCTGTTATGGCTGTAAGTAAGCCGTATGCCTTTTATACATATGTCGCATGTTCTCACGTTCTCATGCTACGCATACAGTGTATGTACATATCCCTTTGTCTGTGAACAATCCTTTGTACTTAGGTACATATGTGCAATATGTACGTACACATGATAGCACAGTACAGTGTTGTGCAAATATGTATGTGCTTAGCTACCACACATGTATTGTATTTTACATACGCACGTATGTACGTATGTTCTCTTGCAGGACTCTGGCATCGGATTCAGATAACAGTACAGTGACGACCCTCACAGGAGGAGAGGAAGTCCCTGGGGAACTCCAAACAGACATTCCGGAGGATCTTGACTCCACTCTGCATGCAGAGGAGGAGGAAGACAGTGGTAACAAGGTAGTTGAGACGGACATTGTGGACGAAACGCAGACTCTCTCCCACAGTCAGATACAGACCTTCTCCGGTGTAACTACTGAAGAGGATGACACTGTTGATAAAGTGAGTGTGATGTTGGTGAGGGTGACCACTGTGTGTGTCTGATAGGTGGAGAGAGTGAGTGTGATGTTGGTAAGGGTGACCACTGTGTGTGTCTGAGAGGTGGAGAGAGTGAGTGTGATGTTGGTGAGGGTGACCACTGTGTGTGTCTGATAGGTGGAGAGAGTGAGTGTGATGTTGGTGAGGGTGACCACTGTGTGTGTCTGATAGGTGGAGAGAATGAGTGTGATGTTGGTGAGGGTGACCACTGTGTGTGTCTGATAGGTGGAGAGAGTGAGTGTGATGTTGGTGAGGGTGACCACTGTGTGTGTCTGATAGGTGGAGAGAGTGATTGTGATGTTGATGAGGGTGACCACTGTGTGTGTCTGATAGGTGGAGAGAGTGATCATTGTGAATATCGCAAGCTTACACTGATCTTTTTGTCAAGCACTCTTCCATTAGGCCATCCCAGACAAACCTGCAGTATTTGGATAAGTTTTATCTTTGGACAGGTAACGCATGTCACAATTTTCATCAACAATCATTCAATTGTACAACGTTTTGCCCACTTGGGCTTCTTCAGGTACACACAACTAAAAAAACTAAAAACTGATTGAGTTTTTTAGTTGTGTGTACCTGAAGAAGCCCAAGTGGACGAAACGTTGTACAATTGAATGATTGTTGATGAAAATTGTGACATGCGTTATCTGTCCAAAGATAAAACTTATCCAAATCGATCTAGCATGTCGAAGAATTTCTACAACTATAAACCTGCAATACTTCTTCATGTATGTTAGTCCTCCCAAGCCATTTCCGTCAGGCACTTTTCTATCAGGCCCTCTTCCCTGAGGCTTTTCAAACCTTTTCCATCACGTCCTATTCCTTCAGGCTTCTGAGTCCTCTTCCATTGGGCTTTCTTCTATCAGTCCTTTACAGAGAAACACACTTAAAGTACGTACGTGCAGTACCTGCTGCCCAGGTTCCCCCATCCCCAGTACGTACGTACATGCAGTACCTGCTGCCCAGGTTCCCCCATCCCCAGTACGTACATGCAGTACCTGCTGCCCTGGTTCCCCCGTCCCTACTCCAGGCTATGTTCAGGAAGGTCCTCCCGTCAGAAGCCCACAGGAGGCGTCAGAGGAAGGGTAGAACACCTCCCCCCAGGCTCTCACTATCAAGTGTCAGCTCAGATCTGATGTCCTCTGTGTCCAGTGTACACGACGACCTCTCACCCATGGACCTCACCAGGTGGTCCCCACTCCCAGTCAATGAGCTTGACAACTCTTTTGACAACTTCACGTTGAGAATTTTTGACCAGTTTGTCAAGGATCAAGAAATAAGGGCCAAACACCAGGTGTGTGTGTGTGTGTGTGTGTGTGTGTGTGTGTGTGTGTGTGTGTGTGTGTGTATGTGTGTGTGCATGCGTGTGTGTATTTGTGTGTGCATGCGTGTGTGTGTGTGTTACTTGTTCATGTTATTACATACTGTACATACGTTACGTTCTGTACATGCTTATACATGAATATGTATGTACATACATGTTTGCAGTACATACAGATATAGTGTACGTACATACTTATGTACTTACAGATTTGGTTTCATGAATCAATTACGTATCTTCACAAGTACGTACATACTTAAGTATGTGCACACATGCCTCTTTGTATCCTTTTTTGTGTGTGTATGCAGTATGTCCGGTATGCATGTACGAATGTACGTGTATGTGTGTGTATGTGCATGTGAATGTAGGTACGTATGTATGTACGTACTTAGTCTGTCCTTACTGATATCCTTTCTTGCTGATCCTGACAGAGAACCTTGCTCAAGTTGAAAGAAAGAGCTCTTGAAGAGCAAACAAGAGCTAAACTGCAAGTGTTGGAGCAATGGAAGAAGTGAGACTGCGTGTGTGTGTGTGTGTGTGCACGCGCGCACGCGCATGTGTATGTATGTGTTTGTGATAGCAGTGCTTGTGTGCATACGTACATACATATGCGTACGTATGTATGAACAGATAGGGTACATGAATTACTGTGTTGTGTAGATGTTTGGAAAAGAAAGGCTCGGATGAGAAGATGCCAGCTATTATCAAGAAGAAGGAAGGTTTACTGCGCAGGTATAGGAGTGAAAAGGTACAGAAGCCCTTGCATCCGTGAATGTGGAAGTGTGTACTGTAGTCTGTCAGTGGCCCTTTGCCCCTCCATCCACAGGCTGAGTTAAAAAGCTTGCAAGAAGCTGAGAGAAGGGAGAGGGAACACAGAAGGCTTCTTCGTCTACAGCAAAAAGAAATTGGCAAGCTTCACCTCTCAACACAGGCCTACTGGAAGAAGGCCAGAAAGCTGGAGGAAGGAGATGATAATGTGTCCCTCTCTGTGTCATCTCTCTCACCCATAAGTTTCCCTGGAGATTCCCCTTTGGCAACAGCACAAGTGAGTGTTCAGTGCTGCATGCAGAAATTTTGGGGATGGAGGGGGGAGGAGGAGGGAATCAGGTATTGGTGAACCAAGAGAGGGGGGATTACGTAGTGGTGAATGGGGAGGAGGCAAAAGATGATGAACTACATACATATGTTGGAAGTCTAGAAAAGGATGACCCAGGAGAGGTGGGGCAAAAGATCAGCTGGGGAAGCACATCTCCCCTCCTCCCACCCCCTCCAATGTAATCCTGATGCCGCTACAAGTACTTGATGTCGTGCAGTTGCAAAGCCTTGTTAATATAATTGTAATATGTTTTGTATTGCAACAGTATTGATTAGAAACAAGACATACATAGGTCTTTAACGACGATGTACATTCATACTACAGCACTGCTGTGCTAATACGTACATATGTGCATACTTGCATGGTAGAACTGTTTCCTTGGTCTGTTGTATACAAGCATCCACGTCAAGTACCTACTGTATTACCGAATATATGTACATACGTACGTATGTATGTACATATGATACCTTGCCTCCACTCTCACCTCCACTCTCACCTCCACTCACACTTTCACCCTCACCTCTGCCCTCACCTCCACTCTCACCTACTTCTCTCCTCTGCCCTCACCACCACCCTCACTGCCACCCTCACCTCCACCCTCACCTCCGCCCTCACCACCACCCTCACTGCCACCCTCCTCCACCCTCACCACCACTCTCACCACTTACCCATCCTCCTCCCACATTGGTGTCAAGTTGACTACTGTCCCACGTGTAGGCTCTTCATTCTGCATCAACTCCAATGGGCAAAGTTGTCACACCCACTGGCCCAACCCCCACATCCGTGGTGGACAAAGTCGGCCATGAGTCCAGTGATATCACCCAACATTCCTCAACCTCACAGCTCTCAGATTCTGTATCGTCGGTAATTGAGGTCTCAGTTCATCAGCACACATCACCCCGTACCCCTCAGCAATCATCAACCATTCACACCGTACACAGTGAGCCGGTCATAGAGAGTATCATAAAGTCCATTAACACCACTTCAGCCTTGCGCCAGGAGTCGGAGGAAGGCACGTCCATTCAAACCGAGAGTAGCGTGGTGACCTCCACTCTGGAGAACACGGTCCCTCCACCAATGTCTGAGGTGGGGCAAACAGGGCAGAAATCTCAGAGCACAATTGCGCATTCTCCCTCTCCTACTTTGGATGTTAGCATTTCTCATAGGCTGAAGGAGTTGGAAGAACTCAGCTTTTCTGAAAGGTACGTACATACATACATACATACGTACATACGTATCGACACTCTCTTTGTGTTTGTCCTCCTGTTCAAGTGTCTTATATACTGTTTTGTACCATGGGTATCAACATGCATGCATACACAAGTGCATGCACACACACACACACTCATACACACACACACACACACACACACACACACACACACACACACACACACACACACACACACACACACACACACACACACACACATACGTACACACACACACACACACACACACACACACACGCACACACACACACACGCACACACACACACATACGTACACACACACGCACACACACACACATACGTACACACACACACACACACACACACACACACACACACACGCACACACGCACACACACACATACGTACACACACACGCACACACACACACATACGTACACACACACACACACACACCAAACATGCAACCCAACATTTATGAATTCCTGTTTATATTGCTCTTTCTGTCACTCACAGAAAATTAGCAGAAAGAGAAGAAAAATTGATGCGCCAGCGAGTATTAGCTGAAAAGGCTTTGCAATCACAAGAGAAACTGCTGGAGAGAGAGAAGAAGCTGAAAATGACACAAGCAGAGCTGAGCATGCTGCTGGACGAAGCAGATGATATAAGGAACAAACGTTTGGAGGTGATGAGGTCTCGCCCCATAGAGAATCAGTCAGTGAGGCCAGCTGAGAGGTTAGGAGAGGGAGACACTGTACCGCTGACAACTACTGCCGACCACGACTCCTCAAGAACAACCCACGATGCAAGCAGACCCATATCCCAACCTGTCACTGCTGGGATAACAGAAGATCTTTCATCCATCACACGAGAGGAGAGTGTTATGTTGGAGGTCCCCACAGAGGGGTCTGTTGAGTACGGTCAGGATACATTTGAAAGTGTTGCCACGGTCACAGGAGTTCTTACATCAACTCCCCACCAGTTTCCAAAACTACAACTTCGCTCGTCTCGATCTCACAGGGATGACCATTCACCCTCATCCACAGGTACGTATCTATATGTACTGTATGTATGTATGTAGCTATGAATATACTTACGTATGTATGTATGTGCATAGGTACATGTACTGTATGTACCTACGTACGTGTTCATAGATGTTACAGACATACACACGCACTCTCACACACACGCACGCTCACACACACACACACACACACACACACACACACACACACACACACACACACACACACACACACACACGTGGCCATGTGAACTATACATCTCACTACTATCGAATATTGCATTGACGTCACTTTTCACCTTATTCTTCTGCTCTTGTAGACATCACAACCATCAGTACCAGCACAGCTGAATCGACAGAGATTGAGCTCAGGATAAACAGACTGAAGGACGATGTTCGAAGGAGAAGGGAAGAAGTGAAGCGAGCCCAACAAGAACAGAAGAAGAAGAAGAGAGCCCTTCTCCAGGAGAAGGAGGAGCAGCTCAAAGTCAAACTTCAGGTGAGGGAATATGGGAACAGTGTTGTAGAGTGAAAATATGCGCGCGCGCATGTGTGTGTGTGTGTGTATGTGTGTGTTTGTCTGTATGTCTGTGTGTCTGTGTGTTTTGCTGTATTGCACTGTGCATGTATGTGTGAACAGGTGTGAGTGTTGCATTCCTGTCTGTGTGACCTTCTTGTAGGCACTGGAGCAGAAACTTCAAGGAGCCAAGCAGTCCTTTGACAGTGTAGTCCCGTCAAGCGTCCTCCTACAGAGTGCTACAACGACAGCCAGTGAGAGTGAGGGGGAACCGGACAAGATGTCACAGACGACATCAATCGCACAACCATCCTTACAGCCCACTCTGGCTGTGGTTCCCACATCAGTTGATGCAAACCCTCTACTTTCATACACTCCGTTTAGCGAGGATGTCCCAGCTACCACTGGATCAAGGACTACAGTGCCGGAAGGCCTCTCACAATCCTCACAAAGTGAACACTCTACACTGGTTGCAGTTCCAGAGATCGACAATGTAGTCAGTCGTACATTACTGGCAGATGAGCAAGGGGGAATCCCGGAAGTTTCCCGAACCAGAACAGCATCACCCACACCAAAAGAGGACAGTAGTATAGCAGGGAATTCTGCAATAGTAACAGAATTAGCCCAAGAATCTTCAGTGTCAGTGTTGAGTGCTAACAAAACCACTGACAGCTCCATTGAAGATGTCACTTCGTCTTTGAGGTCTGTACACAGTGTCAACACAGAGTTTGATGAGGACAAGCTTACCAAACAGACTGCAAGAAACGGGAAGGAAGGTGATGAAATGGCATCAGTGGAGGATGCGAAACTGTCACACAGGACCATCCATGAGGACACAAGCTCTTCGGAAACAGCAGTTGCAAGTGCTTCAGGTGTTAGCCCTCAGAGCTCCAGGGGGGGTTCCCCTAGTGTGAAGAGTGGTAGGGTGTCATTGTCGTCAGTGGGAAGCAGCCCCAGTAGAATCCCCGTCCCAACACGATCTTCCTCCACTGTTTCACCTAGGTCCTCCAGGAGATTCCAGCAGGTTAAGGTATCAACAAAATCCTCACAGAAGGAGATAAAGAGCGAGAAAGATGACACACTCAAAGACATCTCCAACTATTCTGACAGCTTTGTGGACCTGACACAGTCCATCTCAGCTCCCACCAAACAGAAGACTCAAAGTAGTCTCTTGGTGGATACACCACATCCACCAACGTCACCTGTGGTGACAAGTGCTGCAGATGTACTGCCATCTGATGAGGAGGAGACTAGTGACGAAGTACCAACGGATTTGCAGGAGAGTGCTTCAGATGATTCTGTTTCAATTCCAACCCAAAGATCAGATGTCCTGGCAGGGGGGGCTGTTTTGGAAGAAGAACAACCTCCTCCTTCTGTAGTTGTCTTGAGTGCAGGTGTTACCAGTCCTGAGCCACAGGAACACCCAATGGGCCAGCTGGAGCCTCCAGAAGCCACTGACGTCACGAGTCAGCTTGCTCAGGCCTTCAAAGTCGGTCAGCACGTTGTGGTTGGAAATGCAGTCTCGGGTGTTGTGAGGTTCATTGGCTCTGTCCACTTTGCACCAGGGACATATGTGGGCGTAGAACTGGACCTCCCTAAAGGCCACCACAGTGGTAAAATGGACGATGTACAATACTTTGAGTGCCCAGAAAACTGTGGAGTATTTGCTCCACCCAGCAAAGTGACTCTTTTGGAAGAAGACCAGGAGAGAACAGGTTTGTTGGGTGTAACCAGTAGCGATGAAGAGGAAGACCAGCTGATGTTTGGGAGAGAGAGCCAAACACCAGACGAGCTCAGGCATATATCTGGTGATGACAGAGAAGTACACATGAGAAGCTCAACGTCCACCAAGGAAGAAAGCCCAACACCAAGCGAGATTTCCTCTGAAGACGATGAATTCCTGGTGTTAATTCCCCAGGAGGAGGGGGAAGTCCCTCCACACTCCCCACGTGCACCTCGTGAGGAAGAACCTACAGAGAAACAGAGAATGGAATCTGTTGCAAAAGAACCTCAGACTGTCCAGCCGTGGGTAAGTAAGGTTAACGGTGTCACAGAAGGCCTGATGAACCACATCATGAGTGAGCTCGTGACAGACTTGTCAGCAGCCAAGAAGAAGAAAGAGGTTGTCCAGAAGGTGCAAGAGGTCAACGAGAAAAACAAGGTATTAGCTGAGAACATTGCCAATGAGATGTTATCCCTCTATCTTCAGTCTGAGATACACCTTTTGTGCAACCTGAGAGGTGCCAAACTGTCTGCTGCTGTTGAAGAGGAACAGTCGAGTAGGTTTT
Source organism: Halisarca cf. caerulea (assembly GCA_963170055.1). Lineage (NCBI taxonomy): Eukaryota > Metazoa > Porifera > Demospongiae > Chondrillida > Halisarcidae > Halisarca > Halisarca cf. caerulea. The sequence continues at coordinate 1,727,349 of CAUJGJ010000195.1, read as the reverse complement.
CACCTCAGAAGGCTCTCGACGACACACGACCTTCACACTTGCTGATCGTGGGGCACAGTGACAACACTCAAGGATCAGTTGCCACTCCTTCACCCAGTACGATTCATCATCGATTGTCACCAGAGCCACCCTCACCTCCACTCTCACCACCTGGATCACCTGGGTCACCCCCTCGATATTCTGCACGTGCTGTTGCAGGAGATAGGAGTCCCCCCTCACCATCACCAGACACACAACTCGCACACACATCTTCACTGTCCGTTGCTAAACCCCAACGTTCACTGTCATTGGAGTCATTGACGTCGCTACTCAGTGAGCATCATTTCACAGATGGAGAGCTCTCTTTACTACCTCGAGATCAAGCCAGCATTGACCTAGTGACGGAAAGAGCGTGGAATGACTTCCACAACGCCGTGGAGTCAGGTGAGAGCGTGAATGACCTTCAAACTCCAGAGTTTGTCCTGGCCATCAGGCCTCCCATCAAGCAGCCATCGCATCTTGTGACAAGGGATGAGCGTGTGTGTCGAGTGGCATTCTTGCACCTGGTATACAGCCTGGCCTTGGAAGTGATCCAGGAAACCATGCTACAAACAGTAGGCCGGGTTTCCCCTGTGGGGAATCCACTCAGTACATCCAAAAAGAGGATGGGGGGACATGCTAGTGTTGCCATGGTAGCCCCACCTACTCTTGAAACTGTTCAGCAAAAAGTGTTCTTTAAGTTGATTGAAGGACGTCTTCCCATACGTCTGCCAAAGGGTCGGTATCACCATGGCAACAGACGTCCTGGTGGGCGAGAAGTTGATTTCCTTGAGTCTTTGCTGATCAAGGAGCTTCGAGCTGAAGGGAGAAATTGGACTGAATTTGAAGACGACGAATACCACATCAAGTTAAAGACAGCAGATAACATTCTTGCCTCAATGATTTCTGATACTGTGAAAGAACTGCAGATTATTCAGCAGAAGAAAAAGTCCAACAGCTAACACAAATAGCTAACAGGTGTGTGCACTAAGATTGGCCTGTTTACTTTTTTCATAGTGTGTTGCAAGTCATGTGACATGCATATGACGATCATGCCATATCAATAGGACATTGGGAGGTGTATACTGTAGAGTGGGAAATTTTCACAAATCGAAACTAAAAGTAATTTTCGAGAGTTATTTTTGTGATGTGGAGATTTTTATTTGCATTTTTGCATTTCCAAGTTGTTTACTGGAAATCTAGACTGTCTTTTTCACAATATTACTTCTTCCATGTCCGGGTCATGCTTTCACTGAGCTCCATGTTCTATTCCTTAGAGAGTCTTGTTAAAGCACGTTGTTTTCCCGACTCTAGTGTGTATCTGACCATGGGAATTGAGTTTTCTGTTCGGGAGTGAACTTCTTGTATGCCCATGCTTTCCTTTAATTTGCGGCTCAGAGGTTGACGTGATGGCAGCTACTTATAACGTTTGTCGGCCAATTCGTTTACGGTGTCTTTGCTTAGACAAGAAAGAACAATACAAGGCTCCATTGTCACCATTGTTGTTGTCAACATCTGAGAGCTATCCTTTGCAAAATGTTTGCAAATTCTAATTTTTTGTGGTGAAAGTTTCACGAATCCGTACAATTCGTGAATATAACAGAAATTGTACCTCACAAAATTTTCCCACTCTACAGTATGTGGTGTCCATGTGGTAGTCAGTTGTCTATGTGACAGTCATGTGATATCCTTGACATAATGTGAAGAGTACATGCGACATCCATGTGGTATCCATGTGACAGTCATGTGGTATTCATGTGACAGTCATGTGACATCCATATGGTATCCATGTGACAGTCATGTGGTATTCATGTGATACCCATGTGATCATAGGGTGTTTTAGCTAACCAGTACAGTAACACAGAAATGTAAGATTCCATACTGAAGCCTGTGCATGACTGTCTTATCTCCGTGCAGGTATCCTCGTGGGGTTTTATCTGTGTATTGCAAAGCGCCAGTGTTAGAAACACTGTATGTACATACAGTACAAACATGTTGTTTATATTCTTATGGTATGTGTATAATATCGAGAAGACAAATTCAGTGTTTCTGATGTAGACGTGTATTTTATTCTGTTGTTCATAAAGTTTATTATCAGACTGAAAGGCATACAGCTGCATATATTATTTAATCATGTATTATTTTGATGACAAATTATTAATGTATATAAATATTACATACACATTACATTGTTGAAAAAATGTAGAAATGCCGAGGTCTGTGAGAAAATTTGAACAGAAAAAAAGTGTAATATTTTTGTTGCAAACACGAGACATCCATTGCAAAAAATATACAAGCTCTGATGAATATACTGGAGTGATGCTGACCCGCCCCCTCCTCCCGCATGTAGTAGTAGCTACAGGTCGTCAGCCGTGAACCCTAGTTGAGCCAGTACATCTCCCACCAAGTGCGAACTGCCCGTGACGTGCACTTGAAAGTGGACAGAGTTTGAATTTTGCACTGAAGAGTTTTTGTCATTCGCTGGTTGAGATTTCTGCTCATTTGATGGGTGTGTACTTGAGTTCTCCTTCTCCAGTTGCTTCATCTGGTCCTGGATCCAAGTCAAAGCGCAGGAAATGCACTCAAAACACTTCACTTCTTCTGTCAGTGTTCTTCCAGACTCCCTGTACCTCTCCCTCAACTCCATCCAGGCCTGGCTGTTCTTGTAGACGGGCGCCATCAGTTGCTCTTTTGTCACTGTTACCTTGCTAGAATCTGCATTGTACACACAGGGCAAACTTGTGTAAAATGAAAGGATGCAGAATACTTATATGAACCCTGTACCACACACACATGCACACACACACACACACACACACACACACACACACACACACACACACACATGCACGCATGCACGCACGCGCCCACCCACCCACCCACATGCACACATGCATGCTCGCACACACACACGCACACACACACAGTCTCACCTGCACTGTTCCCTTGATCGTGAGTCATAATGTTTGGACAGAACACAATGAAATCATAATTACAATCCTATACACAAAGTGTGGGTAAATGGACAAAAATACACATAATAATGTCATCAAACGATTGCAATTAAAAGCATGCACACACTACACACACACGCATGTATCCGTGCACTGTACATACTGAGAGTATGTCCAGAAAGATCTGAGAATCCCTATCTTTAGTGATGTTGAAAAGTAGAAGTTTGTAGTTCGGTATTGAAGTAGCCATGGATTGTGTCTCTGTTAGTGATGCAGATTTAAACCACCTTCCACTTACCTGAATGAAGATAAAGAGCACACACACACACTCACAAACATCTACACGCAGAGAACACACACACACACACACACACACACACACACACATGTACAATACACACACTCACTGGTATACTGTCTATATTGTGGGCTGCGTCAAAGTAAAATGTCACATTGTCTTGTCTGATGGTTTGACCTCGTCCGCTCCACTTCACCTTCTCAAGACCTGACCACACACAACACAGACTAAACACACTCAACAAAACACTAGGGGTTAACATGACAGCACCTTCTATGAAGGATGGATGAAGCTGGAATGTCTCTGCTAAAGATGACCTCTCTCCCAGTTGGTCTTCTAGAAGAGAGTGGGGTATTGGATATGTGATACACTGAAAATCAGTCATTCGTATGTAGATTAAGAATGTCCTGTACATTAATGCCTCTCACTTTGCAGTGTTGTCGGCCATTTTCCTTTCTCTTCCATCCAAGTCTTACACAACTGAACAGCTAAAGACGCATTCACCAATTGATGCTCTCCTGGTAGACCAACACCTGGTGGGAGGGTCAATGTATTGAATGGAACAGCATTCCCAATTAATTACAGGGACTTACTCAAATTCTTCACACCATAATCGGACAAAGGTGGGACCTCTTTCAATGACTTTACACCTATTTCCTTTGCTCTCTGAAAAAGAACTTCAGTAGCTTCTTGTTTTTGAGGGACGGTAAAGGCTGGTCTTCCAGGCTGTGAAAGTATTAAACATATGTGCTTATGTATATTGGTTTGATCTACAGTAACTGGCACATACACACACACACACACACACACACACACACACACACACACACACACACACACACACACACACACACATACACACACACACACACACACCTTCATGATCCCTGCCTTGTGCCAAGCAATCTGTCCGAGAGTGTCCCCCAGCTGACTCATGTGGTCCAGGCCTAGTGTGGCAATGCCACACACTGTAGGTTTCCTGACAGACACACAGAACAACAGTGGAGCCTCAATGTGCATATATACAATATAAGTACTCTTACAGCAGATTGTAGTAAATTGTAGTGAATTGCAGTATATTATAGAAGCAAATTCATGTGTTGAGTTAATTTTCTACTTCACGGTAGGTTTGGACTTCTTCAGGTAACGCACAAAGCACAAAGCAGATCTGTCATTTTTGTAGTGTTGTTTGAAGGAGTGCAAACAAGTGGGCTAAAGGCTGTAAATTTGATTCTTTTTCGATGACAAATAATGTGTTATCAGTCTAAAGTATAGAATATCACCTACGTACAACTGTACCAGATGTATGTACAGACCTGATAATGTTGGTTCTGCAGTGTGCTCCTCCTATCCCAACCTCAATCACAGCCACCTCAACCTGTGGAGGGTGGGGACTCTGACTCTTGTAACACACACACACACACATGACAAGTCACATGTCCAGTCACATGACCAGTCACATGACAGCTCACATGACAGCTCACATGACAGCTCACATGACTGGTCACATGATACACAAATACTTATTGCACACATACACAGTATATGGTACATATGTAAATATAAATGTACATACTGTGTATACGTACATATGTACATAGACAGTTACTGCACATATACAGTAGGTACCGTACGGCAGGAAAGTTTTGTGGGGTAAAACTTTCATGAATCGATCGTGCTATTTCACAAATTTTGTGACTAAGCTCTTGCAAATCCATGACACCCAAGGCACTTTCCCCATGCGTAGAAGATGCTCGAGCTCTTCGTGATTGACGGCAAAGACGACTACTGAGGAAGTTGCAGTTTATGTTTTTCAATGCAAGATCAGATATCATAGGATGTTTATAAGGAAAGTTGGCATCCTTCTATTGTGAGCGAACAATTCCAGAGACTTTTCGCGAAGCAAAGCTTCGTCAATACCAAACCATTCGCGACATTTGTG